>CM054120.1:60636487-61121987 GCA_028673005.1 Tanypteryx hageni | reverse complement strand
GAGCAGGAAAAATCCGAAGTCCTTAAAATCTGTTTTTCTAGGAACAGATCGTAATTGGTGGTATAACTTTTGGGAAATTTTGTTTTCAATGCACCACACATTATATATTACAGGAGAGGCCAAACCGCTGCTCTCGAGAGGCATACAGCTCTTTTAACTTGTTGTGTGGCTCTTTTACATTTTTTTTCAAGAGCGTGTCAACGCTCTTCGCTAAAGAACACAATATCGCAGTGTGAATTGAGTCGTTTTTGGGACACCTACGTGACACTCATTTTCTCTGTATTGCTTCGAGCACAGGTTATGCTTACTGTTCACAAAACTTATATGCACAGAATATATGACTTGCGGCTCTCGAACTTTTGAAGATTATCGTATGTGGCTTTGAGAGCAAGTAGGTTTGGCCACTCATATTACAGAAACTCGATTCACAAATATACTATCAGAATATCCTTAGATACACTACCTGAATGAAACTCAACGATAAAATTTGGATTCTTCTAATAAATCATTCCGTGCAACCTAACGAAAATACCAAAAAAGCTAGGTGTGAGACCAGAGGCGGGCAAGCGTTTTACAGGGCGGAGTAAATATTCAGTTGCGAGTGATTCGAGGAGCCGCATAATAGGGTTCAAATCGGAAGTTACTCGAGAGATTGCGAGAGACCTTATAAGTGAAAATCAATAATAAATATTTTTTACGGTAGTGCTTCGCCATGAAATGTTTTTCGGTAGTAATTTTAATTTGTGAAGGCAAAATTATTCGTATCGAACTTCGAGGGCACAATGGATTAGCGAGTCGGATAAAATGCTCTTGCGAGACTGATGCGGCCGTTGTCTTCCCGGATTAGACAGCGAAAATACGATAAAATGAAAATAGCTTATTTAACTTGTAAACCAGTTCCGTCCAATAATGTTTCATCGCGTGAAGGATGAGCGGAATGAAAGGAGAATTCTTCTCAATTCAAATAACTCGGAGACTAGCGCTTTATCTCGCGGACCACGCCTCATGTCAATTTCCCTTTTCATAACCCGCAATGACCACTCTGACGCCGCCGCCACTTTTAATTCCGGAACCTCTTCACCCCTCCACTCTCTCTCTCTCTTTCTTTCTCTCTTTCTCTCTCTCTTTCTCTCTCTCTTTCTCTCTCTCTTTTCTCTCTCTCTCTCTTTCTCTCTCTCTTTCTCTCTCTCTTTCTCTTTCTCTCTCTCTTTCTCTCTCTTTCTCTCTCTCTTTCTCTATCTCTCTTTCTCTCTCGCTTTCTCTCTCTCTTTCTCTCTCTCTTTCTCTCTCTCTTTCTCTCTCTCTCTCTTCTCTCTCTTCTCTCTTCTTTCTCTCTCTCTTTCTCTCTCTTTTTCTCTCTCTCTTTCTCTCTCTCTTTCTCTCATTACTCTCCTTTTCTCTCCCTCTCTCGGTCTTCAAAATACCCACCCAACCGTATAAACAACACTTAGTCGCCCAAACCGTTATTTATGCTCAGTCGAGTTATGGATAAAAATGGGTTTTCTGGAAGCGAGACGGAGAGCGTGTAGCAGATAAGAGTGAGAGTATTTCTCGGAAAAGATGAATATACATAGAGAAAGAAGGATATAAGCAGATGTGAACCGGATGATCGAAGGATAGGGCAAATAGATGATAATAAGCAAAATTAAGGATAATCGTATAGTAAATTAACGCTTCCGTATTTTTTAGAGAACAGAAATACCTATCGTGTCTTGAACAGGAAATAACCTAAATTCTTCTTAAATCTTATTATTGGATAATTCTCGGAAAAATCGATAATTATTGGTATAGGTATTACTTCTGGGAAATTTTACTTTCACTAAGATAAAACGACACATTAACCTGTTATAGTAGCTCCATATCCTATCAGACTGACCTTAAATATATCATTTCAATGAAACACTAAAATAAATAGTGTATATACTTTTGTACGCATGTCATTACGTATTTATAATGGCCTATTTTCTTTTTTTAATAGTACACATATTTTTCTATATTTTTATTGTAATTCATTATTAATTATTTAAGGTATCCTATTGCTTAATATAATCGGTCTGTCGCAACATTTCTACTGCCATTTATATGTGATGCTGAGAATTCCTCCACCGTATAATCTGTCAACTAATCGACATAATTGGCGGCTTCTATTTAAAAAAAATCAATTATGTGTACAATATGTATTTGAGTTGGAGGCTTTCGCAGCGTTGTTGAATGCTGGTGGACGCTTTCTGGTGAGGACACAGCTGACTCTCTGAGTGTCAGCAATGTCCTCACCGGAGCGATACCCGAAAGCGTCCACCAGCGTGTACAATATGTACTTTAAAGTTGTCATAAAGTATTTGTAAAACTAAAAGGTATTAACTAAATAAAATTAAAAAGTAATATTTTTGAACGTGTAGATTTCAAATGCACTAAAACACGTAATATAAATTTTGGTGTGCACCTAAACAAATCGATTGGTTATTTTATCTTCAATATTTTTAATCAGGTAGGACTCTTTTAACAACCATAAAGGAAAGGTTTTATGGCGCAGTTAGATTCTATCATTGCCATTGTTGAGCTCCATGAAACTTTTCTGCTAACCCTATCCAGATCCGAACTCCCTTATGGTTGTTGAAAGGGTCCTCCCTAATTACAAATTTTGGAGATGGGCTAATCATACGATTTGTTGACGTGTACACAAGCATTTATTTTACGCATTTTAGTTCATTTGAAAAGTTTATTTTTTATATTATTTTTATACGTAAGTGCATTTGTTGAATTTGTTTTCAGCCATAAGACGAGCTCGAAAATTCTCCACTTATTTATCCCCCTTTGTTTCCTTCCTTTCATTATTACAATTACCTCCTCAAGTACTTACTGCCTTCCACATTTCACATCTTCTTCTTCTCGTTTTATTTTAAATCCTGTAATGTGAATATTTGCTACTTTAAAAAGGACATTCTTCGTTGAAACTGGACGTATATTTTTTCTTGACTTTGAAATAGTACCACTTTATATACTACTACATTTAATTTTACATACGATGATCCATATTAAGGAGTTTCACAAAATGGTGGTCATTCAGTGGATTTAAACTAATCTAGTTGCTCGGGTTAGAGCAGTGCCGTTTTAACTTTTTCATAAGTTTCCCTTGGATAGTTTGATCAAGTCCTTGGTACCACGGCCTCTTTTCGTTGTCTAATATACTTGCCTTCATGCACGCAAAATCAATTATGTGGTACCCCTTTGTAGACCATCTGGTACCACTTGTGGCACCGGTACCACGTTTGAAATGGCCGTTGGTTATAGTAATAGGTCAACAAATGTTTCCTACTAAATATTCAGAAATTTTATGGCTCGGAACCAGTGAATTCTGAGACCCATGCGTATTAAGAAGAATTATTAAAAAATACAGGGTGTTCGTGAAAATTTTTACCGCATTTCAAATTCAAGTACGATTTTTTTTGTTGTGAGACTTTCCATGTCACTATACTGACTCAACAGGGAATTATGGAGATCATATTATGGCTGAAATTTTCAAGAACAAGCATGTTAAAAAGTGCTTAACTCGGGAATCTCCAATAGCCACAACATGGTTTTTCATAACCTTGTTGTGGCAAATGGAAATATCTGAGATAAGTACTTTTTTAAGTGCTTGTTCTTGAACGCTGTGCTAATCCCTATTTATTAATATCATAACGGAGAAGGTGAGTTTTATTTTTGACAAGACAAACCTCATTATAACCGAGAGGTCCTTGTTTGAACGACACCGACGGAGGAAGATGAATTACGTGGTTCGGTCGGTAATATATTCCCTTCGTTTTTTTCAGATCTTTCCTCTCTTACTAAATTACATTTGGATAATTAAAAAAAAACAAATATAACTTGTTTGTTTACGTACAATCCGGACATTTATACCAGATTTTACACTCACAAAATGATGACGTGACTTATATGCAAGGGAAAAAATTATTCTAAAATGTGAGAGAATCGTAAAATTTCACTAGAACGCCGCTAAATGGCTCTCACTATTCAATATACAGTACGTGAAATATAAAAACATAATATCTTATGTCCTATAACAACCACACATCCCGCGTTTTTCACGCGCTGCGTGTTTGGCTAAACATTTGTATCTGTCTCTTTATACTGAATTAATTGTCCATCTATTCTCGCGATATTGCTGATGTGTCACAGGTAATTTACCTAAATAGTTAATTATTATAAATAATAATATTTACAAATATTTTTGGACATTCATTGATGTTTATTAGTGGTTTTTAATTAGCCAGAATGTTTTGGGCCCAATCGCGATATATTTCTCCTTTTACTTATGTGCAGAAACGGCTTACATGCGAGTAAATATGGTATGCGATCCATCTACAATTACGGATCTCAAAGAGAATATCTCCAACTATTTCGAACAAATCATTGTTGGAAAATTTTTCGCATTATGTCTATCCCATCATTCGATATGTGCAGTTTGTATTTCACATAATAGCCTTCAGTTATAAAACTGCGTTACATATGTGTATATTTAACGTAGACACCTTGTATATAAATAAAATGTACACTTTTCACTCTCAATGGGGAAATTTATGCATGATTCTCATCATATTTTAATGGATATAAGACCAATTATATGATATCCAAGAAAATCGCAAAGAGCATCTTCTGCGAAAGCTAGCTGAGAATATAAAAACCGTTAAGGTTTTCCAGACCGATCTGTCAAGAAAAATATTTTTTAAATATCTAAAATTCTGAAGAGACTTGTACAGAGAGATAAAAAAGGGATTATCTATGTAAAGATATGTTGCCATAAAATGTTGAGGGATCTGGGAGCGCATTTAACTACGACTTGTCATTCCTTCGGATTGCTAGCAAAAACATAGAACTAGCAAAAATACAAAATAAAATGGATTTGAAAACTAAATGTACAGAAAGGGGATTTTATATTCATAAGTGCATTTTAACTGGTTCTACGAGCTGTTGCATGAAGCGGATACTAAGCAAATAATGGAAAATTAATTGGCAGAAAATGGATAAAACTGAATGAAATTTGCTTCTACGTTAATTTGGTTAAATCAAAAGGTAATATTAGAAATATGATATATCATTAATAAGTTCAGGATTCACTTTGTGGAATTAACTGATCATACTAATATAAACCAACTATGATTAAAATTTCCCAATCATATTTATCGCTTGTAATAAATTTATTATCTGATTTACAATAACCATTTATAATTACATATTCGTTGAAATTATATTATCGTCTTTATATAATCGTATGTATATAAACATAAAAAGTGATAAAATATTTGTGGATTCATTTTTTAACTCCGCTGTCATGTTGGAATTAATTCATTAGAAAATTATAGATCTCGTCTAATTGTTGAAAACACATTCTGAAATAAACGCTTAAGTATTGAAAATAGGAAAAGTTTCAAGATTTTATAATTAAGTGCTTGTTCTGGAATTATGTTGCATTTAGATAAAATATCTAATTTTCTCTATCCATGATGAAATGTTTTCTAGTAAACAAATAATAAATTCTCTTCTTTAAAGCATTAGAAAGTATGCACCAAACTTTTGAAGAATACATTATTCATATTCGGTATCAGTTTATCAGATTCCTTTTTGCGATTCAAAATATGTGGAACGCACTCGTTACATGCGATAAAATTTCTCCGAAGCAAGACCACCGAATAAATATCTAGCTTTAAAGCTATAATGTGAAATACTCAAAGTCGTTAAATTTAAATATAGATTTATATGTTCAGAAACAGAAATAAATAAAATCCTAAAATTTCTATTGAAGGAATTATCCTTTTGGTATCTCGGACTCGCCTTAGCTGAGAAAAACAGTCACCATAAAATTGCGTAAAAGAATTATCTATTTTAATGTGCCCATAACCGATGAAAATTTCTCTTCTCTCATTTTCCATTTACTCTGTAAAACACAAATCCTTTCTTTTTATGAGGAAAGATTAGAAAATACCTCAATTCAAAAGCTCTTAAACGTCTTATCCATACGCAATTACCAAACCATTTCTGCGATGATAATCTGTTTGATTGTCTTCGCTTCCCCTTCAGGCATAACCGCCGCTATTCAATTAATTATTGTGAAGCAGATCATTAAGAAACAGAAACTAAAGAGTGAGAACCTCTCAGTATCCGATTAATCA
Organism: Tanypteryx hageni; assembly: GCA_028673005.1. Taxonomy (NCBI): domain Eukaryota; kingdom Metazoa; phylum Arthropoda; class Insecta; order Odonata; family Petaluridae; genus Tanypteryx; species Tanypteryx hageni. The sequence goes on along the minus strand of CM054120.1, from coordinate 61,115,817 downwards.
GTGAAACATACCTAACCGCGAGCTTCTGTTGCCATTTTCATCAAGCTGCTAATACTTGCCCTTACCGTTTCATTATGAGCAAATAATTGAGCAAGTTCAAATTGTGTCGGAAAATGATTATTTTTTCTATTGAATCTTTAACAGAATACTCGGAAAGAAAAGTAACTTCAACGCTCGAATCAATTTCAACTTTGCATCTTCCGCCAAAATTTCTTCTTCCATTGATAGAATCTTCTTTGATGTTCTCTATACAACTTATCATATTTTTACAGACAGATTTCAAACTGATTAATGCTCTATTTCAAAAATGTTTCAAACAGTCATTTCTTCTCATTAAAATGAAATTGATCAAAATCTCCTAATTTCTGTATTCGGTGACGATGATCGTTTCTCATTTGCCAATTCCTCCTGAATTCGTTTCAAACTACTTATGTGCAGCCAGAATAGTATTCGTCTCATTTTGCATGGAAAAACGCACCCAATTCAACCTTGTTAGTAATTGAGAGAGATTGGGCGCAGTGGATGAAGGAAAATGAGTCGCGGTTGAATCTGAGGTCAATAAGGTATGTTCATAGAAACTGTTATTGTCCAGCCTACTCCCCTTTATTCTCAAAAAATTCACGATTTTCTGACAATGGATAAAGGCTCCATACACTAATTAGCTGTATATTGCTTTTGTTGGATGATTTACGGTACTTAAGGAGAGTGCGTCTTCGCTATATTTCATGCTAACTAGGTTAAAACCCTTTAATGTTATCATCGCTGCATTCTTTATCCTTTGTTAGTGATGGGTCATGTAAATTTTCGAAGAATCATGAAAGCAAGAATGTTTTCTTTATGGAAAGATAGAGGAATCACACGCTAATCATTAGCCAAGAACTACAAAAGCTGCCCATAAGTTTACAAGAATTTGTAGGAAATTAAATATTAAAGTTTAATTTAATTTTTTATTGGTTATTATTTTGTAGGGTGGTTTTGTGCTGTTTGTGTGTTTCAATATCCTTTATTTTGATGAGATTTAAAGGTGCACCTGGAAGTTTAGTGTGATCATCGTAATATAAAGTGCAACTTCACAAACGTCGCTGAAATTATGTTAATCAAATATCATCTACAAAGGCAAGTTGAGAATTCTATATTTACAAAAATTCCATTCTTGGAATAGATGTGGTACTGCATAAATTTCATAAGTTTATCCCTTCGAAATATGCCAGGAATTTTTGGGTGACCTAGTTAAAATTTCCCAAATCATTGTATTTTCGATCGTACACCTTTGAATATTTTTGCTTTCTATCTAAATTTCATCAGACACTTTTTTCTTCAAATTATCTCTAATTTTGCTGAGTATGCCTCACAAATGAGTAAAACTTCGACGCATCATTCTTGTGTCAGCTGTGACGCTCGTTCTTTTGAAGGATTTCATTTATCTGAAAGATTTATATTTTAGCATTTCGATTATGAAGTTCCTCAAGTTTCTACAACGTATTAGTGCAATAAAAAATCCATTTCCTACGTCTTCGAGAATCATCTAAATTTTATCAATAATCGAAGAGGAAAACAAAAGAAAAATTAGATCGAGGGTAATAAAACATTTTACACGCCTTGCTAAATTGTTCTATAAAGCCATGAAAAAAATGCACGGGTTTACTACAGCTGTATATGAAGTAGAGATTACTTAGACGATATATATATACACACATTAACTTCTACTATTATTAGAGGGAAATAAATTGCTCGATGATATTGTTTAGAGATACAAAAAAATAGCATTAGTGATCCTTAGTTCAGCGTTCAAATGATTGCATAAAGAAACTGAACCCTTGGAAAACAGCAATTTAGTTAGAAGCTCAGCATAAAACAAGAAGGTAAAATATACTGCCCATAACATTCGCCTTACTCAAGCACATAGAGGCGTAAAAACAAAAGAGTAAGCAATATGTTTGAAAGATTGGCTAATGGAGTAAGCAAAGTATAGGGAACCAATAGAGGTAAAAGCATCATCAGTAAATATTTTCAGAAAAACCTTCACAGCATAATCAAAAGATTGGAAGCGAGAGGAAAGAGAAAGATTAAAAGACCATAAAGAGCACGATGTTTTAATATTTACAGTAAATTACACGTGTATTACGCTTGTGCTACTATCTTAAAATCGCCGACAAAAAGGATAATCAAATTTTAATTCTATTTTCCAAGTCCAAGTAGTGCATTATAACAACATTTACTCATGAAAATATCCATTATAGATAAATTCTCGGAAATTCTTGAAAGTCCTATTATTTAAAATGTGACCCAAGGGATAAATGAGTGAGCGTATTTGGAAAGACAGATTTTTTTCATACTTACTCCCTTCAAACTAGGGTGCTATCTTATTTCATATAAGTGCACACTTTAATACAATTATATTATGGATGGAAAGTTTACTTCAACCTTCTTAAAATATGGCGCTTATATAAAAATACAAAAGATAACTTCGTGGCTATCTAAAATGTTACAACTGAAATTTAAGCGTAATAAATTGAAAGAAAAAAAGATATCCACTCTTACTTTTAATTAAGTAACAAATATTGAACGATTTAAATTATCATCGATTGAAAAATTGATCGAAGTGAGGCAAATTTTCCTCGAAGGAATGAAATTCACCGGATTTTGAGATTTTATGGGCCTCACACAAGCGTAACAATAGGAAATAACGTGAACTGTTTACTTCGTAAAAAAATCAGGAAAACGGGGAAATCGATGCTTGCACACCAGCTCTTTAAACTGTCTGACGTCATGCTAAATACTTCGACCCCGTTCCGCTGCAAAAGTGGGTCACGAAATTCATTTGAATGGCTCTCCAAAACAATTGAGGTGGCGGCTGCGGAACGCTTGGTTTACCACTTTACCCGATTCTACTCTGTCTGTAAAAGCCCGTTGCTCGAGGAATTTCACCCTAGAAAACAGGAGGGTAAGAAAGCAGTAGAAGAAAGCACGAAACTAAATGATATATACACTCTCTCACATAAATGGCAGGCGCGCTCAGTCCTACCTACCTACACCCCCTCCCCACCATTGTCCTTTCGTTTCCTGGGCATGACATCGGTTCGCGAGTTTCCTCCACCTCCGGACACTTCAGAAAAATTATGAGCAGTGCTTTGAAGTTAGAGGGTCGAGTTGAAAGTGCCTCGAAGTTTTTAGTGTTATCGGCTCTTGGAGCGGAATGGTATTTGTGAAACAAGAAATTAACATAAATATGCCTTGACTTTCTTTGGATGGAAAGAAAACAAACTTTCGTTCTTTTAGGCGTTCGTTGTTTCAAGTTTCGAACTCCTACGATGATTCTAAGTACCAAATTTTAATATACGAATGATTAATGTTCTACATTTAAATGTACTCCTTCTCGTAAATAAAAACTTCATAGTTTTTTCATTAAAATGGGTTAGATCCAAAGATCATAGGTGAATTCTTTCTAATTTAGATCCCAAAACGAATAAAATCCTGCAAGTCAAAAATTCGATTTTTACGTGTTATCATATGGGAAATGGAATTTCCTACCTTGGAGTCGAACCTAGGACATTTTTCGAGATTTATTTGTCATCATCTTATGTGAGTCTATCATTCATGCCAAATATCAAAAATGAATCTTGTTTCATTATTGAGTCATTCGCATTTTTATAGCGTGGCAGAGGGAGCCACAATGGGCAAAGGGACAGAAGTAGCCTTTTATTATTGTTAGATAGCATCGCTTTAATGCTTTTTAATAGGGACATTCTTATTGTCCCATTGATTTCAACCAAAGGCCTATACATATGATGACGTCATAATTTTAAAACGCGATATATATTATTAAATAAAATAACGTTATTCCTTTCAATTATGGGGGTTGATGAACTGTATATATAAATAGCTTTAATTTAGTGCTTCAAAAGAGAATCAGTGGATTGTATTATTATTAAAACTACGCCGTAAACTTATAACTACGTCAAAATCCAAAAACAGTAAATATTAGAGAACTGTGAAAAAAGTAATGTCGTGTTGGAGCTGAAATTTTAGAGCTTAGTGCACATACCCAAATATTCATTTGAAAATCTCGATGAATATGTTGTTGCGGTCGTTAAAATTTTTTAAAATTTAAACAAATAGATAAATATTATTTCACTTCTAGATAAGCTGCAACTTTAAAATTTGGTAGAAATGTGTGGCTTTGGTACCCTACCGTGGAAAAAGTATAGTATTCTTAAAATTGCAAATTTTAGGGATTGTTTTACTCTATTATTTTTACATAAGGAAAGAACGAAAATTGGCGTGGAGGTGAAACCTTTAGAATTAAAAAAATATTTCCAATGATGAAATATCTCTCTGAAAAATGAATGTTTGTTCAAGGTGAGATGAAATGCTTGCAGAATGCAATCACCCTTTACTAGTATAATAATATATAGGATAGTCCAATAAAAGAGGACCGATTTCCTACATTCCGAATAACATTTTTTTTTCTGAATAACGGGTATTAAAATAAGGGCAACATTATACGTTATTGTATTTCATTAGATGTTTGGCATGCTATCATTTTGTAAAAATTCAGTCCATTTTTCTCCGATAAGAAAATTATAATATTTGGATGTACCAGTATCTAAATACTTAAATCATTAAGTATACTTGAATATGAGTAAATCACATTTATGCTATTCGGCTCTTTTTCCATCGCAATATAATCACTATAACGATCCAATATTGATAAAAATTTGTTTAAAACAAAAAAGATAAACAATTACTTCTTATAAGAAGAATATATGCGTAAACAATTTAAAGAAATATATTCCTTCATCGACTTATAATTTATATGGTAAAAAAATACATTTTCTGTTTATTTTGGATATTATTCCAGCGAGTGCATTAAAACATAATCTTATATGGTATATAATAAAATAAGAAGTCAATTTGCTGCAATCTGACAATTAAGTCTTTTTCGGCCTTATTCCAAGCAAAGTTTTAAAATAAGTGCAATTTAACGAGATTTCCATTAAATTGTCTATAATTAGATCACAAGCTTGTAGCCATAGCAATTAGCAACATTTCGGACTATAAATCTAATTAAAATAATGCTTCAATCCATCTGATTGCAAGTTTGAGCGACACGTTCTCGCCGCCTATGTTTCAGATTGGAAGAAAACCTCTTTCATTTCATCACCTCGTCTCAATTTAATTTTCAAGACGGAAAAACCCGCGGGAACGCACGATAAAGTTTATTCCTTCTTTCGCAGTTTTATCGGTTTCGCATTTCAAGGAAGACATTAACATCTCGCTTGGGAAGCGCATCCTCGCAATTCGAATTTTCCTTTATATTTCACTAAGATTTCCTCGAGCGTGCTTTTATAGTTTCCTTACGGCAAGATACGAATTATAGGAAGGGAATAAAAACGTAAAAGAAAAAAAGCGCATAATATCACATTTCTGTAGGATAGACACCCATTCCGTACCCGAAAAGAATTCACTCGGTTACGGTTTATTGTTTAAAATTCTGCTAGAATTCAATGCCTGACGGAGAGGATAGCTATATTATATTCCGAATCATCGCTGATTTCAGCTGTTAGGGAGAAGTGTTTACGCCAGCTGTGGTGGGGGAAAAGGGGAGAGAAAAAGTTTGTGGCGCTTCGGGTGGGTATATGTACGGGAAAAAGAGGAAATGGGATGGGTTGAGGTAAGAGAGGAGGTGCGGAGAGGGAGTAGTTAACGGGAGGAGGAGATATGGTGGGTTTAGGGAGGAGGAGAGGGATAGATAGATATACGTCTTTATTTGGGTGAGATTGAGACTAGGCAGTCTCTTCTTCCATCTAGAGAGGGAAGAGGAGAGGGCGTAGCTAAATGGAGGAGGAGAGGGGGTGGGTATAGGGAGGAGGAGAGGGAGTGGATAGATGGAGGAGAAGAGGGGGTAGTTAGATGGATTAGGAGAGGGGATAGTTAGAGGGGGTGATGAGAGGGAGTGGGTAGAGAATGTAGGGAGAGGGAAGGGGTAGAGAGAAGAGGGGAGGGTAGAGAGAGGAGGGAGAGAGAAGGGGTAGAGAGAGGAGGAGAGGGTAGAGAGAGGAGGGAGAGAGAAGGGGTAGAGAGATGAGGGGAGGGTAGAGAGAGGAGGCGGTCGTAGAGGAGGTGATTAGAGGGGGTATGTAAAGGGAAAAAGATAGAAGGTGGGCTGAGGATGGAGGAAACTCTGGGTAGAGGGTGGAGAGGAGGGTGGGTAGAGAAGGTTGGAGAGGGAATGGGTAGATAGAGGAGGAGAGGTGTGGGTAGAGGTTGGAGAGGAGGGTGAGTAGAGGAAAGAGGAGAGGTGTGAGTAAAGGGTTGAGGGGAGGGTTGGTAAAGGGAGGAGGGTGGGTAGAGAGAAGAAGAGAGGGGGTGGGTAGAGGGAGGAAGAGAGGGGGTGGGTAGAGAGAAGAAGAGAGGGGGTGGGTAGAGGGAGGAAGAGAGGGGGTGTGTGGAGGTAGGAAGAGAGGGGGTGGGTGGAGGGAGGAGGAGAGGGGGTGGGTAGAGGGAGGAAGAGAGGGGGTTGGTTGAGGGAAGAAGAGAGGTGGTGGGTAGAGGGAGGAGGAGAGGTGGCGGGTAGAGGGAGGATGAGAGGGGGTGGGTTGAGGGAGGCGTGCCTAAAAAGCGTTATGTGATATATCGAGTTATAAAGTTGGATGGTGTGGCAAGTGTTTCTACTCTCTAAAGCGATTCTGGGGTAACAAATTGTAAATGAATTAAGATTTGTGTGCTTGGTATATAATGAAGTGTACATGACCACCACGATATTGCTATCAAATAAACGAGGACATGTACAACTGCAATTTCAACGAAAGAACTTTTCTGTTTACTGTGAAATGGCATTTTTTAGAGAAACATTACTTTTACATCAACGGCATCAATAACAGTATTGAAAAATGAAAAATCGTCTTGGAGATTTTTTGACTTTATCATTTTAGTGACTTTTGCAAGGGCCGTACAATTAAACTTAATGAGATATTTCTACTAGACCATTAAAAATTATACTTACAACTTACAAATTTAGGCTAGAAATAACTTCAATCTCTTTTTTATAAATGGCTGTGAAATTTTCAAAATTTACACCATCCTGATCTTTTACTCCAATGGTTGATTGAAAAATCTGAATGATAGGCTTGCCAGCTTAGAAATCAATATATTTATCACCATATTTTATTCAGAAAAGCGTTACTGTTCTGCGACATTAATGCCAAGCCGGAACATATTGGAATTCTTTCCTATTTTATCACAGCACAAATGTGTCTTTTTCGTTTATATTCGCCACATATACAGCATTCTTTGCTTGAAAGTTTATATCAGATGGGGATATTTGATCCGATCGCTCAAAATTAAACTTTGCCCGCAAAATAATCTCCCACCCACGTAAGATTATAAACTACTCCATTAGGAGGGAAATGATCAATTCCATTTCCTCAATGTTCAAAGGTTTCACGGTGGGTATCGTTATCTCTTCTCTAACTTCTCATGACTCGATTTTCCTCCGCGTATGGTTTGTGACAGTCTACGGAAAGTTGGCCATCACCCACACATTTTAGGCTAATTTCATTGTATTTCGTACCGAATCAAATTATTTTCATACCATAAATAATCTTGGAAAATTCTTTATTCATAAAACGATATATTGAACCATATGCACGTTCTGACATAAAAGTTTTCGTCAGTGGTATTGACTCAGTGTCAATTGCTCCTTATAAATAAATCTCGTCGATTTGAAATAGACTGAGCGCTATAACTTGATCATGTTTTAGCTATTCCCGTTTGGGGAGTTGAAAATCCGTAACTTCTTCGGGGAAAAGATTTTTCCAACCAAGATGAAAAAACAACTCATGATCTTTCGCACAAACGTTGACGATATAAATGAAAAATAAAATAAAGAGAAGTCAAAAGTAAACAAAAAACTTAGGAAACACCAGAAAATCAATCAACTTCATCGTAAAATGCTCAGATGCGTAGCCGTGAGTCAGTTTAAAAGCGCTCGGACGGAATTTTATGGTCCCTGTAAATGTTTGACGGCACGCGTTTCTGCCTCAACACCGGTTCACTGACACAAACGATCGTTCCTGTATCCGGCCGAATGTTAAGTGCATTAGGCGAGATCAGAAATGTCGAGGAACATTTTATCATCTTACGAGCAACGTTTATTGAATTCCCGAGTGTTTTCGGGGCTGAGCGTGGATTTGGGAGTCGGAGAACAGAAAAAAATGCGAGTCCCGAATCTAACGCCAAAATCACGGGCTCCGCACGCCATCAAAACACAGGATGCCATCCCATTACTTCACCGCCACTTCCTTGCTCCTTTATTTCTAATACCCAACGCGAGACTCATAAATCCCCTATTCGTCTTGAGAACCGGTCTTTTGTTTCCTCACCGCATATCGTGCATATCACCCACTTCTCTGGATTTCCCACCAGGATTCCACGAAGCGGTATCAGGAACCCTTGTGTTGGGTCTTTTGAAGAAGAATATTTGTTATACAGTTAAAGAGTATCGTATCAAAGGCTAGGGGATGCAGAATGAGACGGCTAGATCACTAGCCACTTAGGAAGTGCAGTGTAGTCGACGAAACACCGCTGGAATTATAAATCATATAATGTGTTTATTTACCATATATATGTAGCAAAGGGTAGATAAAATCTGATCAGACATGCACGATGTTTGAAATAAGCTTACAATAATACTATTTATGGATATAACTAGTTAAAATTGGAATTATTTTACTCCGAATATGAAGTGAGATCAAATAAAAAGGATGTTGCGACTTTCTGTCATAGAAAATTCGTCACTGCGACATCTCGTCACAGATGACAATTGGTACCTGCGACATTTCGTCTCACTTTCAAAATGGTAACTGCGAGAACTCGTCACACATTTCAATTCGTACCAGCAACATTTCGTCACAAAATATTTGGCACCAGCGACATTTCGTCACACATTAAAATTGGTATCAGGAACTTTTCGTCATGGAAAATAATTGGCAACTGCAACTTTAGGTCACAAAATTATTTTCATCACACATTACTTTCCTTCACACGTTACGTTTGTGAATTCTTTCTGGGAACATAGGCTTCATGGGTTTCAAAGTAATCGGAACGATACGTATGTTGGAAATTTATGTTTAATCGGAATGGGCAGGGGGAGGGTAGGAGGGGGTAGGGAGTTCTCTCCGGGAACATGGGTTTCATGGGTATAAAAGTACTCTGGGCCCTTTGACTTATATAGAATTGAACATTTTTGACGAAGCTTCTTTTGACGAGTAATTCATTTAAAAAGTAAATTATCCAAAATGTTACTCTTTTCTGCCTCGCTTTTTATGCATCCAGTATTGCAACCTTTATATATTACTGTTAGATCTTCGTCTTTTCCCTCTTACCGGAATAAATCTTCTAAATTTGAAGTGAATTCTTCCAAAAAATGCTTTATAGTATTCGCCTGGTTTTTCGTGAATAAGGCGAATTTAAATTTTGTATCAAGAAATGTTGCAGCCATAAGGTGATTTTGCCAAACGTGACAACCAAATATAAGTAATGAGGTCTGGCTCAACTCGGTGGAATTTCCTCATAATGAAAAAATAACTTTGTAGTTTCCACAAATTTTAATTTAAACACGACCGGTTTCACTACGATCGTAGCATCATCAGGTGATGATGCTACGATCGTAATGAAACCAATCGTGTTTAAATTAATATTTGTGGAAACTAAAATGTTATTTTTTCATTGTGACAACCAACCTTTATGAGAAAATATATATTAACAGCTGATTCACTAACGGAATCTTGATGAATAAACCAAATTACGACCTTGCATATTGTTCAAGAGTATATTGTTGTTGTTCTACCACACTGAAACTTAGTATATTTTCAATCTCAAATATCGTAAGCTGGTATTTATAAATCTAGATATTTTTGACTTCGTACAGTAATTCTTCCAAACGCGTCATTGACAAATATATTATTTCACGAATGTAGACAGCAAGTTCTGCTTCACCTCTTGAAATCCGAACAATATGCTGTTGCTTTTGCCGAGAAACATTCTTTAAAAAAAAGAATTTGGGAGTTCAGCTTAAAGTCATTTATACATTCCTTGATGCCAATTATGGACTTATTAAGGAAAAACGTTAATGATATAATTATCGGAATAATAATTTTGCCGTCAAAAAATAACTATCTAATACTTTACTTTCTATCATTTGATATATTTCATCACTGTACTAAATATTCTCTCACTTAGGATAAAATATATAGAGAGAAAAATTAAACTTAAATATTCAGCGCTCGATCAACACTCTTACCTCAAATTCTGATAAAAATGTTTTTCCAATCGGCAAAATATTTTACAACAAATTGCAAATAAATATTTATCTTAATCCCTCTTAAATTTTTAGTAACGATTGCTAATTTATGTGCATCTTTTTTAAACCATTATATATAAATTGATATTTACTAACCTATACTAACTACTAATTTACTAACATAATATAATCTCAAAAACCTCATAAGGGCTAAGAAACACGTATTCTCAAAATTACCCTAGGGTCTTGCGGTTACCTTATTGTCCAGAGTAGAAGCGTGAGCTTTTCAAAAAGACGCATATTTGAGTGTAAGAAAATACCCTTCTTTCAGTCCCACTCATAATGCAAGCCCAGAAAAGAAACGAAATTGTAGATAGAAAATAATACTGAGAAAAAAGTAAACAGAAACGACTTAAACATTTTAATTCAGAATAGGCTTTTAGAAGAATACATTTCCATCTTGTTGGAAAATCGACGCTTATCGACGACTATTCATTTTCGTCGATTTTGAATATTTTTAACAATCGACGTTTATCGGCGTTTTTCGATTTAAATCGAATCCTACCATGCCTACTAATATCTTATGTGAATGATACTTCACTACATAAATGTTAATAATTGAATATTAGTATTACATATCTTGCCTTTATTAAAAAAAGATTATCTACAAACTACAAATACACTGCACAGTAAACAAAAGGCCTAAATGGACTCTGGTCCATATTTCGACCACTCTGTTTGTTTGTACCTTGGAGGAAGGGATGATCCAAATAACAGTATTTCACCCACCAGTACCTTATATTTAGAGTATTACACTATGAGGGTTAAAATTAGACAAACAATTTAATTAGAACATATCAAACTTTCATTGATCGATTTGTCATCTGCCGATTCGAAATTTACGAATCGTTTTTCGCGATATCGAATAGAATAGAATTCTTAAATTCGATTCGAATCTAATATCGAAGCTTCGCAGGGCCCTAAAATGTAACGTTTGGCAAAATGTCGTAAGTACCATATGTCGCCTGTGACGAAATGTCTTAGGTGCCAAAAGCCGTTTGTGACGAAATGATGTCGTAGGTACCAAACGTCGTATGTGAAGAAATGTCGCAGGTGCCAATTGTCCCTATGACCAAATGTCTGTGACCAATTGTCGTAGTAACGAATTTTCTGTGATGAAAAGTCGCTAAACCATAAAAATTGCCAAATTTACTGAAATGTAAGAAGTGTTCTCCAGAAATTACGCAGGACGGCAGAACTATGGATTAATATTCAAGGAATGATGCTTGTATCATAGTGGTAATCAGTTTGAAAAATTGAAAATGTGAGTAGCACCTTCCAAGATTTTCGTGTTTCAGACAACGTAACGCGTGAAGTTACATCCAAGCTATGACAAGCTTTACTTCAATATATTTTTTGATAAATACGTATATATCATTCAAAATTTCTGATCCGTAGCAGAAACGTGTTATAAGAATTATTAATCTGAACTACACTAGGCCGAGAAATTCATAATAGTTACCTGTAATTACATTTGCAAGGATATAACTACAATTGTTTTTTCTAAAACATAATGACTTGATAAAGGACGCGTTAACGTAATTTATTTTATATATAACTGCTTCTTAAACAGGATATAAAATAAAACAGAATATAAATGCTATGGTACTTTTAGAATGATTACAGAAGTGAAATGTGGTATGAGGAAAGATTGAATATAACCAACGGAAAAAATCCGATATCCTGAATATTTTCATTTTTAGGAGGGTGATTCTAACCCTGTTGTTTCATTTCCACACCGATTAAGAGAAGCACGGAAATTGGTGCAGGGATTCATAAAATTGCATTTTTAAATTTCTTAAATTTGAGATATAAACTCAAAACATGTACAGATCTATAGCTGAATGAATGGCAATTACTATTTATGAAGAGTACATTCAAATGTTTGCCGAATTGGTGTAAATATTTGTTTTTCGTAAGAGAATAGGGGCACATATAGCAATGAAAATATCAACTACCATAGCAACGAGTACCTACTGTGCTTTTAAATGAGAATTGTTAATATGTATTGTAGTAATAACGATTTAACGCTTTTAGTGGGAATCAGAGTACATATTATACTATAATGCCGTTGATTTTGGACTACGAATTAAGCTTATGTGAACGCCATAAATGTAACACGAAATTTTAGCAAAACGTGAATTATTTTAATGTCTTGTTTCGTAAGGTTTTTGAGATATTCTTTCCAATTATTGAACGAAATAGACGAGAGAATTGAAATGAAAATGGACGAAGCTGTCGAAAAAGTAATATCATAAGATTCTATTACTAACGACGAACAAATATAATGACGTCATTGGTATTTTTCTATTTATTTACCCGGAAACTTACAAATATTTTAGTGTAACACATACTATTCTCTGTTAATGATGACTATTGTTATAGCTAATACAGAACGATCTGAGCCTCGAAGCTGTACGAAATATAGGAAACTTGAACGCGAGCCGATTGCTAAAGATTTTGAAAATTCCAGATAGGTGCCTTAATTTCGCGAAAAACTAAAAATATTCTGAGAACCCCTTCATATACCCCTTTATATATATATATATATATATATATATATATATATATATATATATATATATATATATATATACAGTGGAAACCGCTTGACACGAAATGTGGGGGACCATCGCAAACATTTCGTCTTAACCGAATTTCGTGCTAAACGAATTTCATGATAACCTTTTTTGAGACTGATTTGAGATATTGATTAAAACTCGTAAATTCATCTTGACATAACAAATATGCGATGGAAACAGCACAGTAATTTGTTATAATAATGAAAACCTTATAATTTATTCATTACATATACACACAAAAAAGTATTTTATTTCAATAATTTCTTAAAAACAATGTACAAATATTAAGTATCAAGGTCGCTCAATTAGTTCAATTGTCTACTTCTTAACAACAAATTCCGTAATTTTTTTCTGCCTAGCATTCATAATGATCTTTTACCACATATTGTTCCAAATCATCGTGATCTAAGTTTTCAATCTCATTACATACGACACGCGACCGAAGATATCACACAATTCACTTTCAGTATATGTATTTACCCTAATTTTCGTAGTCAATTCAGTTTCATCCTGTCCAGAAAACCTATCTGCTGATGGCGAAGAGGAAAATCCAGCGTTGCGAAAACAATTTTCGATTGTTTTCGCTGTAACTGATCTCCAAGCGGCATGCAACAAATGCAATGAATCCAAAAGATTCACGGGCTTAATTTCCTCATTTGATTCAATACTAGATAAATATTTCTGGAGTAATAACTTCCGATAGTGGCAATTTAGATTTTTTATAATACCCTGGTCATATGGCTGCAATACGCTTGTTGTATTAGGCGGCTGAAAGATCAGTTTAATTGATTTCAGCTTTTCCACTTCTGGATGAGCAGGGCTGTTGTCGATAATTAAAGCTATTTTGCGCTTCTGGCGTGAAAAGCGCTTGTCCAATGCCCTAACCCAGTCTGTAAAAATGTTTCCCGTCATCCAAGCTTTTATATTTGCAGTGTATTCCACGGGAAGCTTCTTTACATTCTTGAAGCAGCGAGGATTCAGAAATTTACCCACAACAAACATCGGGATTTTTTCAGAACCGTCTGAATTGCAAGTCGCCATTACCATAATGCGCTCTTTAGATTTTTTTCCACCAGAGCACTGCTCATTTTTAAAAGCTAAAGTTTTTTCTGGGAGGCAGCGAAAAAAATTCCGTTTTCGTCAGCATTAAAAATGTCCTTAGGCGCAAAATCTGTTAATAATTTTGGCAAGGTAGAAGTTACACACTCTGACGTCATATAACGGGAGACGTCTCCCGACTGGCCGGAAACACACTTAATAATTATCTCATTCCTCACCTTGAACCGCTCCAACCGTCCAGGACTAGACTTAAATTCAATTCCCAATTCTGGTCCCAAAGTGTCAGCCTTCACCATCAAAACAGGACCAGAAATTGGAGCATTCTGGGCTCTGGCTTGCTTAAACCAGATGATCAGCGCCGCTTCCAAATCCTCGTTCATTGCCGTGCGTAGACGCTTCCGTTCCGGTTCAAACATGCTTCTCTCAAACACAGATGTTATTTTATCACGATATTTTATAATTGTTGACAAAGTTGAAAAGGGAATTTCGAACTCTTTGCAGATGTCCGTTTTGGTTCTATCACCGTTATCAACCTCTTGTAGGAGCTGCATTTTCACTTTCAGCGGTATTGCTTTTTGCTTACGCACTTTACTAGCCATTTTTATGTCTTTTATCTTTTATAAAAATATAAAATCACAACTGAAAACGATCCCGAAAAAGAAAGAATAAGCTCACTGATTCGTTTCACATTCGCTAACCGTTCCACCCCGAAATTCAGAATAAACTGAGTAGAACTGTTCTGCATAGGGGTCTAGAGACGAGAGCAAGGGAGGAGTTTAGCGTATTGAAAGACGGGGAAAGGGAAGGTACAGTACAGATAAAAATCTGCACCTCCAAATCCTTCCTTTCATTCGATAATGGTAGTTCCCAGAATTTAGTTTATTGCTGCCAAGGAAATCTCTGTAGCAACCCTCTCAACGGGGGCGCGTGAGTTTCTCTGAGGTCTACTAATGATCATGCCTATTGAAAGAGAGAGGGAAGGAGGCGGTACAGCTGTGGTTGTGAGATTATTCATACTTCTATGTTAAGAAACGAGTGGGTCGTTTCGTGTTATCCAAAGAATTTGACGGGGATTTATTTTCAGGGGACCGAAATATTTTTTCGTGTTAACCGAAATTTCTTGTTAACCATTTCGCGTAAAACGAACTAATATACGTTGAAATGTATAGGCACCGGTAGGGACCGAGCCTGCATTTCGTGTTAACCGATATTTCGCGTTATCCGTTTTCGTGATAAGTGGTTTCAACTGTATATATATATATATATATATATATATATATATATATATATATATATATATATATATATATATATATATATATATATATATATAATATTTATTTATATTTATATTTGTTTATGTTTATATTCATATTTATATTTATGGACTCCCCATGTCTCAAATGCTGTTAACGTGAAGATCGCCTTCGTTTATCATCAAGTTAAGATCTTGGTGTATAATTGATATCTATAAGACTTTCAGAATCGACTACATGTTTAATTAAAGGAAACCTAAAGCTAAAGGTAGATGTATAATAAACTCTGGCACAAAATTCAAACTCCCTTTTTAGCCTACTTTCCAAAAAATGGAAAGCAGTCTTATTAGATCGCTTAGCTGTCCGTGGTGTGTATGTGTCCCCCACAAACATTTCTTCATGAAGGGACCGCTTTCTGTGAAACTTGGTGTAAGGCTAGTGCTCTCGGAGACTATCTCCGGGCCATTATTTATATTCTGTATTTACAGATCCCGAGTTTGATTCCAGGTGAGTTCTTTCCCCATTTGATTTACATGGTATATATATCATCATCATAGGTAGTCTGTCCGTAGACAGGTCCGTGATTATTCTTGGTTAAACCTGGTTCTCCATATACTCCTATTTTCCGCTGACCTCTTTATATCTCGATAACTCTCTTTCCCTTTCAAATCGTCTATCAGCTGAAACCTTTTCCTAACTCTTTCCCTTTTCCCATCTAGTTTTCCTTCTAACACGTCTTTAATCATACTCTCTCTCCTCAGGTAATGTCCAACCCAGTTAGCCTTCCTCTTTCTGATAGTCTGTATAATCATTCGCTTCTCTCCTATTCTTCGTAGCACTCCATCGTTTTTCATCCTATCTGTCCATTTTATCTTCAGCATTCTCCTCCAAGTCCACATTTGAACGCTTTCCAAGTATTTGATGTCATTTTTCCTTAGCGTCCATGTTTCTGCCCCATACAATGCTGTACTCCATACGTAGCATTTTATCAACTTCTTGCGGATATCTTCATTTATATTCCCTGTAAGTAGTAAGTAGTTCTATCTCCTGAAAGCCGCTTTTGCTTTTCCTATTCTAGTTCTGATCTCATCCGTACATTTTGCATCTCGTGTTATGATACATCCAAGGTATTTATATTCTGAAACTTGTTCTTATGGCTTTCCCCCAATAGTTATGTTAAGATTCTCTTCTTTACCCGATTTTCGAATGACCTTGAATTTTTCTCTATTTATTTCCATACCGTATTTTCTACCTGTTATCACTAGACTATTTATCATTTTTTGTAGCTCCTCTTCCTTTCTTGCTAGAAGTACTTGATCATCTGCGTATTTTACTGTTCTTATAATCCTTCCTCCAATTTTGAAATCCCCTTTGCCTTCTAAAGCTTCTTGCATTAGACTTTCTCCATATATATTGAATAGGGTTGGCGATAGGCAGCAGCCTTGTCTTACTCTACCGATATTTATTCCGCAGGATTCCACATTCTCAAACATGACCTTTACAACTTGATTCTCATATAGATTCCTAATCAGTCTCCTGTCTTTCCAGTCTACACATATATCCTTTAATATCTTCATCAACTTTACCCAATTTACTCTATCAAAGGCCTTCTGCCAGTCTACGAAACATGCGCAGATATCTGACTGTATTCTATTGCTCTTTCTGATATGATTCTAACTACTCCTATAGCATCTCTAGTTCCTCGTCCTTTTCTAAAACCGAATTGATCTTCCCCTATTATTTCTTCTGCCTTTTTCTCCAGCCTTTTATTAGGAATCCTCGTGATGATCTTCGATGTGTGTGAAAGAAGGCTTATAGTTCTGTAATCTTTACACAGCATTGCCTTTGGCTTCTTCTTTAGAGGGATAATTGTTACTTCTAGGAAATCCTGAGGCCACTTTCCCGTGTCGTAAATCTTATTAATTAATTTCGTGATCACTTTTAGTCCTTCTGATCCTATGACTTTAATATCTCAGCCGGTATTCCATCCCTGCCCGTGGATTTCCCCTTCTTTAGTTCCACTATCGCCTTTTCTACTTCGCTCTCCATAATACTTGGTCCTAAGTTGACTTCTTCAATGTTTTCCTCATTTTCCAGTTCTATTTTTGCCGCTCCTGCCTGTTTGCTGTATAATTCCTTAATGTATTCTTCCCATACCTGTGCTACATCCTTTTTTCTGAGACTATCTTCCCATCCGTATTCATAATTCCTTTACCACAAATTCCATTAGACTTCTTATCTTCTAATTCCAGTGCCCTAGCGTACATCATATCGTACCGTCCTAACTTCTCCATTTGTTCTATTTCATCACATATTCCTTTTATTCAATTTTCTCTAGCTTTATCTGTTACCCTTCTCAACTCATTATTTATACGCCTATAGTTGGCTCTACCTTCTTCACTGTTAACGTTTTTCCATTTTCGTCTCTCATCCATTTTCTCCAGCATTTCCTTCGTGATCCATGGTTTTCTGATTTTCTTCTCTTGTTTTCCAATCTCTTTATCCAAGGTATCCTTGATACTGGTTTTAATTTCATCCCTTTCTATATCAACGGTCTTCGGTTTGTTTTCCAACTTTCTAAGGTTATCTTCCAACTTCATGCTGACTACATCCTGCCTTTCTTTCAGTTTTTCTAGGTCCCAGGTCTGTCTTACTCTTCTCGTTTTTCTTATTTGTTTGAACTTTGTACTCACGTGAAGTATTAGAAGGCTGTGATCTGAATCAATGCCTGCTCCTTGCAATGCCTTGGCATTCTTTATGCTGTTCCTGAATCTTTGTTTTACAAGGATGTAATCTATTTGGCATCTCATTCTATCTCCTGGGCTTTTCCATGTGTATAACCTTCGTTTATGATTTTTGAACCATGTATTAGTCACTACTAGGTCATTATTGATGCAGAATTCTACGAGTTTCTCCCCTCCTCGATTTCTCTTTCCAAGTCCGTATTGCCCGACAACATTTTCTTCCTGTTCTTCTCCGACTATGCTGTTCCAATCTCCCATTATTATGCAGTTTACCTTTCCTCTTCCGTCTTCTTCGTAAATTTCATTAATTTGCTCATACATCTCATCTATTTCTTCATCGTCATGAGCTGACGTTGGCATATATACCCGGATTATCAGCATGTCCACTGGGACTGCTTTTAGCTTTATAGCCATCAGTCTATCGTTCGTTGCTATTATCTTTGTCACGCTTTTCATCATATCTTTCCTAAGTACCAGAGCTACTCCCCTTTCCCCACTATTTCCTCCTGAATAAACTACCGTGAACTCTTCCGAGTCGAACTGTCCTTCTCCCTCCCATCTAGTTTCGCTTAGCCCTATAATGTCAACTCCATTTCTTCTCATTTCTTCTTTCAAGTTGTCTAGCTTTCCTGCCTTTCTCATAGTTCTTACGTTCCAAGTCCCTATTCGTAATTTACTTTCGACAAATGTTTTACCCGCCCGGAGATCCGATTGGGGGACTATTTTACCTCCGGATTTTTTACCTCGAGAGAACTCATATTGTCCAACCATATAATCTTTACTAGGGATTATAATGTGGTCTCCCTGATCACGCCTACAGTTGTATTGGATATAGACCCAACCAACATCATTTGTTTTTGGCTCTATACCATACTGACAGTACTGCTGCCTACTGCCAGGCACTGATGATAGTTTTTTTTATAAAACCTCCATTCTAGGGGTTTGAACCCCCGAACTTTGCAATAGAAAGCCGACACGCTAATTACTACACCACCAGTGCATATATATATATATATATATATATATATATATATATATATATATATATATAGATACACCTATGATGATGATATATGAGGTGTGGCAATGAAGTTCCCGAACTGGCGCTGCAGCGCTGAAACCAAGTGGTGTAAAAATGAATTATTTACACATCTTATAACTCAAACTCTTGCTAACAGAGGGTAGTGAATCATTTAGCTCTGTAACGGTTAGTTTCTGAGTATCAGTCAAGAGAATCAGTTGTGATTTTATCCGTTGTCACAATTTTGCCATGGAGCAACGAGTGAATATCAAGTTTTGTGTCCAACTCGGGAAACCAACAACAGAAACTTACAAAATGTTAAAAGCAGCATATGGTGAAGAGTCTTTAAGTCGTACCAGTGTTTTTGAGTGGTTTAAACGATTTAAGCACGGACGAGAAGTTGTTGAAGATGATCCAAGAAGCGGGCGTCCAACCTCTCGAATGCAGACACCGTCGCAAAGGCCCGTGAAATTGTTGCAAGAGATCGACGAATGACCCTCAGAATGATGACAGAGGACCTAAACATTAATAAAGAAAGGATTTGTGATATTATTCACTAAGATTTAGGAAAGAGGTTCTGTGCAAAGTTCGTCCCACATAACCTCACGGATGAACAGATGCAGAGAAGAGTCGCATCGAGTGTGGACTTCGTTGAAAGTTGTGAAGGCAATCCAAGTTTTATCGACTGCATTATCACTGGCGACGAGTCATGGGTATTCCAGTACGACCCCGACACGAAACGAGAATGGCATGGACATCAAAATCGTCGCCAAGGCCCAAGAAGTTTCGTTTGAAGAAGTCCTCGGTCAAAACCAGGCAGATCACCTTTTTCGACAAGCAGGGTGATCCACAAGGAATTGCTTCCGCAAGGACAGACAGTAAATACTGCATTCTACGTCCAAGTCCTTCAGATGTTGGTAAGGCGTGTTTCCAGGGTGAGGCCGCAGTTTCTAGAAAAGGGAAGTTGGATTCTTTTGCATGACAATGAACCTGCCCATTCTGCACTGGTTGTGACGAGATTTCTGGCAAAACAGGGCATTGTAGAGATCGACCACCCACCGTACTCGCCTGACTTGGCACCCGCAGGCTTCTTTCTCTTTCCAAGGGTGAAAGCTGCTCTCAAGGGGAGAAGATTTGAGGATGTTGAAGAGTATTTTTCGGTGTATGTGTAAAAGGTGAGGAATGGGAAGGGAAGAAACAACCGGGGAAATCTTTTGATAAAACTTTCTATAATAATTTTTGTATGGAATGCACCAATGGTATTCGATTAAAAGGAATTCTTTTATTGAATATGTAACTATTTTTTAATAAAAAACTTTTAAAATGACTGGGATATTTGGAATATTTTAATAATAGGGAGTTTTAATGAACGCTTACATTAAACCGTTGCTTATTCAGAAATTAAGTTTCAGCAATTTCAATGATTTACTTATCAATCAATCAATTTACTTATCAATCATCGCTGATTTATTAATATCTTCTCCCTTGAATTAAGAACATTAATAAATTTCGAATCTAGCAAAAATATAAATGTTGCAAATGTTACAATAATTTCAAATTTTACTGCACTTTTCGTCCAATAAGATGGATCTACATTTTTTGAAAATTCTAAAAAAATATTTCAAAGCATGAATTGGCATCTTCGTTATAATTAAAACAAGCTATGAAAGTGTAGTGTATCACAAACAGGCGCGTTTCGTGCGATGGAGTATTTAAAACTGTACGATATAATTTGACCGAACACACTCCATAAAACAGCAAAAAACCACGACCTGTTTGTATCTTTGTCTATTAAAAATTTCTTCCCCCCCTTTAGTTGGTGCATCAATAAACATTACGTAATTTTAATTATTAATACAGCAAAACGATATATCGGTAATGATTCCAGGGAAATAGTCGATGTATATTTAATGATTTATTTTCTAATCAGTTTTAATCAACCAATCAATCGAAAATTATTTAAAACATACCTCACTTTAGTTCAGTAGTTGTAATATTTACTTTTATGTTCTTTATTCTCCGTAGATAACCCATTTCCTTCCGCTTACAAAACCTGCCATGCACGCGTAAGGAATTAAATGTATTTTGTAAATATTGCAGATATTATTTACTTCAGCAAACAATAAGATTATTTACGTTGACAACAATTAGGTAGCTATGCAAGACATTATCTGTTCAAAGCGAATTACATCTTTCTTGTTCAATTTTCTTTATAACGGCTACTCCTAAGATAACAATGTATAGGAAAAGAAATACTCTACGTTACTAGTTCTACAATACTGTTTTCAAATTATTTAATTTAACTAAACATTTTCGAGATATAACGGAAAGTTCATTTTCTGTCACCAGTCAAGTGGTACCCCTATTTGGCCTACGTGGTCCATTTTTGTGATTTTCTTTGACTGTAAGTCCTTAATATCAAATTTCATAAAAATCCATTTGGTAGAAGCCGAGAACGAACATGCGGACGGACGGACGGAAAAACCGACTCTAATGGGCGCTTATGCTGGAAGCGAAAAGCGCCTAAAACATATACTCTATTAACTCCCATACACTAACGAAACACACTAATGTGGTATTGCACTGCCAATATCATCTTATATCCGATGATATCGGCAGTGCAATACCACATCCGTTAGGTATAATGTCCGTCGGCATACCGTCCGTTGGCATACCGTCCGGCCATCGGCTGTTTCGTAAGTTTAAATCGTTCATTTTGTGAAACAAATGAGGTATTCTGCCAGGTGTTTTTTCTTTTTCTCCACTTTTCTACAAAGTGTGGGCTTCTTCGCATCTTCTTCTTCGGTTGAACCATTTGCGCCAATAAAGTGATTTCGTATAGTGTAATCTATCAAGAGCAAAGGTCAATACTCCTCCAACAAGCACTGAAACGTCCTAATCCGTTCCTCTGCGATAACCCTGATGGACGCCTTCGGACGATAAGACAGGTAATTTTCTGGAGAAATATTTTTGGAAAAAATTTACATCTTTTCAATCGGTATATGCTAAATATGGCATCGAAACTCCTATACAAAACGTCTCCAATTTTACCAGAAAATGTTATGAAATAGTGCCAAATTTTAGTTGTTTTTCTCTCAAGAGATTCTCATATTTAAAAATTCCTAATTCCACAATAATTGCCCAAAATTTCATTTTCGTCCTTTACTTGACCATTATTTTAAGTTTTCCGATTATATGAAGCGTTTGACGTTGTTGAAATTTCTATGTAATCAAATTAGTCCATTTTTTGTTATCTAATATATTATAACCGGTGTCTATGCTTGCGTCTGCGTGCGTCCCTGCCTGCCCACGTCTGAAGCCTTCCGGGATGAACGCAAATAAACCGGGAACGGTCAGCTCGATTTCGACAAATCTTTCACCTGAATACTCGGCCAGAACTCCTACAGGTTTTAAGTGGTCAGTCGTCTTCCGGAAAGGCATGGGTTCGATATCATGATAGTTTTCGTTATTTCATTTTATTAGCACGTAATCGGCTAGAATACGATATGTAGACCTTTATTCTTTAACATTTTAAAATTTCTTACAATCGAGACTCTGACTCGAGATTTATACCATTTCGAGCCAAAAAAATTAGGGTTCTTATTCTTACCGCCTATTCTGTTGTTTAATTTGTGTTTCCTCATATTTCAAGTTTATATTCGATTTTCCTCGTATTTTCGACATTTCAAACAGCAGGTAGCTATGGTAGCCGGCATTGTTCATCTCGGATTTTTGCATTGCTAGACTCGGGCTTCAAGTGTATTTGCACTAAGCTTGCAATAAAACGCATGAAGGACTAAAGCAGATTAATCCTCGTGTGACGTCACCTCCCAGTATAAACGCAAATAAATCAAGAACGGTCGGCTCAATTTCGACAAATCTTTCGCCTGAATACTCGGCGCGAACTCTTGCAGCATTTAAACCGGTAGTTGTCTCCTGAAAAGGCATGGGTACGATATCAGGAAAGTTTTCGTTTTTGCATTTCATTATCACATAATCGGCTGGAATACGATGTGTATACCTTCTGTCTTGAACATTTTAAAATATCTTACGATCGAGACTTTGACCCGAGATTTACACAATTTCACGTAAAAAGAAATGATAATCCTTATTCTTACTTTAGATTCTGTTGTTTAATTTGTGTTTGCTCATATTTTAAGTGTATATTCGATTTTCTCCGATTTTTAAACATTTCAATTGTTGACCTCGGATTTTTGCATTATTAGACTCTGCTTTTAAGTGGATTCGCACTAAGCCTACAATGAAACATACTCATCAAGGACAATAACCGATTGAAAATTTATTTGAAAAGTGTCGTGTAAATATAAAACAAATGAAATACGAAGCGAAGGAAACAAACGATTCCAATGCATTGTAATAATGGACATCTTAACATTTCAAATTGAATGATTATCATGCATGCATTGAAAATATCGTTTCGTTTGCAAATTTTATGGTGCAGTTTAAGCAAATTACTATATTGATAATGTTCGTGATTAATTTCTTTCGACATTGACGCGTGGCCGGTGCATTTATTACTTCATATTAAACAAACCACAGAACATACGATATGCTGTACCACCAGAAATATTGAACAAAACAAATAAATATGTGTACCGGTAGTATAAATCATGTAGGTATGTGCTTTTGGTTATGAAAATGGTATGAGCTATATAATTATTTTAAGAGGGGCAACAAAAGTGGTTCAACTAATAACACTCTTTGTAACAATTTTTTGTTAAAGGAACTATCGCATTGGGTCACTTCATGCAAGGGTCTCTATATGTTGGCAGGATGTACTGCAACGAGCCCATAGTAATAATTAAAAACAGAATTGAGGTCCTGCTCTCTTCTTTCATATTCTTAAAAAGAATTTCATCAATATCTGTGACCACACTCTCATTAAATTTTTGCGCTTAGTTTATTATCCCTTCGATTTTGTGCGCCTCCAATCAAGTGTAGCATTTCTGCAAAGTCATTATCACTAGATATTTCCTTCTTTTATCCTGAGCTGGCTGCTTGTTTTTCCTTTTACGGAGATAGTAGCAACTCTTTAAAATATAAGGACCTTAATGTCGATGGCATTGTTTTTTTCCGGCGTCGTTAGGTGACTGATCGGAAAGCATTCTCGGTGTTGGCTTTTTGATACAGATGGATGATTGGCAGATGTACGAAAGTTAAGGGTAAGAAAATTGGAGATGTATGAAACCTGAAGCGATTATATAAATAATGAGCTATACTAATGATATTTGTTGAACATCTTTGCCCGTACTGTTGCAACTCTAGTCGCCCAAAATGTACGTATTTGGTATTGGCTACCTTGTGACGCCAATGAAGAATGCAGAAACTTGTGTCAGGTTTGGGAAATTATTTGTGATAATCATGAAGGAAGAACCGTCCAAAAATTAACGCCTAATGTGTATTAAAAATACAGGAGGAAATTATCATTATTTTAAAGACAGTATTTTTTGTCAACTCACCGTAAGGACAGCATATTTTCTTTGTTTTACACAGTTCCAAAATACTAACGTGATCTCTACTGTAAATAATTCTGTAAGCTCCCATGATTGACATTGAGTGGTAAACCCTGCTTCCCATCGTCTAGAACGCCGTAGGGAAAGCTATTTTTAAAACTGACCCGATTCAACTTAACGTGCCCTACGAGTTTCTCTACACCTTAAATTTCGTGCATATTAGATTTATATTACCTTATTTAAATTTACATATTACATTTTCACTCCATTTGCGACTTTTCCTCTAGTATCTAGAAATATATCTTTGTTTGTGTACACAGATAATATTACGTACGCGTGAATGCATTCCTTGTGATAAGCTGAATTCGAGTCATTATTATTGAGTCTAACGGGAGTAAAGTATGTATTTCTGTGGTGAATTTTACTGAGACGCGGATAATGACATGTTGTTTTACATTCCGCTTTATCTTATATCTACCGCGTTTTACCAAAACTTCGAAAAAATATAGTTATAAGCAAAAGATTCGCAAAACGTTAACGAAAATCAGGTCACGAAGATTTCCATACACTATAACGTGACTATAAATGTTTAATCGCTTCGTAGGAACGGAGGTGGAGTTTTTATAGCGGTGAAGGACACGCTTATCAGTTCGCCAATTGAGTTTACGGAAAACAGAATAAAAAGCATTTGGTGAACAATCAACAGGGGAGGTTTAGGAAACATTCATGTATGTGCATGCTATAGGCCGCCAGGTGCAGACGCAGAAGACATTTATGAGCTAGAGGCCCAAATCAACTCAATACAGATGAAAAATAGTAAAAGTCTTACTATAGTAGGGGGAGACTTTAATCTACCCTCGATAAATTGGCGCAGTTGCAGCTTCACACCACCCGGTAGAAATCGTGAGTCATGCGAAGCACTAATAGACATCTTCAATAAACATTCCATTATTCAGGTAGTCAGAGAACCCACGAGAGAGGACAATATATTAGACTTAATAGCACTTAATATCCCTGAACGTGTTTCTGAAGTAGTTATTGAAGAAGGAATCAGCGATCACCGAGTAGTCCGAGTTATCTTGAACATAGCATTCGTAAAGTATCGCAAGCCTAAGCGAAAAGTGTACATATTTAAAAATGCTAACTTAATAAAGATTACGCAACTTTCAGAAAATTAGCAAGCACGAAGAACGTTGAGGAAACTTGGAAAGCTTTCTTATCAGTAATTAGAACAGGTATAAATACGTACATACCAAGTAAATATATTACCGATATTGGAGAACCTAGGTGGTATAATCGGCAGGTTAGATGTGCTCTCAGGAGACAAAGAAAGCTTCAATCAAAACTTAAATGCGCCAAAAATAATATGTCACAGGAGGTAATAAATACATTTTCAAACAAGTTCAGAAATTGTCGGACTTGGACTAAAAAGATTATGCGCAAGGCATTAATGAACTTTAAGAAAAAGATTCTCTGTGAACATCTAAACGAAAATCCCAAAATCTTTTGGTCTTATGTTAGAGAAGTTCAAGATCGACGCCCAACCGTAGCACCATTAAGAAACGACAAGTAGTAGTAGTACGATAGTACTAGTAGTAGTTTACGATAGCATTGATAAAGGAAACTTGTTAAACTCATTTTTTCAAAGCGTATTTACGACCGAAGTGGAGAAAAGGAAGGTCGATCCACCCGAACCAAGCGAAGAGAAGATGAACGATATACTTATATCAGCGAAAGGTATAGCAGAACAGCTCAAAATCATAAATGCAAATAAATCCCCGGGACCGGAAGAGATACCAGCTAGAGTATTAAAGGAATTAGCGTTAGAAATAGCACCTTATCTCGAAACAGTTTTCAGTAAGTCACTTAGTCATGGCGTTATACCTAAGGAATGGAAATTAGCGTTTATAACTCCGCTACATAAAGGCGGGAAAAAAAACGACCGAGAAAACTACAGGCCGATTTCGCTAACCTCAATATCTTGTAAGATTCTAGAGCACATCATCGTTAGTTCTGTGATAGACTTCTTAGATAGCCAGGACTTGCTCAGTAAATATCAGCACGGTTTTAGGAAGGCAAGATCTTGTGAAACACAGCTCGCTCTGTTTGCACATGATATACTACGATCCGGTGATCGAAAGACCCAGCTAGACGCGGTTTTTCTTGACTTCAAGAAGGCATTCGATAAAGTCCCTCATATTAAGTTATTGAAAAAATTACAAGCCTGTGGAATAAATCGAAAGATAATCGAGTGGATCAGGGACTTTCTCAATGATCGGGAACAAATGGTAGTCATAAATGGATTTAAATCAGATTCGGTCAGCGTGTCCTCCGGCGTTCCACAGGGAAGTGTCATCGGTCCCCTATTATTCCTTATATACATAAATGACTTAGATAATGTTATTACAAGTAAAATCTAGTTATTCGCGGATGATACGGTGGTTTACAGAGAGATTAACAGTCCTGCTGATCAAGCATTACTTTCTAACGACCTACACGCAATTCTCGAGTGGTGTAAAGAGTGGCAATTAGAGCTGAACTTAGGTAAGTGTTCCGTCATGAGATTCTGGAGAAACAAAGAAATTGAGGCGATGAATTACAGTATAGAAGGCGTACATCTAAAATTATCCGAATCCGTCAAATACTTAGGTGTCATTTTAACAAGTAACCTCTCGTGGGACACACACATACGAAATATATCCGGGAAAGCTAAGCAAAAACTAGGATTCATCAAACGGATAGTAGGTAAAAGCGAAGAAAAAGTCAAAGAGACATGTTACTTTTCTTTAGTCAGACCGCTGCTAGAGTATGCGTCGAGCATATTGGATCCGTACGAGAAAGGTTTAATCACCGAGTTAGAGAATGTGCAGCGAAAAGCTGCTAGATTCGTCAAAAATTGTTATGATAGAAATATAAGCGTTACAGGCTTGATACAGGACTTAGGATGGGAATCACTAACTGAGCGTCGATCACGTGCTAGGTTAAAACTTCTTGAAAGATTTAGAACGAGTACTTTCTCCAGCGACGTCAAAGAAATAATAAGAACTCCCACCTATATCGGTAGAATGGACCATCCTCGTAAAATAAGAGAGATAGACTGTAGGACAGAGAGATACAAAGGCTCATTTTTCCCTAGAACGATAGCTGAGCAGAATAAAACTTGCAATCAAAAGTAACCTCGCGTAGGGGCGTAAACCAAGGCCTAATTTTGGAGTTTTCCCCTTGGTGTTAATACACCCCCTGCCACACACTCTTGCGGTGGCTTGCAGGGTAAACTGTAGATGTAGATGTAGATGTCCGTGCTTTTGCTCGATAAAAAAACTGCGAAGCGTACCAAAATATCAATTAAAATTTTATACGTCGATTTGACTGATGAAACATTTATATTTTCCCTTCGATACATCATTGCAATTCTCGCCCACTGGCTGAGACGAGTTCTCCATTCCCAGGTCTTCAGGTTTTTATGGCCAGAGTTCGCGCTTTTGGTTCTATCTGAGAGCATAAACGTCCACGTAATATTTTTATAGCTCAACCTCGCTTATATCTCCCTCTCTCGGAAAACGTCGATCGTGAAATGTACCTCTAAATTTCGATCGTATATCATATAATCTCGGTGGCGTAATTCGCTTTTACTCGACCAGCGTATTGCTAGCTGCCGGTCAAAACGCGTTTAAAAAATTCTCATTAAATTATGCAGTGAAAAGTAATTATCTCACATAGGGTAAGAAACCTGCAGTTTTTAGCACAAAATAACATTAAGGTAATTTTTTTCGCTCTGGGTTTTTAGGCGTAAAAAGTTGCGAGCGTAATTATGCGCGATTCGGTTGATTTTACACAGATCACAAGGGGCCTCTTGGAATATTCTTCGGCGATCAATTCCTAGAAGTCAGTTTTTCGAAAACATAGGAACGATAAGTTTTTCGAAAGCTCTTTTTAATAATCTTTACGGAAGTACGAATTTTTGCCATCACTTTCGCAGATTAGAGTGAGTGTGGCGTTGATATTCGAGAAACTAGTCTGTCACCGCTGATATGTTGTACAAAATTCAGAATGTTATTTAGCCATAGCGCTGATATAGTGTTTGCCATAGATAGTCCTCCGCTTCAAAATAGGAAAATAACTAATCAAAATAAGAATCACGACTTCAATTAAGTGTTGAGGAAGACAGTAAAAGTTGAAATAAGTCAAAACTTTAGAAAAACCTGTACAAAATCGTTGAAATGAATGTTACGCTGAAAGAATAAATTTTTTTTCTGCAAGTGGTTACAGAAACCCCCTAACCCATTCCCTTTCTCGATCAATCCCCTTGTTTTAAAAAATCCTCACTACATGTTCCCCGGAGTGAAAAAAATCAAAATTACTCTCAAAAACTAATTTTTTTAAAGGTTTCTAACGTTTATGAAATTTATTAAACAAGTCGAATACTTATGAAATTAGAATTTTGCCGAAAAATATATTGCCGTTAAAGTAAAAAGTTTTCCACTCATGTTTGTTTTACAATTGTCGTTTTTTTAAAAATTGTCATTAAAAAAATTAACTTTCGAGAAATTAATTTTCGAATAATTGGTTTCAAAGAATTGGTTCCCGGCTCCCAAGCCAAAGCGTGCCATTAAAGCTGTTTTTAGAAAAATATATTTTATTTCTTTCAAAGACAAAAAGTTTTTAGGTTTTTGAAATAAATCAAATCAAGAGTAAATATGATAAGAGTCATTATTTTACAATTTGGGACCATCGAGAGGCAGAAATGACAATAATTATAAAACATTTTGGTAATCAAATCTCCAAAAGCCTAAGGAAAGTTTTTACATTTCGGTTAAGGACCACGTCGTCAATACTATTGAAAGGTTAAAGTAATATAGCCCTGAGACCTTAAAACAAACAATCCGCTCACGCAAATTTCTCGATGCATTGACCTTTTTAAATAAGTCGTTCCGCGCTTAAGAGCTGATGTCGATTCATCATTGTCGACGTGGGTATCTGTCACTTCGCCTCAAGATGGTAGAACGTTAAATAATTTAATTAACATTGTCTCTCGTTTAATTGCTCTCCAATCCGGCACCGGGCATCGCCGCCCCGCACTTTCCAATCCCGACACCCCTTCCATCGCGTCCGCAAGGGAAAACGGCAGTCGTTATCCCCCTCGGATGCGGAATCCGATCCTCCGTTAGGAGGGTGAAATGGCGTGGTAGACACACGAGGAGGTAAAGACTGTGTTTGGAAACCTAACGACATGGCTGGTCCCTTCCACGAATTAATTGCGTCTGAAATGAAAATTTCGCGGGCGATGGATGAGGAGGAAAAGGAAACCGGAGATGGATGAAAATCGCGAAAATAAACAGCGATTTAATTTCCATTCAATACGAAAAATGTGGTTTGATTTTTAGGGAAACACTCCCAGCTGACGAGTTTTCATAAAATGAGAACGTGAAGAGTTGAAATAATTTTGAGTTAAAAGACGCAAAGTTCTCGCTATGCTCGGGGCAGTAGAGGAACTATAATACCGCAGAGTACACAACCGTAGGGTGACGATAGATTAAGGGGGTTCTGCAGATCCACCTATGTCTATATATTACATTAAATAACGAATTATGAAGTGACCCTAAAACTATTTTCGCGGCTAATCCGAAAGTTTGTAGTTCCGCCACTGCCTCTGGGATTATGTTCAAGGAAACATCCCATATCCCAAAACAGAAGGTATATGAGGAAACGGGAATCGATTCCGGACTCACAAAACGATAAACCAAAAATAAGTATTTGAATTTATTGTGCCATGACCTAATTACTTCTTGGTTATAAGGGGTGGATACTCACCGAGCCAAGAAAAATATAGAGAGGATTAGTTATTTCATGTATTGATTGAAGTGCTTAATAGCGTATAAGAATGTTCCCCTCTTATATCGGCTGATCTTTGCATCCCCTAATTGCAAAATAGAGATTGGATGTTTATTTAAAAAATAAAAATTCACCCTTTGCATTAGCAAAGACGAGGTTCATAATCGTATTACACTTTCAGGTAATTATCAAGGAATTTTATATCGCAGAGTTAAGTGATTTTCTCATTAATACACGCAATTCTATATCGAATTTTTAAACTTTCGGTCTATTTCAGTAGCTTGTTATTTTATTTTACAAGTTTGGTCAACATTCATTGTATTTATAAAGTTTCAAAAATTGTCTTTCTTAACCAGAGAAGCATTTAATAATGCATAATATTTCATTTAAGACATCTTTCTTTATTTGTATTCACACAATCTTGCATTTCTGGGAATAATGCTAGGCAGTTATTGCTTTGGCTGGTTATTTCCGCGCACTATCAATGTTTTTTGTAACAGAAATAGAGTTACGAAATTGGTATTCATTATACCCTTTTTTCGTAGTACTTTTTTATTCTTATTTAAGTTCCTTCGGTAGCTTAGAGAAAATTAGAAAGCGTGCCGAGCAATGTACAAATCGTGGATGAATGTACGCTTCAAACATCCACCCGCTTGTGGCAGTCACGCAACTCGTTCAAACCAAGGCTTGTATAAATGAGAATTTAATTCCGCTCTCAGTAACTATGACCGAGCAAGGACAGCTTCCAATCTCTAGAAGCAGACTGAATCACTTTTCAGACTCCCATGGGAAAACTCATGCCTATTACTCTTCGAGTTGCCCAACATCTCTGCCAGATGATAGACTATTCATGCTTTGCTTACTTTCGCTAATACTAAACTTGATCTCTAGTTTGTTTCGCACCTACGAATAAATAATTTCATTGGAAAATATTGTAGAGCTATACTCATTTCGATTATATCTTTTTTCTTTTGTCTCTGGTTACGGAATTTTGGTTAACTAAAATTTAACCGGGAATGTGCGGAGGAAATAATGACGACGGGTGAAAATTGTTTTCCATGTCAGTAAAAATAATGATTCTGGAGAGGCAATTCCTTTTCGGTTATATAATTATTTTGCTGATGGCCAAGTTTTTATCCTTATACGTGGATATTAATGAGAGTTTTTCATGTATTTCCATCATATAGAATGTCACCGCTTAACTTCTGAATGAATAACTCTTGAGATTTATCCTTACAAGTTACTGACCGATATTCCTCAGTACTTATATTTACCTTAGAATAGCAAGTGTATAATATTTTTTTTTATAATATGATCTTTTGGCTCTGAAATATTTTATCGATTACAGAAAATTGCGTTGCAACTAAGCGAGGCGTTGGAATATACATGTAAATGTGTGTGCCTTTGCGTGCGCGTCTCAATTGTCTTAGGTATTCGAGCATGTGAAATATGATTTACTAAGACAAAGGGCAAAAGTAAAACTGCCATATGCCTGAATTTTTCATATCAACATAATTTTATCCTTTACTAATGAATCTAGCTATATGCAAAAGAACTAATAAAAACATTGGGTATTTAGACTAAAGTTCAAGTTGTTGCTGCTCTATGTAATTGTTGCATAGCCAAGCGAATTTTGAGTGTCACAGAAAAACTTCAGTTAAAGTGATTTCGTACTAAGAAAACATCAATGCTAGGGTAGCTGTTGGACTTTAAAGCCCGCAAGGCATTTTATTCACGCTAATAACGTGTCATCTCATTAATTGCCCATTCCAGAGTCGAGGATTGGGTAATGATGTAATTATATTCCTCCGAAACGAGAGGAAAAGAGAATGCTTCGGAGCGTATATGGATACTTACTAAACATCTATTCAGTAATCGTCCTGTGCGCCAATTAGAAAGAAAACGTGCGATAAAATATAAGACAAACACATAGTCAATGGCAATAAATCTCGGTTATAGCAACTAAAAAGTCGTAATTTAAGTTTTTTCGACCTTCATTTCCAGTAAGTTAGTTATTTTAAAACCAGAACTGCGAATCTAATTACTGTTTCAAAGTTTTAAAGCGTATTAAGGAAAACCTAGAAATAAGAAAGAAAGCGAGAAAATGGTTAAAATACCCCTACACAATGGACTTTAGCGTAGGGTTAAATTTAAAGCACACGAACAATTACTTGCAGCTCAAAAACTCGCGACTTTTTAAGGACCTACCCCTTTCTATCTCTCGAATAAAACACAGGAAGTCGCATTTTTATGACGAAAAAGAAATAAATGACACACGCGTGCCATTCTTAACGGGGCACTCGAGTCTCTTTTTTTTCTCATCTTCCATTCCGAGGATTTTCAAAAAGGTGCTCCGGTCGCCATGCTAAAGATCCTGTAGCGGACACATGACTCGTCGAGTTCTCTGTGGGCGTGAGGAGTGAGGTGTCGTACATCACCCCTCTCTACCGAGAGGTCACCATTGGGGAAGCGAGGCTCCTCATTCTACCCTCCCCTCCACTCCAACCCTCTCTTTCCTTCCCCTCTTCATCTCACTCTTAATGCCGTAATTAAGAGTGAGCTCGCGTTAACCCCTCCTCCCCGCCTCACCCCATCCGCCTCCATCCCCCGACCCATTACGGAGTGCGCTCGTGGGATTTCTTTCCGACCCAGTGAAAAGTCCCCAGAGACTAAGGCAACGTGCCGATGATGATGTGTATAGCGTTGGTCCTCTCGCGACTGCTTCAGCTAACACGCCTGGTTGGCTTGCCTACCCTACTCCCCTCTTGCGTGACCTAGTGGGTGGTCGGGCCACGAGCCTGGCTGTAAGGAGGGCGAGACTGAAAGAGATGGCGAGGGAAGGAAGGAAGAAGAAGGGTAGAAAGGAGAGGCGGGAGGGGAGGAGTGGGCCGAAAGAGGAGCTGTGGAAGAGAATGGAAAAAGGAGAGAGGCGGTTAGGGCGAACCGGAGGAGAGGAGGGAGGTGAAGAGATGGAAGGAAATGCAGCGGGAGAGAAGTGAATGAGAGCAGATGCAGGATGTGGGGATAGGAGGGGAAAGAGAGAGATGCGAGGGTAAGGGAGGGGTTTGAGGGGGAGGGAGCGTGTGTGGCAAGACGGATAAACGTGAAGAAGGCGTGGGAGGATGTGGAGGAACTGGGAGGAGGAAATGGTGAGGGCAGAGGAGAGTGAGAGAGGATGGAAGAGGTGAATTAGAACGGAGTAGTTGGTTAAAGACGTTTGTTTTGGTGTTAAAACTATCGGCGAGTCGTGGAAATATTAACGTAGAAAAGTTAAGACGTTGTTTTTGAACGTTATAACGTTAAAATTTAAGAAAAGGGGAGAGAGAAATGAAAGATTGAATTAGAGAGAAGTTGTTGCTTAAAGAGAATATGGTGATTATTGACAAGGTGGGGAAATATTAAGGTAGAAGGGCAAGGACATTATTGATAAATATTTTTAAGAAAATATTTAAACAAATGGGAAGGTGGGCAGAAAGAATCAAATGGAGTAATAAGAGAGAGCGATGGTTCCATTGATTAAACGGTAGACGAGAAAAATTGTAATATAAATTCACAAATCAATAAAAGGTTTGTAGTTTAAATTTGAATTAATCGCTCCGAAAATTGCTTAAAATTAAACAAAAATTATTTTTACACCTTTAAGTTTGAAATATTTTATGAAATCCAATAAGGCCATAATTGTTCGATTGAGATTTTATGTAGGTACCACACCAATTATAGCAGTTATTTAATATGTTTGGAGCCGCCTACGGTAGGTACATATTCCTGTAGCTTATTCAACATTAATTAAACCGAGGTGATTTCTGATCAGCTGACTTTACGGGAAATTTAATCGCTTTCATAATTGCACGTTTTTAATTACGAAATTAAATACCGAAATAAATTGCACTATTGATGCACGAGCTTCATATAATTGCTTTCCATATATTTCTGAGGACGGTAAAGGATACCATAACTATCATTGAAAATAATAGCACCTACTTGATGGTAACAAATTATTTTGAATGATTTAGGTGTTTTTGCTTACCTTATTGAACTGAAATTTCATCGCAAGCAACATTTTCATTACTTACGTCTCAACCTCCGCTATCGAAGTACAGACTGAAGGTAAATCTATAAAAACTATATTTCGTTAATGGAGTGGACGTCCAAACTATGGGTAGATAAAATTTCTCAATCGAAAATGAATGACAAGTGACCGCAATGACAATATTCGATTAAAGAACGGTTCTATGGCTGGGCAAGTTATTTCTAGCATTTATATTATACTAAAAATGAAGAAAAGACCGGAAATAATCTTCTTATTCTTCCTAAGAATTAAAGCTGCAATAGACTACACATCCATTTATTTCACAAGGATATAAATACAGTGTATTCTCGACTATCCATGTGCGGATTATCCGGTTTGTGGATTAGCCGTGCATGATTTTTTATTCTTTTTTACAGTGTACAGTAGGGGGTGGAGTTGGGAGACAACGCACGATCCTCAGTCTGTGCCTAGCTAAGGCAGCGGTCGGTGTGTTTCTCGCTCGCGCGTCTAGCCGTAATTTCTTATACATACTATAAGGTATATAACAAATCAATGACATAATAATTAATTAATTATCAATTAATAATAATTATTAATTATCAATTATTATTAATTGCGACGAAATTTATAATTTTGAGGCGCCCCCCAGAAAAATGGCTGAAAAACAAAAGAAAGTTGTGCTCACTATAAAACAAAAGCTTCA
Organism: Tanypteryx hageni; assembly: GCA_028673005.1. Classification (NCBI taxonomy): domain Eukaryota; kingdom Metazoa; phylum Arthropoda; class Insecta; order Odonata; family Petaluridae; genus Tanypteryx; species Tanypteryx hageni. Next base: position 61,080,753 of record CM054120.1, on the reverse strand, counting down.
GTTAATTGAAAAATTTGAAAGAGGGGATCAGCAGCAAAGCTTGCGGAAGAATATTACATTGGTGTTCAAACTGTTCGCGACATAAACAAAAGCAAAAAGAAGTTGGAGGAATTTGCAAGAGACTGTGATAGCGGTGCTGGTCCTTCCAAACGAAAGAGCATGAAAAGGTCATCTTATAAAGAATTAGATTTCGCCCTCCTTCAGTGGTTCAACCAAAAACGAACGGAAGGAATACCCGTCTCTGGTCCAATGCGTAACATAAAATCAAAAAATTTCATGAAGCATTGGGATTAGAAGGAATGTTCTCTTCTAACGAAAGAAGGACAAGCGAAATGTCTGAGATAATCAATATAGTAAAAAAATTAAAAAGGTTTTGAAAATGATGGCAAAGAAAACCTTGACGAGTGGCTGCAAAGTGATTCGCGTGAACAAGGATTTAAATTTATGAGTAATGAAGATATCGTTACTGCTACTACGAAACTACCAGAGGAGGAAGAGAAAGAAAATGTAGAGAAAGAAGATGAAGAAATTATTAAGCGCACCATTCACAGCACAGCACTAAACTGTGCTGACACTTTGTTAGAGTACATGAGTCAGTGGGATTTTGAATATAATAATACTATAGCTGTTAGGAAAATTCGAAATGACATTAGGAAATATATTAGGGTTTCTCGGAAACAAACAAAAATCACAGATTATATACGTAAACAATAAGTATGAATATAGTCAATAAATTTTAGAATATGTTTATGCTTATGACAATAAAGTATATGATTCGGATTATCCGTGCAACCCCCTCCCCTGCGGGATAATCAAGAGTGCACTGTAGTTATAATTACTTTCTGTCGACAGGAGAGTTGTAAACCTAAATTTATAAAAAGGGAAGAATTAGGTCATCAATAAAAAAAACAAAATTATAGATCGAACGTCAAGACATAAGTAGCATAGATAGAAATAAGAGTAAATAATGGGAAAGATAAACCGTATATTAGAATTATCAGATCGGATTATGCCAGGAAAGATAAACCAACGGCACTTGTTATCTTCCGGAGGTTTTTCAACGAACGATGTAACGAGAAACAGTCGATAGTGGTTGAAAAGTAAACTTAAGCATTAATTTACTCTTAGTTATATGTAAATTCTATTCAGGATACTTATATTTCAATTTTTCATCTCATTTTTTTTGCTGTTTACGATACTCGAGGAACAATTTTATTTGCTATTTGAGCAAGATTTTTTTACACACGTTGCGTGTAAATATTCAGAATATAAATTCAATTTTTAGGTTAGGCGCATGTTTATTTTAAAAGGGACACGTAATAAACTACGATGTTATCACAAAACAGTTTTAATACATTGGTACTGAGAAAACGATACATTTTATTTTTGTCCTTATTTAGCGTGAATAACGGAAACACTTCTTTAGAAGTAAAGACAGTTTTTTAAATGAAAATCATAAATTCCTCCATTCATTCTACATTCTCTTTCGAAGAGACGTGGTCTATTTCGTCAGAAATTATTTGTGTGGAAAAAGAGGAAAAATTGGACTGGGGTTTGCCTAACTACAATTCTCAACATCTCGCCTTATATTGAATGGTCATGATTATGCACATAACCGGAAATAGGCTCCTGTGTTCTGCCGTTTGCCTCTTCATGTAAATGCTATTTGCAATATCAACCAGAGCGTTCTGTTCTATCGAAATTTATTTATCGGTGGTGGATTATTAGAGTGGCGGAAATCGCTTAATCTTATGCAAAATACGTAGTTAACAAAAATGACACCTAACGAATACGAACACTTTTGTGCTCGCAGGACCATGGAGTTCGTGCTCATTTATTTAGCTAAATTTTTTCACCGACAGCTATTTTTAAATGTAAAGTGATTACCATGAAATCTAAGCATACATTTTCAATTGAATATGTCCCGTGTTTCTCCATATTATAATTTTTAATAATGACATTTCTCTGACTTTATTAATAAAATCCTTTGGTTTAACATAATATTTAAATTGATTTAAACGATGAGTTTTGTGAAGAATACATTTTGAAAGGGTAACCTTTAGTTAACATATCCATTAAAACGATCTCTTGAGAATTTTTGTTATAATTACTCTACCTTTGTATGAATCAAATCAAGGTATATTGCGGCATAAATCATGGTTCAGGTTTAGAAAAACGCAAATCATTACCTACTTTACCGAATGCTTTCTCTTTTAATCTTGCTGCGAGTAAGAGTTTAAAAGCTTTCAATTAATTAAATATTAAAATATTTTTAGAACACATTAGTTCTCCTGGATTTCAGATTGCCCGCACGGATTGGAAATCGAAAACTTTTTTAAGAATTTAAGTTCATCCTTGAAGATATTTCACATTTCAGTTGTCTCATTGATCCGATATTTTAGGTGCCTTGACGAACAATTTTTGACAGCTAAAAAGTATTAATGAAAATGAAAAAAATGAAGAATCTTTTGGCTGGAAAGCATCTTGGCTGTTAATATGAGATTAAGTGGGAAAATCGCCATCCTTTAACGAATTTTCCTTTAACGAAAGTTCCTCAGGAACGTATGACGGGCGTTGAAAGGGATTTGCTTGTGTAGATACTAATTTCAGAATCATGGCGATTTTTTAATTTCAGGGGCTTTGGGGTAGTTCTCTTCAGAGGTAACTCAATATAAGAAGTACCATCGTGGAGTCTGTCCGAATTGGGGACTGAATTCGGTCCAGTTTGTGCTTTCCTAAAGAATTAGTATGTTCCCACCTGATTCACCTCTTCCTACGCGCAATGGGTATCTAAGAGGTAGTGCAATAAATAGCCGGATAGAAAGGGAGAAGAGAAACTTGGTTTCCTAAAGCTGTGGTACCCAGAAGCCCGTTAGTGCAAAATTTAGTGTTACATACTTTCGGGGTTGTTTCTCATAGAATGTGCTATAGTGGAAAGAAAATATTATGAGAAACTTCTGAAAAATATTATTGTATTCATGAAACAATTGGTTTAAATGATATTATATGATATAAATCACTCAAATTAATTATTCAGAGCCCACATATTGAAGTAGTACCTAAAATACTTAATTTATCTTTACATTTTATCTTCAACCTTGTAAATATTTAAGGATATTATTTGGAAAAGCAGGCGCTAGAGCGTTTGATTTTCTCGCCACTGGAGTCGCCTCTGTACGGGCAGCAGATTGTCGCACAGCAGCGAGAGGCTTTAGATATTCTATTGTACGCTTGATGTTACTTCGATAACTCAAAATCAAACAAATATAACTATGGAAAGGTAGTAAAATTAATTTTTCGTATATAAGAAGCAAAATATTAATTGCTTGCAAGTAAAATAATTCTCGCCTTGAATTTATTGATATTTTTATAATCTGTTTGAGAGACTATATTTTTCATTATTCTTACTTGTCCCTTAGGATGAGTAACAAATTTATTAATAATAACCACGGGCAGTGATATATTAGCTATTTGTTGTTGCTCAAATGGAGCAACGAATAATTACCCTCCCAATTCTGCATTTATATTAATATCGGCAAATCATTTCAGTCTTCTTAGCTGCATTTTTTAAACATTTGATAAAGAATTCCTTTATAAATTTAAGCAACACAGGAATGCAGTTAAATTTCTCTGACGTGAAATCAGAGAAATCATGAAAAAAATAAATGATGTTGATGTATGATTTGGAGAATGCTGTTAGATGTGATGATATCACTTCAAACAAGTAGAGTCATGCTGAAAATTTAAGACATAATTTGATATAGTCATCTAGCAGCACTTAAAGAACGCTATTAGTATAGTAGATAATTTTACGGATGGTGAGCTCTCTGTATGATTTAGTTATTGCAAGTTTTTTAAATATTTTATTTGAAAATAATAATTTTTGCAAAAATGGATTTCAATTTAGGTTTTTAAAAACCCCACGACTTCTATATATTATAGAGTCATTATTACTTACATTTTAATGATACAAGGAAGTACTAATTAGTAAATTACAAAATTTCATTTGCCCTAAGTCAAATTATCCATATTAATTACAGAAAATTTGTTAAATTCATGGTGATGGTTCAAGAACAGATTTAGTACATAGCAGTCATCAAGAATTTTGACGCAGTTGAACATTTAATTTTAAAATTTAGATCAACGTTAATAAAATGATCAGCATGATAGAAAAATCCATCCGAATGTATGAATACAAAAATTAAAAAATTAACTCATTTCCTACACTGGAATTTTGCGCGTTCGACTCATACTATGTATTACGTAGATTTTTTTTTCCGATTTAGGTTAAAATCAGTATGAAAATATTTTTATCGGAATAGAATTATCACTCCACCTTTTAATTTAAAAATGGAGTAAGTAGGTCATTCTCGATATTTACAAAGAATACGGTCGCGTTTCTAACCTCATTACAACTTTAGTTCGCATACGGATGGGATGACAAATTTTTCCGCAATTAGCGAGGATAAATAGCAATTCGAGACGAAAACTAGAAATGTTTGTCGAGATCAACTGACAAACCATCGTTCCTTATTCCCTCGCACCGAATATCGGGAACGAATTAATAGGGTGCTCGCACGTGCACGATTTCTCGCGCTTGTTAAATCCTCAACAACCAAATAATCCCATCCCTTCACCATTCCTTCCACCCAATACTTTCCACTCTGTACACAACCATGCACACACCCCCTCGAATTCTTCTCTCGTGTCCTGTCCCTCCGCTCCCCAATTCCGACACGCATTGTCGTGCCTCGCTCATCCTCCCTCTATCTCTCTGCCAACACGCCTAACGTTCAAACCCTTTACATGCAACGATTTTACATCTAGCGACTTTGGAGCACTACGGTCCTCACCGATAAAAAAATATTTTTCGAAAAAAAATAAATCAAAATAAAATAATACTTCTTCCCGCTGCTCCGCGTGGAGGGCCTCGTTTCCTCCCACCCTATCGATCTAGAGCCACCGTAGGCCATGCATACACGTATGACTCCGCCTGGTACCCCGTGCTCCTGCGCCACGAGTACACCCCCACCTTCCTTCAGTTAACTATACCCACCCCCTCCTCTCTGTCTCTCTCTCTCCGTTCCTTCTCTTACTCTCCGTCTCCTTTTCGCGGAGGCGATCGACGCGCCTTCTGCGGCTCGTTGCCAGAGGCTCTCCGAGAGGTCGGAGAAGGGTCTGAGTGGAAGGCAGGAAGAGAGGGGGTGACAAAGGGGAAAGGAGGAGAGAGAGAGAAGCCGTAGCGATGGAGGGGTTGGAGAGAGTTACGATGTGGGGGGTGGAACCTGACGAGATGAAGAGGTGAGGGGGAGAGAGGATGAGAGAGGGAGGCAGGGAAGGCCGTAGAAGGTAGGGAGGAAGGCAGACGGCCGAGGGTAATCCAAGGGAGAGGGTGGTTCATCTACCCCCACCCGCCGCCAAGGAGGAAGGAAGGAAGGGGCGGGAGAGATCTGAGGGAAGGGAGGGTTTTTTTCAGGGTTGGAGTGAGTGAGAGAAGGGAGGGTGTGTGAAGGAGGGAGGGTGCGTGAAGGAGGGAGAGAGTGTGAGGAGATGTGGGAAATCTGGTGTCATAATACCCTGGCGTGTGGGAAGGGTAGAGAGGGATGTCCGCGTGCCCCAGACCACCAGCAACTACATAGCGGTGCCTTCGGTGTCTCCGGGGCCTTGTTTCGGCAGAGCCTCCGACCGGGGGGAAAAGGAGGAGGAGAAATGCCGGCCCGCTGTGACCAAGTGTTCTTCCTCTCTCTCTTTCTCTCTCCATACAAGGACTGGAGGAGTAACAGTGCGTAAGGTTATTTTTTTCCGCGTTCGTGACGTGTACGCGGGAACGAAGTAACTCTTAAAATATCGGCGGGGGAAGTTGTCGGAGGTCCGGTCGAATTGGGTCTATTGACCATTTTAAGTTCGTCGAAATTGAAGACTTCCGGAGTTTTATTTATTTTTTACCATCCTCCTCCTTGCACTTCTTACGCCACCTAGTCCGTTTCACGAGCGCAGTAAAAACATTTACTTCGCACCGTTTTCTCCCCCCTCCCTCGCCCGGTTTGTTCTCCCCGCTCCCATTTTTCATCCTCTCATTTGATTTGCCGAGCATCCTGCTTGCCCCCTCCCCAGACTCTCTCGCAACTCCACCCTCCTCAACCCCTACATATCTTCCTGCGGGTCACCTGGTCGAGAGCACTTAGTCGACTGACAGTAGAGGTGTGCGGGACTCTCAAACGCCAACTAGAGCAGGCATAAGGCAGAGGGACTCGCATTCGAGAGGCACACAACTTTTCAGACAGTTGTCGAGGAAGGATCTACTGCCTCGGCTCTTCCCTGCCGGGTAGCCGAGATAAGCAAGGGCAACAGCATAACTTACCGTAGTTAGGTCATGTAGGCTCGTGTTAGTCAGCGGGGTGTTGGTGTTGGCTTTAGCGGTTAGAATGTGTAGTTAGAAACATTTAAGGTTAGTCGCGGTAGTAAGTTATATTAGGACAGCTTTAGCAGTATTGTTCTGCAATTATCTTGCCGTCTAAAATTCATATGTAATAGCGAAGTAGGGAGTTGGTCGTAGTCAATAAATAGTGCCGTGCATTGTGGATTTCGGATATACAGAAGATGCAGCTTTAGATATTACTTGGATTTGATAAAGCTGTCGAAATTGAGCTAGTCCGCGTTTAAAGGAAACGGTAGATTTGAAGGCGTCCTACATAACCTATTAATCGTGCCATATTTAGAGTCAACAGTTTTGGCAAATAATCTGTATAAATAGATTCCTTCGGTCGAAAGTGTTTGTAAGGGAAACCTTTAACCGATATTCGTGGAAAGTATTTAGTAGCTAACAATTAGGTGAAAGGGAGCAGTCGACAAAGTGTCAAGTATTTGCGCCATTGACGATAGTTGAAAGTTAAGAAGAAAGAGATTCTGACCAAAGAATTCGACGAAGAAGTATTAACAGCGAAACATAAAAGGTTAGTTTACGGTAAGATCATTCTAACCAACTAACAAGAAGTAAAGAGCGCCATAGCGTTAACTACTAACATAGAAGCAAATAATTCGGCCTTCAAAGGCTTCTGCCGCACAGGCTAATGGCAACCGCATTCTCGGCTAGGAAAACGGAAGGTGAGATTTTTCTTCCCGTGAGCTAAATAACTCTTTAAGCGTGACTTCCCGCGCGGAGAACGGCGAGCCAGCTGCGAGGCGCCCGTCGGCCGCCGCCGGTGGATCAAACCAAAGGCGTCGATCAGCGATGCCGCGAAGCCTGAACACTTCGGCGCTTATGAAACCGTTGGTCGTATTGGCTCTTCCAGGAATGTATCTCTTCTACAAGTATAACCAATACAAGCGTCAGCAGCAGGAGCAGGACCGGAGGAAGGTGACGGAACGCGAACTGGCGCATCTGAACCATAAAATCGTGAGTATAGAAAATATTTTAATTCGTTTGTTTCTCTTCCCCCGATCTACTGTTTTTTTCGCCTCCAAATGCGCACCCATTTGACCGCGTTTCTTCTTCGCTTCCGCCGTGGACGCTTTTTTCGGACGATTTCGAAGTCTGCGCGCCTTTTTTGCTTGATATCGATTCTGTCTGTCGATTTTTCCCCGAATGAGAATTTTGCCTGTAAGTCGAATGAGTTTACTTCTAGTTGTGTCGCGTTTAATTCAGAGGTTATTTTTATAGGAATGGTTTTCATCTTGTAAAATTTTATCAAATAATAATTATAAATTACGAGAATATCTATCTTTCATGACAGTTATTTATATTTATGAGTATATCTTTATTTGTGAACGATATTTAAACCTCACTGCCTCAATTAAAGCTTTTATGACTTAATTACTTTGGTAGGAACTCATAGTTTCTGTCGGTCAGTGGCACAAATGTTTATCACGTTTCCATCACTACGAACAATATTGTGTGGACGTAGTGGCCGGTGAAACCTATTTACCTTTCATATTAGTTTATCATCTCTTCAAGCATTTAACATTGGCAAATGGTGAGAAGTTGTGCACTTGAAACTTGTCTTTAATTTCATGATTGAAGTTTCAAAGGGTTTCATTTCTGCCATTGCAGAGAACATAACAAAATTGTTCAGCCGTAAGTGCAGCCGCGATAAATTAGGGCTGGTCGCGGACGCCGGGCTTAACAATTTTCTCAAATAATTCATCAAAACAAGCTTTTTAAATTTTAGAAATTATTGCATTAACTTTTCACCCTTGTCAATTATTTCTTTTGGATAATTGTTAGCGATACCTTCTCATTATCATACTAGATAGGATGCGTAGAATTAGATTTCATTTTTCGAGAATAGCTTTGCTCAGTTAACCTCGTAGTTAAACATTTGTGTGTCCCATTCAGCACTTTGTGCCAATCTTGAATTATTTAGGGTTATTGTTGATCGAGGGTGATTGATTAGAAAGATACACGTGCAGTGAGTGTTTTTCATGAGTTACGTTATTCTGACCGCAAATGTGAATCAGTTGCAATTCATTCGTAGCATTTAATGTGTCGCTCGATTTGAATAGAGAAAATTGGCGTAGTTAAAAGAGAAATTGTATATGAGAAATAAACCAAAAAGATACAATTTTATTTAGATGAAAAAATTTTTTGCCCAAAGTATTGGATCGATCGGCAAAAATTTTGTAACCGTTTGAATGAATCGTGAATATATATTTTGAGATATAACTTGAAAGTTGATGACGAGCAGCTGGAGCAAAATTACTTCGGTATTGTGGTGACTCAATTCCAGGAACGTGGACGCGGCTTAAATCCTTTACTAATGAAACAATTTTAACGAATTCACGTTCATTTTTAGCGTGTTAATTCAGTTATGTAAATATTCTAACATTCCGCTAAAATGCGTCCGAGTCACAAATTCGTGCCGGTATTATGTAATATATTAGAGGTATGCATATTAAAAAAGAGTACTGGATTATTTTACTTTGCGAGAAAAGTATGTTAGCATAGAAATATATCCGAAATAAATTAGCATTTACATTGAAAATGATGTGGCATTTTGAGTTTAATGTTAAGTTTACATAAATGTACTTATTCATTATATTTGTTTGCTTCTCTGACAAACAATAGCCATAGAAAGGGTATAAATAATATTCACACTTAGGGTACAAATTAGGCGCCATCAGTTGCTTTATGAATTTGATTTCAGACTTAATTCGAGCTTGATAATTCTCTTGTTCTACAACTGTGGAAAGCAGAATAAATTTTTCCAGATACTTAAATTAATATTTATTAGGCGTCGGCTTCGACTATTAGCAATAGAGTTTTCATGGTAATGTGCTCTCAAAACATCTCTCACTTTAATAAAAAGGTGTCTTTTTCACAAAATATCCTATCTTTGAAAAAAATATGCCACAAAAATCTTTTAGGGGCGTACATTAACGTATCCAATAGAATAAGAATGCAGGAATAATACGAAGCAGCCTCTCTGCCAATCACCTTGAAAACGTAACGAACCACATTTAAATTTGTATTATAATCTCATTTTATAAACTATGCATTATTACCTGAAAAATTACATACAACTATTTATCTTTGCATTTCAGCAATTTGATAATTTATCAACAAAGGAGCGAGAAAGTCCTCTTGATGCTAGGTCAAGTGCTAGTACGCAGCATTATGCCTACGATTGTAATCATCATGCAATGAACTAATTTAGTTATTATTTTAAGAGCTAGGGATTCAAGTCTGATTTTACCCGCTCAGATCAGCTGACTGTTAGAATGTAACTTAATGCGTAAAACTGATGGTGCTGCTGTTTCACATCTTTAAACCGATACAAAGACTTTGAAGCGAATCAATCATATGCCGAATAAAATCTATATAGCACGTAAACATATTCCTTATGATCAATTATTAATGTGTTTTTCCAAGGGATTGTCTATATTACACGGTAAACAAAATTGAGAAAATTGATCTCCGGAGATTAAATAACAAAAAAGTATTTCAACCACACATACAGTTAAAAACTGAAAATCTCGCTATCTTTGCGTGTTTTTATGTTATGCTATATTTACGTAAAAGTTAAGCTATTATTATAATCGGGGAGATTTGTTGCTCTTCACTTCGCGACCGTACACATTTATAAACAAATATCTTTAGCGAAATAAAAAAGGCTCCTTTTCAAAGTTTTCCAATTTAGTCATCACACCTCATCAAACAATGGTACATCATACGCAGCAGCAGGCACAGAAAACCGACACCAGTTTTTCACCACGACCCTACGAAAACCTTCGTCTGAAGTTATCCCATCAAGAGTTTATAACGTGTCCGTCGAATTATTTTTCTCACCGCATTAGACACGGATATCGACTCGAATTTAAGCAGACAAGCCATTAACGGCCATACTCCTAGGGAGTTGGTCTGAGCGAATGGAAGCTTGTTTCAGACAAAGCGATTCAAATCGGCATCGCAGCCATACGAGTCCGGAAAGAAGAAGAAGAGAGAGAGAAAAGAAAAGACGCGAATGTTTCTTTTCTTAAGAGTTGCAACCGGGCGAGCATAGCTCGCGTGCACGACCTCAACATGCAACATTGTTCCCTTGCGACCACTTGGCACAACAAAAGACATTCGTCTTCCTTTTTTATCCATCCTATCTTACAGACTTTCTCAAATGGGATGTTTTTTATTAAATTCCATTCCCCTTTGATGACGCTCGGGTTTTTTAAAGGTAAATATTCAATTAAATGATTTGCGCCCGTCGAATCAAATTTTAACCGACTACGAAAAGACGGTTTGGGTTCTTATAAGCTTTGTTTGGTTGTCTGTTCTTGCGTAACGACGCCAAACAAAAGAAGCTTACTTAGTCATAGGGCTAGAACCCGTGTACGGATTTTAAAAATCTCATTTCAACGTTGAAGTGGTGTTCCCCTAAATTTTATGGCACATGTGCGGTGGAATTAATTTTTTAAGCGATAATCGACATTGCGGCGAATTTATCAAATGTTATAAAGGAATTATTGTATTAAATATTGTCAGATTATATGAAGCGGCTGTGGTAATTTATAAAATCCATATAGAGTATAACCTCGTTAGTTTAAACTTCACGGACATTGAATTTTCATGATTTATAAAAACGATCTCGTTATTATGAGCAACATATACTTATGTTTTTGCGTAGAACTCTATTTTATTTCTTATAAACGTTCACTTTCCATTAATCAATTTTGTATTACGGAGATTTTGCCCCCAAATAGAATAAAATGAGGGTGAAAATTTAATATAAGACTGTAGCAAATATTTTGTAAGGATGAGATCTGGATAGTTCAATCTATACTCTTTAAGTTATCTGCATATTTTTTAAATTATAAGTATAAAATATTTTGCTTCGGGGAATTCGCGCGTATTGGTTCTTTTACGGTTAATCATTCATCCCTCATTAGGATATTTGTCTTAACAAACAAAATTATAATTAGTGCGTTTATCCGTTATACATGAGAAAATCGATGAATTTGTCCTCTACCAATTTGAACTGCAACTTCTTTAGCCAGAGCTACTCGTCCTCTGGAATGCACATCCATGTAAAGAAATTATTCAAAATATGAAATAGTGACTACGTACTCTAAAGACCTCGTTCATGCAACATCTCTCAATGAAAGAGGATCGAATTTACGAAAAATTCTGGTCTTCCGACGGTAATTTAAAAATAACTATCCATTATGGCTTTTAACACGAGACAAGGATTCAGTTAAAATAAAATATACTTGTACTACAACTACTTTTCATACTTTATTTTCAGTTTGGTTAATATAACCTTCCTCGTTATGGCCAAATTCGTTATCACGAATCATGAAAATCCTTTGTACTTTGTGTTAAACTGTATTTTATGTTGCTGTCTGCCGTGTGCAGTGATTTAAATTCTCATGCATATGTATACCATATAATCAACTAATTTGAAATGAAATCCTGTGAGGCCGGTTAATATATACCGTGAATAGAGATGGAGCGCACATGTCTTTTGATTGTAACATTAAAATTATACTTGGAAAGGGTTTGTACGATGACCATGATGGTCGTTCTTTTAGGAAGTATTCCTTTACGGCAAATACAATCGATGTATAAATATTGGAGAATACAGACGCCGCGAATTTCGATGATATTACCTTCCTTACGTTTTTCTTCTCCCGCCTTAGGGTACATTTCAAATTATAAACTGAAATGAAAGACATTATGTAAGACGTTATTGTACGTTTTGAGTATTCTGACCATTTTATTTCTTGTTTATTTTCCGCAGTGACGTAAAACTACGAGGGATACGAGCGGAAAATTTCTATTTTAACAAAAAATATTGGCCATTTTTACTTTTTTATCATTAAACCGCAGTGAAATATATATTATTGTATTTTTTGAGTTTTTTACGGTGGTGAAAACTCGATTAATTTCAGGAAATGCCAATTTCACAATCGCTCCGTTAAATAAATCTAGCTATTTAAGGAGAACGTCAACATTCTCTTAAAATAACATAAATGTAGTGTATATAAAAGTCGGAAAATATATGGCAAAAACCAATTTCGTTTATCTATATTTTCGGAACACATTATATAATTGAATAAATATCCAGTGGCGGATTGTTTCATTGTGGCGGCTAGCGGTTCAATATCTGGGGTCCTAAATAGTGCTAAAATACTTCAATTGTATTTATCTATATTTTCGGAACATATGTACTTCAATAGATATCGAAAGAAGCTTTAAATTGTTGGCAACTGTGTAAAAGTGAGAATATTCCAAGTTGTATAAAGAATTACAAATAAAACAGAGTGAGCCGAATAACGAGGTAAAAACCTTATTTTCTCGAAATTATCCAATACTTTCCGACAGTTAAAGCACTCGTGTACTCCGTGCTATTGTATTATTTTATTATCTTTAAAGAATACGGATCAAGTATGATGAAAAATTTTAAATAAGAATTTTAAATTTAGATGTTAAAAAAAAATTCCTATCACATCATATGGTCGTTTAAGTTACTTTGAAGAAGAGACTAACAAAATATTTACCGTCCAAATGTAACTTACGCATTGTTTTGAATTATCGATATATTTTCGTTCAGTTTTTAAAAATGTAAATAATTTTGACCGATATAATTTACTAAAATATACTAAATAGTGGTGTTTATTTCTTAATATCATCATGTTTGTGAAGAGCCTATTTGCCATCAAGTAATGAAATCACACCACAACAAAGAAGTATTTCTGTGCCGTGGGCCGAGCCCTAACCGTGATTTCACTGAGTGAGTGTGGACTTTCTTTCGGAAATGCAAATCTGGCCGGATAGATAAAATTAGGCATGCGTTCTAACTCAAACATTGACACATACACCCCCATTGGGTACGTCTCTGGCTCGGGTTAGGGCTGGGGAAAAGTTGAGGGGAAAGAAGAGAAGGAAGGAATTGCGATTGGCAAGCGGGTGAAGAAAGGATAGTGACCAGAAATTGTAAACAGTAAGAAAAATCGCGGTTGAAGGAATTTGAAGGAAGGGGCGAGAGGACCGTTTGAATTTGGGTCGGTGGATTCTTAAGGAAAACAGCGGTGGGTGTGTCTGAGTATGAAAGAGAGTGAGAGAGAGAAAGAGAAGTGGTCATACATGGTTTTATCGGTTCTTGATAATCAGCGAGTTTTGTTGGATTTCAGAGTTTTAAGGGTAAGACCACCAGGTATAAATATAAATGCAAGGGAAATGTATTTTACCTATCGTGTAAAAATGGCAAAATTAATGAAAAACTTTTAACCGCGACTGCAATAGAAACTATTTTGCAATGTGTAGAAGCCGGGTTGGACATTTTAGCTACGTCGTATCACGTCCTTGAGCGTTAGTGTGTAACAAATTGGAGCCCTGTCTGGCTATTTTCAATTACATCTTCGCGGTGAAATTGAGCGTACCATTTTCGTATTCAAGTGCTAATAGCCTCGATAAAATAATTTTTAATTCATAACCGCGATATTTTTATGATGAGAGGGTCATCTGTATCATAAAAATTCATCTTCGATGAAAGGTGGTATATCAAATAGAAAATAATACAAAAAAGCTGTTTTTAAATTGAAAGGAGATACATCCGAAGGTGAATAATATGACAGACGTTCTTCACTCTATTTCAAATTCAATACGTAAATACGTATAAATTACTAAATCAAAATAATAAATTTTGTATTTTAATGAAATAAATTTTAAATGTGTACAACAAATATTTTACCAACTGTTCCTGTATTATTTTACGGAATAATTTCGACGCTTTTATCAGTTACCTATCCATTTTCCTATGCAAGAGCCGTTATATTTATATGCAAGAACCTAATTACCTGGCTTAATAATTTTTGATTTTATAACTTTTTGTGCCAATCCAGATTACTCCCAACTATTGCATGCTCTTTTACATTAAGCTGCTTGTTGCTTTGTTTTAGTTTATTGGAAACACAAATGGTAATAGTTTGAGTTTTCTCTTAGTTAAAGGGAGTAGCTTCTAACGAAGAATTTTTTGTAGAAAATAGGTTACATTTATAATATTTATAGCTTATTTTCTCTGGCTATATATATATATATTTATATATATATATATATATATATATATATATATATATATACATACATACATACTATATATATAATGATATTATTCTTTGAAAACGGTGGCAAAACTTTCTTACTCTCAAAAACTTCGGACGAATCGCCAATAATAGCAAGAAATTTTCAATAAATAGTTTATTGCAGCTGGCATGTCTAGCTGGCGGTTCGCGGGTGGCACACACCTTGGTGCGGTCCGAAAGCGAACTTTGGTCGTAACTGAATCGTTCGAAATTTTATATCAATAATGTGTTTTTGTGTAAAGAAGACAAAATTTTTTTCTTAGTTATTGAGGTTTCTGAATGATTGTTATTTGCATAACAGACCTCTAATCTTCTTGAAAAAGTATATTTTTTCTAACTCTGGCCCTCATCAAACAACTTTAATCCTAATGAGGCCCTTCTACGACATCCATCGCTTTAATGCGGCCCTGATGCCTCTTCGAGTTTGACATGCCTGACCTGCAGCAAAATTCATCTTCTCTTATCAAATGTTTACCATATGCAGAGGAATATTTTGAAGATACGTCCGGTCCCCTTCATTACTATTTTAACTACCTCCACATAGATTCTCTACTCCAGCGCGTAGTATCAGGCATTTCCCATACCTATTGCGTCGTCCGTCAAAGTACATGTAACACATGCGTCTACACTCCACCTTTAGTCAGATAGTGGCGATCTTTTATGCGTGCTAATCCTGCACCAGTTGCATAGGTGTCACTAGTCTCCAAAATTTCCGTTTGCCGCTGGGAATAGAACTCCTGTCCTCCTATTGTATCTAGAGAAGTATGTCCTCGGGAATAGTGGACTTTTGGATGAAACGCCCCAGAGAGGTGATTTGCGTTGAAGGTTTTGGAGAATGTTCGAGAGGTTTAGGGAGGTGAAGATTGGCTGTTCGATGGTCGATAACATCTGTTGCGATTACAAGTTCGATCAGTACGGGAGCGAATTCTGCATCGATCTACTTTTAGACTTCTTCCATCATGAAGTTTCCTGTTTGATTGGAACGCGTATCTACGTGTAGCGTTCGTGCGAGTTTGAGAATTATTCCAATTACTTTTTGCGACTTGACTTTTAGGGTTTTGAAAAGATGAGAAATTTTGAGGAGTATTATTCAAATGGAAATTTATTTCTAACACGCGGGAGTACTCAGGCGTATAAAATATTGTATTACAAACTTATTCCTTGTGGTAATGTTTACTAAATTGGTCATCCTGGATCTTCATTAATTGTGATACTAGAAGATTTTTTCGAAAGTTGAACCTTTTTAATTCAGCTATCCAGATAACTTGCTTGAACAATAATATTATTTTATTTTCAAATAGATAATTGGTGAAACCAGTTTATTGCTCTTATTATTTTACTGAAAATATGTCGCGATGTAAGCGCAAATTAGGAGATCAATACAACATAACAGGCAAAAATTAATTACATTTTCTGCAAATACGGTTATTTTGCGTGAAAAACTGGCTAAAATGTTTAATGAATTTCTATGATCTCGATGGATTGTATTCCGCGCGTCTCTAGAAATACTATCTAATTGATATAGCTTAGTATTTTGGGGCAGCACGTATACATTTTATTTTGTTGCACATTTTATATTTAAATTAATGAGAATATGTGTGGCTATAGAGTAAATTAAACAATTTGAGTGAAATATTTTTAAATTATAGAGAATATTGTAATTATTTTTTCCGTTCATAAACTAATTAATGTGAGCGATTGGCACACAATCGCTTGAGAAACAAATCACGCTTATTATGTGTTCGGAAATGTGTTATCATCGGCTAATAATCAGTTATTTACTAACAATATAAGCCGTTTTGAAAGAAGTCTTAATTCTTCAGCTAACATATTATAAAACGTTTCACATAAAATTCTATTTTCTGATATTCCAAATTCCCGTACAAAAGCTTCTGGGTCATATTTATTAGACTAAATTTCCAGAAAAATTATTTCACCTAATATATTCAATTAATATGTGCCACGTTAAATAGAATTAACTCCTTGACCGTAAAATTTTACGGTCAAGGAGTTAATTCTATTTAACATCAATTTCGCCGTAGTCTCCATCTTTACTTATTTAATATGTGCCACGATTCAAAATTAAATTAAAAACTATTGCGG
The DNA here is from genome assembly GCA_028673005.1 of Tanypteryx hageni. NCBI lineage: Eukaryota > Metazoa > Arthropoda > Insecta > Odonata > Petaluridae > Tanypteryx > Tanypteryx hageni. The sequence continues at coordinate 61,064,079 of CM054120.1, read as the reverse complement.
AAATTTATCTTATTTTGTATAACATCAAGCTGTGCACATTGGAATATTAATAATATAAAAATAATGCGGGTACATATAAACTCCTTTTTAATACAATGGTGATGAGGAAAAACGAATAACTAATATTACGATGCACTCGTTGAAATGCGTTTCGTAAAACTTATCCAGCATTAAAATTTACTTCTTTAAGTGGAAGTAATTATAATGTCCCAGAAAGTTCTGCTAATAGTGTAATCATACGTTGATATTTAAATTACAGATGGTAACGCTACGTATATCGTACGTTATGTAAAATTTACCCAGCATTTAAATTGACTTCTATAGGTGGAAGCAATTATAATATCCGGGAAGCTTTGCTAACGCTGCAACCACTATATAGAGTACCCCATAAAAGTACGTGTTACTCTTTTGCGTCTATTTTGAACATTAAATTATTACAAATGCAATTTTTATAATTTCTAGAAAATTCCTCTTTTACGTGACTTAGAACCATGAAGCGATTATTAAAGATACGGTCAGATTTATAATGCGTTTAGTTTTCATTCAATTATGTCACCGGGTCAACGTCCACAAATTGCGAAAGTAACATTAAAAAATTTAAACTCGCGTTCTGTGACGCGTGCTAATGGAATTGAAAGTTTGCCAATCATGTCTTACAATGTATTACGGAATTCTGCTCTATTTATTTAATCACGCTAATGAAGAATCTTGACTCTTGACTTGGATTCTCGAGGATTGGTGCAGATGAATAGCGAGCCTAGCCTATCTAACACAGGTCTCTGACTTCGGATTGGTTGACTGACAACCGATAGTTTAAACACGGCTCATACTCTCCACATTGCGGATCATTCTTTTTAAAAATTTTCTCATTTTAGTTACTAACGCGGGAGTCCGTCTGCCTGGTGCGGGAAAACCCCTAACGAGGGGGAAGTACGTAAGTCGCTGCGGGACTCCCTAGGGTTTTCCGGGACACGACCAGGTACCACCAGGGTGTTGGTAGCACGCCTTGACGCGAGCGGGCCAATCCCGAGTGGCTGCCATTGCACGGTCGGCCCCACTTCTTCCGCGGGGGGTGGCTAACTTGTCCCACCTTCTCACCCGTTCGACCTTTTCCTATTTGATAGGACAGGATAAAACTAACACTCTGTGGGAGTTCGTCTGCCTGGTGCGGGAAAACCCCCTTTCGGGGGGAAGTACGTAAGTCGCTGCGGGACTCCCCAGAGCCTTCCGGGACTCGACCAGGTGCCACCAGGGAGTTGGCAGCACGCCTTGACGCGAGCGGGTTAACCCCGGGGCTACCATTGCACGGTCGGGCCCACTCCTTCTGCGGGGGGTGGCTAACTTGCCCCACCTTCTTACCCGCTCGCCCTTTTACTATCTCGACAGGTGACAGGCCTAACTCTCCCCCCCAGAATGATCCGCTCACCGCCCCCTAATAGGGAAGCAGCTCCACTGAGCGAAGAAGGCACCTCAACCCATGTAGGGGATAGGATCCCGATCCCTTCTGCAATTAGGAGCGTCTTATTTCATAGGGAAAATAACAAGGGAGACCAGACGAAAAGAAAGGACGATATAGCGCCAGCCAAAGGTAATAAGGATGGTGAGGATGAAGTAGGGCTTGACCCGGCCGGAGATTTTCATAACGATGACGCGGCCATCTTCACAACCGTGGAGAGGGCAAAGAAAAGACGACGACGATACGAACCGCATACTTTTACTTCTACGACCAATACCAATAATAGGTACGACCCACTCATAGACGTACCGGGAGATACCGCTAGACCAAGTCCCAAAGAAAAGAGGCCGCCGGCCATTGTTGTATATGACATAATGAATTATACCGCTTTTGTTAAGTCAATCAGACATAAGATCGGCAATAATGATTTTACCATTATAAAGACGAAGGACGGGTCAAGACTTCAACTGACCACTAAGAAGGAGTACATCTACATCTACATCTACATATTACCCTGCAAGTCACCTTGACGGTGGATGGCAGGGGGTGCCGCGCACCAAGTTCCTAACTAATTATTATTCACTGTTATCTATTGTGGTCACGTATTGTCCTAGGGAAAAAGGACTCCTTATACCTCTCCGTCCTACTATCTATTTCGCGAATCTTGTCGTCATTATCCCTCCGTCCGATATACGTTGGTTGTCGAATAATATCCTTCATTTCATTTACGAATATCTCCGACCTATATTTATCTAGAAGTTTAAGTCTCGCCTGTAATCTACGATCTTTCAACGATGGCCAACTCAACTCATCAATGAGTAACGTAACGTTCTGTTTTTTATCGTAATTCTTTTTCACGAATCTAGCTGCTCGCCGCTGTATTTTTTCTAAATCCTTTATGAGTCCCCTCTGATATGGATCCCAAACCGCTGATGCGTATTCCATTTGAGGTCTAACCAACGATAAATAACAGGATTCTCTCACCTTTTCCGTGCTTTTCCTGACTATCCTACGCACAAAAGCCAACTTCTTATTTGCCGCACCTATCACTCGTCTTATGTGGGTGTCCCAAGACAGGTCACGATTCAAGGTTACCCCGAGGTATTTCACGGATTCCGAAACAGGAATGATCTCACCATCTATCGAGTAGGTAAACACGGACGATGGGCTTCTAGATTTCCAAAAGTTTAGAACGTTACTCTTTTTCTGATTGATTTCTAGCTGCCATTCCTTGCACCAAACAGATAACGCATCCAGATCATCCTGAAGCTGACGATGGTCGCTAGGACCACTAATTTCTCTATAGACTACGGTGTCATCCGCAAAAAGCCTGATATTACTTTTTACAACTGAGCTGATGTCGTTTATATAAAGCAAGAAAAGCATAGGTCCGATCACACTACCCTGCGGCACTCCAGAGACTACATCTGCCACACTCGAGGACTTACCATCGATGACTACTTTTTGTTTTCTATTCCAAAGGAAAGCGCGAACCCAGTTAATGACTTTAACATTAACGCCAAGATTTCCCAATTTTAATAACAACTTACGGTGGGGAACCTTGTCAAAAGCTTTTCTAAAATCAAGGAACACTGCATCGACCTGCTTATTATTTTCGCCGCATGATAAAACATCATTCACAAACAGACCGAGTTGGGTGTCACAGGATCTAACTTTTCTGAAGCCATGTTGACAGCTGACTAAGAGCGATCTACTCTCAAGATAACGCATTGTGTTGCTAACAATAATGTGCTCCAAAATCTTACATGATAATGATGTTAGAGAAATCGGCCTATAATTTTCGGGGTTTTCTTTGTCGCCTCCCTTATGAATGGGTGTGACGTGTGCTAGTTTCCAATCATCAGGAACCTCACAGAGGGTAAGAGATTTCTCGAAATCTATCCGAAGGAAGGGAGCTATATCTTCTGCTAGTTCTTTTAATACACGCGCGGGAATTCCTTCTGGTCCAGGATTTTTGTTGGGCTTTATCGCACTCAGTTGCTTCGCTATTCCTGCCTCAGAGATTTTAATATTATCCATCCGAGTACATCCATCGGGAATAAGATTATCTTTAAGTATATTTCCACCTGCCGTGAACGCCTTCGCGAAGTAAACGTTTAGTAGATTAGCTTTATCCTCCCCATCGTGAAGGATGTCTCCGGAATCACATCGCAGGGAGGGTATTGAAGGACCCACTCCCTTGACTTCTCTTACATAGGACCAGAACGCTTTTGGATCCTCCTTCAATTTTGTATTTAATACCTCATTCCGGAAGGTTTTAAATGCGTTACGCATGGTTTTTCTCGCTAGTACGCGGGCACTGTTATACTCATGGACTATAGCTGTGCGATACTCATCGGAAGCGGTGGTAGGTATGTTTTTCAATTTTGCGTGGCTACGCCTCTGTCGTCTTAAGGCAATCCTGACTTCCTTATTAAACCAACGAGGTTCTTTCTTATCAGATATTAACTTACTGGGGATAAATCTATTGATACCTCTTCCTAGTATATTCTTAAATAATAACCATGATGGCTCCATACCTAATCGTTCTGTCTTTTCACGATAACTGACAAAGGTACTTTTGAGATGTAAGCTGAAACTTTTAAAGTCGGCCTTGGCGAAAGCGTATACATTCCGAAGAGGCTTAGGATGTCTTTTGAGCTTTAATTCGCACTCCGCATACACAGCTCGATGGTCGCTAAGTCCCTCCTCTGTGGATACCTTAGTTATCCTATGCGGGATGTTAGAAGCAAGCAAGTCGAGAACATTGCCCGAACGCGTGGCTTTTTGTACCATCTGGATTAAGGAATATTCATGAAACGTGTCAATTAAGGCTTCACACGATTCGCGTTCTTTACCTCCCGTAACGAAACATAGGTTTTCCCAATCGATTGACGGTAAGTTAAAATCGCCTCCAATTATCACGTAACCGTCGTTCATAATAGATCTAAGCTCGGCTAATTGCCTCTCTAAACTTAAAATATAATCAACTTTGGCATTAGGTGGTCTGTAAAATGAGCATAAATATATCTTTTTCGAATTATCCTTACCTAGGCGGCACCACACGCTCTCGGTCGTTTCATCGATAATAGGGATCTGACAACTATCGTACTTTTCACTTATTGCCAAAAATACTCCGCCACCTATTCTATTGGCGCGGTCTTTTCTGTATACTCTATAGCTTTTCGGAAAAATTTCTTGGCTAGCGATATCTTCAGTGAGCCAACTTTCCGTACCTATAACTACATCCGCATGCAACGTGCGAATTACGTGTTCGAGTTCGGCAGACTTCCTACGAATGCTGCGGCAGTTTAAAACTATAATATTTAATTTCTCGTTATCGCCCGAAGCATTAACTGCTCTATTACGGCTTTCGCAGGTGGACTCTCTCACTTTGCGACCAGAAACTGTATTACACTCGATGCCCCTATGAAATCTCCTAATACGCCTACACCCTACCCTACTCTCTACGATTGCATTAAACAATACCTAATAGAGGCTGGCGCCCAGATGCATACCTGGGCAGGAAAGACAAATACTACTGTCAGGTACCTTATCAAAGGGCTGGATGAGGGGATGGACCTGGGTTTTATCAGAGATGAGTTATCAGAACTAGGTATACCGTGCGTGGCAGTACGCGAACTGGCACCTACGAGGAAAGACTTATACGTCGCGACGATAGAGAAAAACGAAAATTTTAAAATTACGGCTATGGCAGAAGTAAAAAAAATATGCAGTCACAGGGTACATTTAGAAACTTATAAATACCCGAGGCCGCAGATGTGCTGCAGATGCAATAGGTATGGACACGGGTCCCAGAACTGCACCGCATCTCCTCGATGCTACAAATGCGCTGGGGCCCACGAAGGGAGAGATTGCCCTAAAGACAAAACTCAAACCAAGGCCAAATGTTGTAATTGCGGAGGGGAGCACGTATCTTTCTCTCGTAGGTGTCCAGTCTATTTGAAACACGAAGAGGCGCTCAAATCCAAAGAAAAGAAAAACGACAAAACGCACAGAACCATCCAGGTCCCCCCCCCCCCCCACAGTCATCAGTCTGGACTCTCCCAGGTAAACCTGGCAAAGGGATCGAGGAAAAAGAATTTCCGCCGCTAAAAGAGAAAAAAACCAAGGAGCAGCCCAATAGGGAAGAGAAAACTTTTAAAAGCGACTCAGATATGAAAACACTAGTCGCGACTATGGCCCAATTTACTGCAACTATCCAGCAGCAAATGACGGCCATGATGACGTTAATTCAGACCCTAGTAGCCGCCATAACCGCACAAAACGGCAATGGACGCTAGGGTCAATCAAGCGACTGCGATCATCATGGCCCACTGGAATGCAAACGGGGCTGTAAGAAATAAGACGCCGGAGCTCATTGAGTTCCTGAGGAAACATTCAGTAAAGATTATTTTAATACAGGAGACGCACCTTCAACCGAATGAGGATTGGGCTGTTCCTGGTTATGAGATATTTAGGAGGGACCGAGATAATAATACTCGAGGGGGTGGAGTGGCTATCCTCGCCCGTGAAGGTATTGCATGCGCAAAAATAGACGACAGAAGCTCTGGCCCGATAGAAGCAGTAGGTGTCAGAGCGGATACAACTATGGGAACCCTCACCATCATAAGCACCTATATCCCACCAGGGAAAGAATTGCGCATGCAAGACCAAAACGGGCTCCTTAGCATGGACAATGGAGTAATAATAGCGGGTGACTTTAATGCAACGCATTGGTCGTGGAACTGCAGTAAAGATAGCAGGCGTGGTAATCTTTTAAAGACATGGGCACGAGATAACCAATTTAAGGTAGTGGCTCCGAGAACAACGACGCGACCAGGACCAAGGAACACAGGAAGTGTCCTTGACTTTGCACTGGTCAAGAGTTTTGATCAACGGACAGTATCTAAAACGATCCCAGAGCTAACGAGCGACCATTACCCGGTAGTTCTGAGGATCGGAACACAAGTATTGTTTTATCAACAGGACAACCACCGCATGTGCTATGGACTTGCGGATTGGGCTAATTTTAGGAAAATAATTACGGAGTCACTACCAAGCGATGTGCCCACGATATCCACCAGGGAGGGAATTGATGAAGCGGCAGAATTGTTGGGGAACGCAATCAATAACGCAGCGGAAAAAGCTATTCCGCGTAGAGCAAGGAAATCAAAAGAAAACCTGGAGATCCCTGACGAAATCAAAAATCTTATAAGCAAAAGAAACTGGGTGAGGCGGCAGTTTAACCATTACGGTACTGCCGACCAAAAGAGGGATCTCCGGGGATTAAACAGAGAAATCAGGGATCAACTGAGGCGCCTGAGGAGGTACCAATGGTCCATCAGACTAGCAGACCTCAATATAAGCGACAACTCCATATGGAAGTATACGCGTTCCCTAATGGATTCTGCCAGGAGCGACCCTCTGGTGGAGAGCCCAAGAGGCAAACTTACCACGTCTGTTGACAAAGCAGAATTCCTTGCGTCTCATTTAGAACAGGTTTTCACGCCCAATGACGCAACAGAATACACCCCAGACATAAAGATGGAGGAGATAGAGTCCATGCTAAGGGTATAGCATATCGAGGATCAAGCCACTCCGGTGTTCTCCATCAGAGAATTGGCAGAAGTTATAGCACGCCTACCAAAGGGGAAGGCGACAGGCAAAGACAACATCCCCTACGAACTAATAAAGCGACTGCCAATCTCTGCAGGAGAATACCTTATCTCGATTCTCAATGCAGCGGTGAGGATAGGACATTACCCTGCCGGCTGGAAGCATGCAAATGTCATATGCATACCCAAGGTAAGAAGGAAGGTCTTAAAAGCCACTGACTTCAGACCGATATCCCTCCTTTCCTGCCTTGGGAAAGTATGCGAAAAAATTATCTACCCGCATATACTGACACACGCGGAAGGGCATGGTGTGATCCCCCAAATGCAGTTCGGATTTAAGGCAGGACACTCCACAACACATCAGCTGCAGAGGGTGGTAGATTTTATCACGGACGCCTTCAACAGGAGGAATGTATCTGTTGGAGTAGCTTTTGATATAAGCAAAGCTTTCGACAAAGTATGGCACTTAGGCCTACTGCAAAAACTTCTGATAGCTAAATTTCCCTCTTGGCAGGTGAAATTTATAGTCTTATATCAATGACAGGCCATTCACTGTACTTTACTATGCAAATCCTAGAAATCACACAGACTACGGTTGCTTGCGCTAGTATCTTCCGAAAAATAAATGATCAATTAGTTTTCCTATCAGATTCCACGATTTATAATGTGTGCAAAATCCTTTTTCATTATTCTTTCTTAACATACTAATTGTTTTAAATGTCTAAAAAATAATTTCTCTACTCCGTGTAATTTATCTCACGTTCAAATCATACCAATTTTATTCTGTCGAAAATGCGCATTAGTCTGCGAGGCGTGAAATAATTTCTGACATTCCGCTCGATAACCTCTTTAAACAATCCTATAAATTACAGCATAACAGCTAAATTGCGATTTTAGAGTAAATATTACGTATGTGAATTATCTACCAACCATATTTTACTTATAATCTCGTAGCGTGACGCCCTCTCTTCTATATTAGATTTGAAGGTTCCGCTGGAGCAAAACATTCGGAGAGGAAGAACCGCTTGGTCCTCGCCCTAGCTTCACTTAGACTTGACCTAACAGAAGTGAAAGAATCGGTTCTCCGTCAGCGTAGACGCTGAGCTTACGGACATAGTCGGAAGGGCCAATTATAACTTTATTATTAGTTTCATTCATAAGTGTAAATTTCAGTGTCATCAAACAGCCATTTTGAAATTTTAACCCAAAATCCATATTTTCACTTATGTTATACCTCAAAATATCTAGGTAAATTCCAATCTAAAATCTAAACCGTTCCGCCGAAGCATTAGCTACTTCAATGCGGCCCAAAGATGAATTAGCAACCATAGGTGCGCCCTGCCATATATAAAACTTGCCCACCCCTAAAAGGGGAATTAACTGTGGATATTATACGACTAGCAAAAGTTTCGATGTGGCCAAGTTATATTACTTATAAGACATGGGCAGGATTTCTCAAGTAGAGGAATATTTCGTAAAAGACGAGAAAAGGGATAATTTTCAATCCCTTTAGCGTTTATTTGCCCGTTTGACTTCTGCAGCCCAACTTACGCCCGCACTCCAAATCACATCTGATGAAAAACCTCTTCTTGCTAGGAATCTTATGATGAAGTAATCGACGTACTTGATCAGCTTCATTCGATGAGAACCTCGCCTCGTTTGTGTTACGATATGAGATAGGGTTCACTTGATATCTCGATGCCTCTTGGATAGACAGTACGAGAGCTCGAGAATAGAATTTTTTGTTATTCGCCAGCGATGGCCTTATTTATTTCGTTTTTTACCTTTGATACAATCTGAAATGTCAAGAGGCGGTTGTTCGACGAATTTTCCGAGAGAATGTAAGGGTATCGATGTTGGTTTAGTGGCGAAAGGATACTTTTTTGTTTTCATTCCTCTTCGAAATTTGTAATTGATGCCGGATTGAGCTTATAGGGACGATGCGTAAATGCTATCTAACGATCAATTTTACAACGCTCTTTTATGGCTATCTTTGGCTATGACCTCGTATTAATTGATTATATGCCTTCCTCTTTTCTGCTGTCTTATCATCTTAGCACAGTGCTATTTTTTGGAGTAGGTTGTTAATTTATTATAGTCATAGATGTAGTCTCTTCCTTTGATGCACTGTATTTTTAAATAACTATGATCGAAAAAATAATGGTTATTATTGAACGCCATATTAGTTTGTTCTTTAAAGATAATTTTATTTGGAAATTAACTTTGCATATGCACATATACATACAAACACTTAAATATATATGCATTCATTAATTCGTGGCTTGCCTTGACTAGTTTTCTAGAAACCAGGGTCGTGGATATGCACCGTGTCGTGTCAATACATACTTACAAATGAAGGACCTATCGATTCGATCCTTGTTCACACGTGGATTTAAAAACCGATAGTTTAAATAACAAGTGGAAATGTGACGTACATACTGACTTATTTAATATTTGCATAAAAGTTTTCGTTCTGAAGAAATGTTGGCTCCGAGATAATCTGTAAATCAGCGGATGATTTTATAGCATTGCAGCCAAGATTCACTATATCCTATACTATTGAATTAAGGATTTGATAAACAATAATTTCTATAAAATCCGAACTGCATGATGGGGAATAAGAGAATTAATTTTTTTCATTTTCGACTGTGCGGCGTGTGGCAAACAGTTGTGCAGTGCTAAATAAAGACGTGAGGGAACGCATTTTTAAAGTGTTACAAAAAACAGGGGGGACTATAATTGTACCCATAATGATGTTAATAATGGTGATGTGTAGCTTATCATTATTTCAGAATCTCAAAACAGTACAATACAAGTTTTCCTTTTATTTTGAGGAAGTGTTTGCAAACTCTTGATCTCATTTCTTGTGCAACATGGTCAATTACATTTATAGCACTAAATCGTGAACGCGATCCTTGTGGAATGTCTGTGCCATTTAATTCTTTCAACTGCAACAAATCAAACTGGTCAGAATATGGTTTATAATTTTTGGCTATATAATATGAAGTTCAAAATATTTTGCAGGTAACCTCTAATTCAGATTTATTTAAACGGTCCATAATAGTTTCAAGTTGTTGTTCCCTTGTACTCTGAAGAATTTTTACAGCATTGATGTGTGACTGCATCTTTGAATGAAGGTAACATTTTTTTCTAAAGGATAATAGTTGCACTGATATTGTGCTGCCGTTAAAAGAAACTGAAACCGAACTCTATTTCTTGAAAATACTTGCACTTTGTGATGTAAATGGCCCTAAATTTGTCACACTAGAGCATGCTGCACAACCGATTTTTCCAGAATCACCTACAAGCCTTTTTCTTATTTTCCCGCATCTCAGCAGTCCAAATTTCAGTCCATGCAGACTTGGATTCATAATTTTCGCATTCAGTTGTATGTTGTCCTGACAGTGTCACTTCAGCATTTGACGTCGCACTAAAATTAGGTTGTGTAATTACTTTTCCGCACTCAATATCACTCGTGCAAACTTTTGCACATGTTACACTTTCTTTTATTTCTTCTATTTCTATTAAGAATATTAAGTATAATATACCTAACTCAATATAATAATCACTTAATAAAATTTCACTACAAACTTGTTTATTCGTGTTGAAAAAAGTTAAATATAACATTTCTGTAGGAAGGAGGGTTTAAATTCCCTTCTTAAGGAACAAAAATGAAGCCATTGTTAAAAAGCTGAAATTAATTTTATTTTATTATATTATTATGGCTTATAGCATTTCTAGGATTTCCATTGATGAATTAATCATTTCCCGGAATTGCTTCCTAAATGCCAGACGATAGATTCGTGCGCTCGTACGCCATCTTAAAGTTAATTGTAAACAACGACGATCGAATATGTTTAAAATGGGGTCTCGACCCCTATTTAAATGTACCCTCTGATTAAATGGTGGTTGGACGCCTACACGAGACGATTAACTACAGGGTCACTTTAATCACAGCTTTAAATACTGAGTGTAGACGGAGCATAAATTCGGATTTAAAAAAATAGAGAGGGAACGCCGTTCGCACGCGTTCCCCCAGCACTACACCACTGGTGGCGAAACAATGTACCTATATTTACCTTTTGAAAATCTTGCTCAACTATTCTCCGCATGACGAAAAATATGAACTATTGGCGTGGATGGGTTATTATTTAACCAGTAATTGTAAACTTTTAAGCTGACACAAAATCATCTATAGCAAATTCAATTGTTTTTCTAAATCAGGAGCCGTCAAACTATGTCCCTCAGATCGCATCTGGCTTTCGATAAAAACCTTGAACATTACAATTCCAACGCTAAAACTGGTTATACTTTAATTTCGCTCGCATGATATCACAGAATCTTTAGATTTAAATCCGCTCAAGTATTCACAAATTCCCATCTGACCCGCATAGGCCTTCTCAACTGTCAATGCCATGCAGAATCGTTTGCCGACCCCTGCTAAAATTGATTACATGATTGATTAAGTAAAACTTAAGTGAACAGCTATCTTTATCATATTTGATAAAATACTCACCATGGAAATGCAGTCGCCAGACTGAACCTAAATTATTATTATTTTACTACGAAGCAGCACGTTTTTAAACTTTTCGCAGTGAAGAGTTTACACACACACACATATATATATATATGCATATGTATGTATGTATGTGTGTATATTCCTCCTCCATAATATAAAGACTTAATTTTTCATAAATTTCTGTGTGACGCTATTTTAACGTGTTTAAATAAACTTCCAGTATAGGTAGAAAACTGAAATATTGTTGAAATGCTACAATCAAGCATTATATGTCAATGGCGAAAAAATTGAAAAAAATGATCCGGTTTTGACTCCAGGATATAATTTGTTTACCGTAAAATAACATGTAAAAAGCCATATTTATACAATATGGCTTTCAATTTTTACGTTCTACATAAACGAAGTTTAGAGCAAGTATTGTTTTCATGAAAAAATCGAATTATAGATTTCAACGGAAATACATGTTTTATGGTCCCCTGAACATGTTTTGACTATTTTCTCGATAATGTCTGTGTACTATCTGTAACCGGAATGTTATGGGTGCTCTAACTCAAAAACCATTAATTAGATTGACTCAAAATTTTATGATTAACATTTTTGATAAAGGAAAAAGAACTGATTAGTTTTTGGTAAAAATCGGTCAACCGGAAGTGGGTGTTTACTTTTTTTACTTATCGGTTTTTTGAAACATTTGCTTTAATATTTGATAAATATAAAAAAGTGCTGGAATAAAAGTTATAGGAAATGTAATTTTCTATAATGTTTGTTCGAAACATTTTCCCATATAATGCTTTGTTGAAGAGATATCTTAAAAAATGAATATTTTAGCTGCCACAACCACACCACCTACCGGCGATGATTGTAAACACTTTACACTCCTTTTTATTTTCTAAATTCTTAGAACTTCGGGGCTATGTCCAGTATCAGAAGGCTACGGTTTGTGTTTATTCCTGTTCTCTGTACTCAAAATTTTTCTCGCAGTTCCTTAAAATATTTATTATCATTTAACCTATTTGGATTTTTAGAAATATTACAGGTATGGTGAAAGTCATGTGGTGGCCACATCAGATATTTTGCAAATTAAAACTATAAAAAGTTAACTATCGATATTCGGACTGAAACCGTTTTAAAGAAAAATACATAGTTTCTTATTTTTATCGTCGAATTTTTCCGTCTACTCGAAATCACTCGAGTTGATCGTTTAAATGATATTTTGGAAAATATTTGCCTTCTAATCATTAGCTGCCTTTGCAGCCATATTATTGTCAAAATTCGAGCATCTATTGTTGTCTTAACCCTAACGTACCTACGAAAGAGTACATTATGATTTAACTCAAGAACATTCAAATTCATGTCCCGTGTATTTTGACGGGCACCCACTCTAGTATATATATATATATATATATTAAGCTCGAACTGTAGGCGTTCTGCCTATAGAACTTTCTTAAATACGGGTGGTTAGTATGTAATGACTCTACTGTTATTTTCACACTTCCTTAGCCATAAATTTATGTCTATAATACTAGAAAATATGTGTAAATAAAGCATACGAAGACATTATACAAGAAATGGATACATCTCTGCATGGGACTTGTCAAACAAACAGTTTGGTTTACCGGATCCGGTTGGAATCATAGATGAAACGGGCAGTTATTACGCTTTACGGATATTTTCAATATTTTTAAAAAAATTTTTGAATTGTGGGAATGCAGTGAATGGAAAAATCAAAACGCCGTCCGCGCCGTATTTCTGGAACAAGGATGTTTTTTAAGTATTAAGTTAACTTCCGGAAACATTCCGACCCAGGAATGTTTCCGGTACACAGATTTCTGAATCAGAGAGTTTCAACTCTATGCATGTATATGTGTATAATACACACCTCTATCTTGTTCGATCGCTGAATAATGTAACCTGATTCGCAAAAGAAGCTAAAAAAAACCGATGGTTCGCGAAACGTAATCTATCACACTTCCTACTTACAAGTTCGGTTCCTGGTTTTCTTCTCTTGGAACACAGGCTGTGCTTACTTTTGTTTCTATTCATTTTTATTCTATTTTATTTGCCCAAGCTATTAAAGTATCCACGTCATTCTGAAGCATTTCGCTGTTTTCTCGCACTTAATAAGTAAAGCAATCATCCGCATAGGGTCCTATCATCTATTTAATATGCATTTGCAATTCCCTTATGTTTATAAGATATATAATGGTCTTAAAGCACTGCCTCGTAGAACTCCTGAGGTGACGTTTATTTCATCGGATGTGCTATCTGCTGTTCATATCCTTTGCTTCTTACCCTTGAATAAATGTTTCATCCATCTCACTACCCTTGCATCCGTCCCTAACCCGCTTATCTTTGTCAGTAGGATTTGATGGGGTACTGCATCGAATGATTTCGACTGATTTATTCCTGTTACTTCCGCTTCTTCACCTTTGTCGAGCGTGAGTGCTCACTGGGCTTCCTTATCCCAACATCTTGTTGCCATCTGTATATATATATAATCTTCATATAAATAAATAACCAAAATATCATATTTAAACCCCGACTTAACAGGGCTACCACAATATCAAGATTAGATTATTTCTGTAACTATGAATTCGGAAGGTATTGGTTGAACCGATTAAAAAAAGTTTAGTTTGTATGGTGAGTATAGAATGTCAAAACAAATTAACATCTTTAGACGGATCTAAAAAGCAGGTATACCACATTATAAGGAGAAATAATTTTCTGATTTCAAATCATATATCTTTCTATACGTTTATACTACGGCAAATTTGACGAAAATCACTTCTGTACAACGGGAAACCCGTGTGCATCCTACTTGTTTAAAACATCGTTGATAGCTTGATATGTTTTTGGAATTATGTAACTTAAAGAAAGTTGTGAAATTGCTTCTGCAAATTTCAAATCCGAATAGCTTCTCCCTGTGGCCAAGGATATTAATGTTGCTGTCAGTTTCTCATGCAGAGAAAAGGCTTCTCTCATAACCGTGTCCTGTTTATGTAACCGATATGATACCAGCGAAATCAGATACGTGTATGTGCTCTCATCCATTCACAGATAATTCCGGAAGTCATCAGGGTCCAGTTCGGTTAACAAATTTGCATGTGAAAATCTCCGTCTCTGTAAAAGTCAGTCTTTCACCCACTTCCTTTTCCTTCTTCCAGAGAGCAACCTTTTCTTCACAGTATAAACCGCACCCAGAGCAAGTAACGATAGTTCGTCCTCCATCTTGAAGAGATTGGGTCGAGTGAATAAAAATGAAGCAAATGCTTAAAGCAAACAGTGAATGCAAAATCATTTGCAAATGCTAAAAGCATTTGCTTCTTTTTGATTTTGATTTTGCTTATAAGCATTTCAACTCAGTTTTAAGCAAATGCTTAAATTTTACGAAAAAAAACTTTACAATTTTTCCATCACTTGTTTTTGTTTAAATTTAAAAGCATTATTTATATGTAAAACTAGCAACAAATGTATTGGGTAATATTTAAAAAAATGTTAATTAATAGAATTTTCTTTACTATTTCTTTTATAATTGAATTCGATAGTATTAAAATCATGGCTACATATTTATTCAATTAGTTAAACTTAAAACAAATAGTACAAGCATTTATTATAGGAAATGGAGGGGCTGCTCATATTCTTAATTTTAAGCAAATACTTTAGAAAAGTCATAAACATAAGCAAATAGTTAATTTTTCTTGCAAAAGCAAATGCTATTTTTTTATTCATCCCAAATCAAGCATTTGCTTAAAAAATGATAGAAATCTTAAGCATAAGCATTTGCCTATTTTTTATTCACTCGAGCCCTTGAAATAGGCTACGATTCAAGAAACTAGCTTCTCGCTTTTGCCTGTAGAGGTGCCTCTGTTGGCGTAAAGCATGAGGTAAAGCGTCGACGTGTAATACGTCTATCGTCTATGGTTTACCCGAGTAAAGGCGTGAAAACGCCAATTACCCTCAAATATGCGTCTTTTTGAAAAGCTCACGCTTCTACTCTGAACAATCAGTAAATCGCAAGGCCCTAGGCTAGTTATGAGAACACGTGTTTCCTAGCCCTCTTGAGGTTTTTGAGATATATTTTCCGACCTAATGGTGGGATATTTCACGAGCATTTCTATACAGCTAATGTTGTGGATATACTCTGCTGAGAGTTCCTCGAGGTTCGGAAGAAAGGAATTTCGGTGGTCGTTTTGCTACCCATTCCACGCATCTACCCTGTTGAGTGTATTCCTGGAACAAATGTTTCTCGTTTGCTTGCTAGGGTTTTTCCTATAGATGAGCGTTGTTGTATGCACTTTCACCCATTCTCCGTATGAAATGAACCCACTCTTTTGGCAGTCTTTCTCTGAATGTTATCTAGGAAGGATCGTTCCATTCTCATCATCATCATCCTTTGCTACAGGTTAGTAAATTTTAATTTATATATAATGGTTTAAAAAATGTGTACATAAATTAGTAATCGTCACTTAAAATTAATATTTAATATAATAATATTTAATTAATATTTATTTGATATTTGTTTGTAAAATATTTTGCCGATTGGAAAAACATATTTTAATCAGGATTTGAGGTAAGACTGCTGATCGAGCGCTGAATACTTAAGTCTAATTTTTCTCACTATACATTTTATGTTATATAAAGAGAATATTTAGTACAGTGATGAAACATCAAATTATACAAAGTAAAGTATTAGATAGTTCTTTTTTAACGGCTAAAATATTATTGCGATAATTATATCATTTATATTATTTCTTAATTAGTCCTTAATGGCTATCAACGAATGTCTAAAAGCCTTTTAGCTGAACTCGCAAATTCTTTTTTGAAAGATTTTCTCGGCAAAAGCTACAGCATATTGTTCGGATTTCAAGAGGTAAAGCATAATATACTGTCGGCATTAACGAAATAATATATTTGTCAATGACGCGATTGGAAGAATTTCTGTACGAAATGAAAAATATCAATATTTGAAAATACCAGCTTACGATGTTTGAGATTAAAAATATACTAACAATAAGTTTCAGTGTGGTAGAACAACAATAATATTCCCTTGAACGATATGCAAGGTGCCAATTTGGTTTCATCATCAAGAGTCAGTTAGTAAATGGAGTGAATTATCTGTTAATATATGTTTTCTCATATAGGTTGGTTGTCAAAATCATCACGTTTGGCAAAATTTGTAATGAAGTGAAAATACAAGAAAAAGAAATACCGTTTCGTGTTGCTCAATGAACTTTTTTCTGCATTATTTTTAGTTACTTAAAAAAGGTAAGATTTCAAATCAAAATTTTCTTGTTTATATAATCTATATTTTTAGCAGTGTCATATTCAAGAGATAAGATGTCTAGACCAGAAAGTCTCTCTTGGTTCATTAATGACCGTAGGTAATTTTTGAACAATTTGAGTTGAAATTGATGTGGTGATAGTCAGAAAAATTCTCAGTAAACTTTCCACATTGGGAAATCAACTTAAAAGTTCGTATTTGGAAAGAAATTTTAAAATTTCTTTCTGCGTAATTTTTGCTCTTTATATCGAAGCCAGGTGGTGTTTCTAACTGCAAACATCTTCGATTAACTCGCTTTCATCCACGTCGTTTTTATACATACTACAGGAATTTATAATTTCCTCTTCGTTCATGTTATATACAGCACAACTTAAAAATTTAAAATAATTACTATTTCATTAAAAGATATATATATATATATATATATTGCTGTGTCCCTTTGTGGTGTTTTAAGAAAACTGGTCGTGTTCTTTTCCTCCGTCCGGCAGCACTCTGTATCTTCTCCCCGATCTCTGGATCTTGTGGTGTCGCTTGGTGATCCACTTGAAATTCCTTTACGCAGAATAGTAACTCACAAATTCCTTTTTACTTACTTTTTATATCAATTATTCTTTCAATAGTAACAATCGTCGTACCATTGAGTGAGCTACTCTATTCACCCACTTAATAATATTAAAACCCTATTTCGATCACCCTGACTCGACCCGCGTCTATTTCCTAGATCGGTTCGTACGAGAGAGAACAATCTCTTCACATTGCCCGAAGCAACAATCTCCTTTCTTACCACCCCAGCTCCCTTCCGGTGGCGTCCCTCATTACTCAATGTGTCCTGATTGTCGCTGCCGTTTTAATATTAATATATATTCTATTTATATCTCTTAACAATCACTACTTTAGCGCGTGGGTCGAGTTTATTACCTTATTGTTACTATTACGCAGTAACGTACAAATGATATTTATTGATTTTTAAACCGTTTAACTCAATAAAGACTCCCTCCTTGATACAATATTATTCATATTACAACCTTTCACCTTTATGTGTCAAAATATCAAAGCATTATATATATATATATATATATATATATATATATATATATATATATATATATATAACTTTACGTCACTCTTTCGCTGAAGAAGGGCATAGGCCCGATAAGCTTGCGTGTGTTTTTGTGTTCGTGTGTTTTACGTGTCTCTTCGACGCCCCCAGCAGCCTGCCAGCTTGGTCCTCAACTTGGTGAGTGTCCGCTGGGCTTCCCTCAACACCTTGTTGCCACCCTCATCACTACCTTTTCTTTTCCTTTAGTTAATATATATATATATATATATATATATATATATATATATATATATATATATATATATATATCGATGCGGAAAAAGAAATAATATGATAAAATAAATGCAACGAGAGGTTGAGAGACCAACCACCTACAATACATCCACTACACCAGCTGCCACCCACAGCACACAAAGAAATCTCTTCCGTACTCCCTCGCCAGGCGTGGCCTTAGAATCTGCTCGGATAGCACCTCGCTATCCGATTATTGCGCCTTACTCCTTAAGGCTTTCCTCAATAGAGGATACCCTGCCGACTTAGTCTGCAATGAAATATATCGCGCCATCTCCACCCCCTCAAGACACCCACCAATCTTGAACCCACCCTCGAAGACAGAAGTCCCTCTGACTCTCACCACAACCTTTCACCCGGGGCTGCACGAAGCCCTAAATAACATCCTCGCGGCCGTCCATCCAATTCTCCTTAACACACCCACAACTACGCTACTCTTCCCTAAGCCCCCTATGTTATCCTTCCGCCGACCTAGGAGTCTTGGCGACCTGCTATGGCGCAAGGAACTCCCCACCGGTCTTCCACCTTCCCCCGCAGGTTCCTCCCCTTGTAAAAGACCACGTTGCCTCACTTGCCCCATCTTAGATACTTCTTCCTCATTTACCAGCCCCGTTACCCAAATCTCCTATCCTATCTTATCCCGCAGCACTTGTACCTCCAAAAACGTAATATATCTTCTTACCTGCACACAGTGCCCTGCGTTCTATGTAGGCCTCACAACCACAGCCCTTAGCATCTGCATGAACGGCCATCGGAATAGCGTCTCTCTTAGGCGCCCCCTTCCGGTGGCCGTCCATGCGTTAACCCACTCCCTTCCCTTCAATAGCTGCTTCGCAGTAAAAACAATTCGTGCTCTTCCAAGTAGTTTCCCCGCGCCACAACTCCGTCAATGGGAACTAGCCCATATTGACATCCTCCGCTCCCTCTCCTTACCAGGTTTAAACCTTCGCTAACACTCCCACTCCAATCATCCCTTTTTTCCTTTCCTCTTACCCCTCTTTCCCCTTCCCCTTACCCCTCTTTCCCCTTCCCCTTACCCCTCTTTTCCCGAACCCCTACCTCCAGTGTTACGCTTATTTTAGTCTTCGTTTTTCTCTCGCTGAAGAAGGGCGTGTTTTGCCCGAATGCTCCAAATTTCAAGCCTTCCTCTATCGCTGTGGACGTCCACCACCGTATGGTAAGTGTTCACTGGCTCCTTCCTATCCCTCTCAACCTCTCGTTGCATTTATTTTATATATATATATATATATATATATATATATATATATATATATATATGAATGTACGCTGTGCATACGTCGCATTGCCACGTTGTGTACCGGATTTAGATTCCCGTAATAAACTGAGTTTCTGGATATTTTCTCATAAATCGAAAAAAAGCACGCGAAATCTCGTGGCCGGCTAAGATGTGGTGATTTTCTTTGCTAAAAGTCACAATGTCTTTATTAAATGATCAAATTAATTATTTAAATATACTTCTTACTTTGTATACTTTTTTACTGTAAGTAAAAGATAACGTGATAATTTAATACCTTCCTTATTGTTTTCTTTAATATTAACATTTAAAAATTTCGAAATAAAAAGTAAATTTAAATCATCGAATTGAAAGGCCGAAAAATGCCAGCCATATACATAAGTACTAATTTTAAGCGTCAATGTTCGTCGAATATATCTCGGGAAAATAAACTGTTTTAAAAAAATAAACGTCCACCTCGATCAAGTAGTAACTTTATGCGTCGATATTCGTCGAAAATCTATCAGGTAAATAAACGTCGATTTAAAAAAATAAACGTCCAATTCTACCAAGCCTACTTATATCTAATGCCAGGTTGATTTTTAAATAGAATATTCAAAATGTTTGGTGCTATAGAAAAATATAAATATTTATTAACGTTTCAACCTCCTCCCTGGTTGTCGGCGAGGTTTACAGCTGTTTCCTTCCTCATTACAATATAATCGAGCTCATTAGCAGAATTTTATCTCGAAAAGTTTATGGAAATGCCGATTTCTCTGGAATCTGGAAATCATGGGGTGTTGCTAACAAAATATCCCTCGGCCATGAATGCCTATGTGCATACGCGTATAGACATAACTTCTATCGGATGGAAAATTTGTCCTGGTTCGGTATTTGCATACCATAGATATTTTCGGTCTTCATGATGCCACTGATATCATCGCTGCCGCGACGCATACAGCCTTGGGAAAATGTGGCCGAAGAATTTCCATTTCCTGGAAAGAGCTTTCATTTTCATCAAAGGCCCCGGTTATGCGTTTATCGCACTTTGAATCACTCCAGCTTTTTAATTTCTCTTTTTCCAGAGTTTGTGTGAGCTCTCTATTTGGAAATCATGACTTCTCATTTCCTGGCTCGCTCAAGGGCGCTTTATTATATGAGACGATTTATTCAGTTCGAATGGGCAGGGGCGAGAGGGGAGAAGGTGAAGACTGCAATCCCGTGAAGTGGAAACACTTTCTCAAAAGAAAGATTATATCTTGAGTCGTAAAAATCGTCTTAATCAAGGATAATGGACTAATTGATACGAAATATTGTATAAATATGAGCTTATATTTCTATGAACATGTGACCGTCAATATCAATAACTACTTCCCCTAAAAATCGTTATCATTCGGAACATTTTCTGTTAATGATTAATTTCTATAGAAAAAACATTTCTGGTGCATACCGAATTTCCGAATAAAAACTTCGGAAAGTAACATTAAAAAATAGTTCAAACTATTAAATTTTGTCCTCAAAGTTGATTGACTGGCCTTTAAATTGGTATGAATTTTAAAATTTTCTCTGAACTGATCTATCTTGATAGCAGCAATTTAAAATTAAGTGTTTTATCAGGAATTATCATGTGATAATAAAAGAAAATATAAATGTTCGGATGATTTTATTTTATGAAAAGAATGGTAAAAATTATTGACAGCATATTTCCCTAATGTTATTACAATCGGTGAGTTATGTGGTGATTGGTGTTGTGAGTTTTATTACACAACGCTTGGAAAAAAATCTGACTATAAGTTATTCTGCTACTTCAACTTATACACGTGTTACAAATTTCACTTTCACCACCAAAACTTTCGGGTGCTAACGGTGCGTAGTATCTCTATTCTTGCTACAATAAAGCATTCAAGAAATTGTACTAATTAAAGGGAAATAAGTAATTTCAGCGTTTTTGTAATGACTCGAGTCACTTCTCTATTGTGTTAAAATAATATAGCGTTCCATTTATTTTACAGATAGGTTCGTTAATGTATCAAAGGATGACTATACATAATATTTATGAAACTCGTGATGAGTACTGGGAAAGAAAAATCCGTTAAACTTCTTATTCATAAGTACTATCTTTTATAACAAATAACTTTGAAATTTAAAAGTTTCCTTGATATACTTTTTACGTTATCCTTTAAAATTTGTCTATAAAGGCATTTTAAAATAATGCTATCTATCAAATATATAGTATTAAATAATTTAATCTATTATATCTTGACACAGATGAGATATACAGGCCTATACCCGTCTCATGTAAATAAATAAATATTGTGGAATATGTTGCTCTTATGAAGCTAACAATAGATTTATGTTTTATCTTATCATTCTTTAAATCAACAGTTTTAAATGTGTTTTAATGGTAAACTCTGGTATAAATTCACTTCAAGATTATTAGAATGTTGCATCAACATTTGTTATAAATTGCTTAAAAAGTAGACAACATAAGAATTGTTAATATCAATTATTAAGGAAGCAGTGAATTACAGGCATCTCTCATTCAACGAATGACATGTGTTCCTGAAAATCTTTCGTTAAAAGATCATAATTTTCCCGTCGACTCCTATGTTAAAAGCCTAGATTCGTTCCAGTCATAAGATTTTTTTATTCTTGAACTTATATTATAATTTTTAGTTGTCAAATATTGTTCGTCGAGGCACCTAAAACTTTGGTAGTAGTAGTAATTTATTTTGTAAGTGCGTCGACAGCTATGGTCATTTTGCACTGTCATCAACTGGACATACAAACAGAAGGGAGGATGGAAAACCGGCATTAGCCTACTCTTGACGAAAATCACCAAGGGGACCAACTGCTTAACGTCCCTTCCAAAGGACGGTACGCTTAATTTGCTCGGTTTCCTTAAACCAAACAAACAGGGGACCGGGCGACCTCGGAAAAATCCTACTTGCGCAGGATTCGTGCCCGCAGATACAGATACAGTTTAGTCCTAGAAACATCGAAAAGGTTGGGAACCCCTGCTGAATGGGTCTACAAGAGGGGCTTTGATTCTCTCTGACCTTTTGTAAACATTTGAAATTCTATGACCTTATTTGAATATTTGCTATCCTTCGTTAAAGTGAACAGTATGTTCGGCGAAGGAAAGGAATTTATAATTCAACACATTCGTTAACGCGATCGTGCGTTTGACGAAGTTTTGTTGAAAGAGAATTGCCTGTATCTATTTATGATTTCCTGTGCGAAAATAAAAATTATATAGTTATAGAATTATAATAGCTCAAAGGTTAAAGTAAATATACACAAAAATAAATTACATTGGTGAGATTTTGCAGAAAACCAATGCCCCATGAAGTTTTAGTTTAAAACTTGATTTAAAATTTATATAAAGTGATTCGCATCATATTAAAATGCAATCTCTCCAAGCGAGTTCTCGAAATTTTGTAATGCGTTAAATAAGTAAAAGTTTCATTCGACTGGTAAAAAAAGATTTCAATGTTATGATAGAGTTATGATAGTTCGACTTAAGTGATACTTTAAAATTCTCATACATGTAGTTTTTTTCAGTTTGACAACCGATAAGCGGATTCCCCTAATTATTCAATTAACCGTCAGTAAATAATAACAAATTTTAATGATCGCATCATAAAAAAATCGGCGCCACCTATAATTCACAAACATTCTCGTATACGCTTATCGTAGTCCATACGATAATGTCAATGACTACATTAATACGTATTTACGCGCGAGAAATATTTGACCGCAGTTTGTCTTATTGCAACAATGCTGCTTCTGCTGGAATTCGGAGATCCTGGCGATAACTGGACGCAAAACTAAATATACTATAATATTACTTGGCTTTCCATAGTAATATTTTGAGATATGTGATATTTTATTCCTACCAATGGACGAATTTTCACCGAAATCCTCGCAACAATCTGTTAGAACCTGCTGGATAACACTACACCCATCCGTCGCTCTGAGCCAGGGGTGTACAACATACGGCCCGCGGGCCAAATGTGGCCCGCCGACACATTTTGTGTTGCCCGGCAGGATTTAACTTAGCTGGTGCTTTCCTTTTTCGTAAAAAATACAATTAAAATTTGTCGTGGATATTTATCGCATGCGTGAACAAACATTCTCTCTTATGAAATTAAACACACCTCCATTACTTTCAAAACTCACAGATCTGAGTTTAAAAGACATTCTAAGAACAGCTACCACCAGCATTACTCCGGATATAAATGGAATGGCGAGAGAAAAACGGTGCAACATCTCTCATTGAGTAGGTAAATTATATTTGTTTGTCACCTAACTTATGTCGCATAAAAATAGCGTATAAAAGTTGTTACCGTAATTACTGAATTTACAATAGTGTACTTAAATTTATTATGTACAAACTTTCATAACGTGGCCCGCCTAGGTCCAATCAAGGTCGATTTTGGCCCGTGTTATCTTTTGAGTGTTGCACCTCGAATCTGCACGGCTTCGCATTAACCATTTTCGGTTTCAATTTAAAGAATTACCTCGAATTGCACGAACGTCATTTTTGCTATAGCACAATTTTAAAAATCACAAAATATTTCAGCCCGTCTCAGAGATTATACGTAATAAAGAATTATGGAAGAAATCCTGAATACGACATAAATAAATTATTGCATGATGAACTCTAGACGGCGCTATATGTAATCTCTTAGATTCTTATGTGGAAGTATATCCCACTGTGCACGATTTCACTTGACGCAATATTTTCCAGAAACGCATGGGCAGTGATTTGGAGAGGAATATCCTCCATGTTCGGCACGATGCAGTTCATTTCAATAACGCACCGTTTTCGTTTAATACTCCTCGTAAATACGAGATTTAATCGGATTCCGTTAAACCGCATGGACCCTAGGGTCAAGCAGGGCCGTTGGGTGAGGTGAGTTTTAGAGGCGTCCGCCTCTGGAGGCACTTCCCTATTGGTGGCATTATAGCAGCGTTGAAGATGATCGAAAGCTAGAGGACGTGAAATGGGGTGACATTTTGTCTTTCTGCCTCAGGCAGCAGATTTTCAAGCAGTCCTGCGTCCAAGTACAGACTACAGACAGATGAAATTGCAAAAACCACTTTTTTAATCTCGTAGACGAATATTATCATGATCACAATACTTTCTCTTCCTACTTCGTATATTATTTTTTAATAACATGATTAGTGAGGCAAGAGGCGAAAAGAGGGGGATGCCCGTCTCGATAAATTAAATATGTTGGTTCTACACAATTTATTTCTCTAAAATCGAAGCTGCGGTGCTTTCCCCTCGGGATTCAATTTGGCTTATACTCTATTCTCAAGGCGGGGAACATTTACATATATTTCCATAGAAGTGACAACATTAGAGTAGGCGTGGAAAAAGTCTTGTCGTGAAGTACTAGAGCAGAAAGACTGTGTAGAAAATTGTATCTCAATTCCTACAAGAAACCATGAAAGAATTTCAACCGAAAATGAAATACTAGGGATATTTTTGATTTATGAAATTTGATTCAACTGTAAAAATTTTGTGTATAAAAATCATTATTTTTACGCAATTTATTATAAATGAAAATAGATTAGGAAACGTGAAAATATAATCATTCGATATCATTGTAAAATATATTAACGAAATTAAAAATTAACGATTTTAAATCAGTTCTATGTGTTAGCTTAAGGTGCGGATCACAAGTGATCACTATAACGAATAATATAAATCCCTTTTCATTTATAGTACACTTTCATGAAGAACGTGATATTTATTTTAAAGGAAACTTTTTTGAGAATAATTCTCAACTTACGATTTAACGATAATTTAAAGGCTGGAGATACATTCCAAAATTGTGATCATGGCAACCTTAGATGTTGATATTTTCCTAAAAATGTCTTAATACATCAAGTTTACAAAACACTGATTGTTATATCGTTATGCAAGTCAACCATTTTCATTCATTCTTTTTGAGCAATAGATTTGACGTTTATATGACCTGCTATAATATGAAATGTGTTCTATTGCCAGCGTGTAAGAAAACCATGTCAACGTTGTCGACAAGTATCCTACGCTATTCTATTTCCCGGTTTAGATAAGAACGAGCGATGACATTCTCTAATAGTGAAAATGATTGCTAGAAGACGTCAGGCTAGATGATACAGAAAGCCTGGCCCGGCAATGGTTAGTAGAGCTTGTCTCCGCCAGAGCGCAGGAGCTTATAGTCTTGCGGCAAAGAACGAAAGTCAATGCATCGTATCGTATTGTAAATTTAAAGTGTTTTGCCTTGTGAGAGATAAAATTGGAATAAAGAATGTGAAATTTTAGAAAATTATAGCTACGGCCAATGTTTTAAATTAACCAAACCGCATCGAAACATCGATAAAAATGTATTAATTTTTCGAAACTCTAAAAATAAAAGTAATTTTTAAACGTTTACATCTGATGTGCAAATTTTATTCCTTTCCGTAGAAAAAACGACGAAAATAAGAAAAAAAAACAATATTACGCCTGCGAGGGAGGCCAGAGCTCGCCATTCGGAGAAATAAACAAGTAAACGGGTTCACCGTGGTACAGAAGTACTTTTCGTCAAATTTGCCGTAAAATAAACGTATAATGATATATTTGCTTTGATGTCAGAAAATTATTTTTCCTTCTATTGTGGAAACCCTGCTTTTTATATCCTTTTTAAACACGTTCATTTCGTTTTGCCATTCTATACTTATCATAAAAAACGAAATTTCTTTGAAATCCGCTCAGACGAGATCTTCGAAATTAATAGTTACAGACAAATTCTAACTTTGATATTGTGGTGTCCCTGTTTAGTCGGCCCGGGTGTAATATAATAATTTATTTATTTATTTATATGAAGATTATGTACATCATGCCGTCAATTCTCTAGAATTACATCAAAAAGACATATTTTTTTACTTTTTATTGTGGTACCCCTGCTCTTTAGCTCCGCTTTAAACATCTTGATTTCATTATGGTATGTTGTACAAATCCTATATAAAAAATTTAATTGAAATTCGTTCAGCCAATTTCTTCCAACTCCAAAATAAGTGAAAGAAAATAATTTGCAATTGTGGCATCCCTGATTAACCGATTCAGTTAAATCTGCGTTTATTGTTTTCTATATATGTGTAAATTATAAATATTAATTTTTTTTGAAATTGATGAATATATTACAACAATAGTATGTGTAAAAAAGGTTTTTATTTGTTTTATTGTGGTGGCCCTGATTTCTACACCTATACTAAGCATGTTGATTTTGTTTCTATATGTTACACGCCTCCATACAAAATTTCATTGAAATCGGTTCAGCCAATTACTTCCCAATTGATAATTACCGAAAAGTTTAACTTTGCAATTGTGGCACCCCCGCTTAGTCGATCTTGTCCAAATATTTCATTTTGGCCATTAATTTATGTGAATATTCTATGTACTAAATTTGGTTAAAAATCGGTTAAGCCAATTCTTCCGTGCGGACGTACGGACGGACGGACATCACAAAGATAATAGTGCTTTTCAGTAATGACGAAAAATACTAAAAACCATTTACTCAGCTTGCCTTATCGCTCGAGTATTTTCGTAAAAAATACGTTACACATTGCTGTTCATTCTCAAAAATGTTATAAATGCTTTATAAAATCCTTATCGCTTTTCTGTTTCCTTTAAGAATTCGTAAATTTTAATTTTGGGGTGGCACCGGTAGTTTTCCCCCAAAGTTATACCGCTACAAATTTGTTTCTTGTCCATCCTTTAACCTCTTCTACCCTCACAAGATCCACTTCTCGTTTCATTCAACACAAAAATGCAATTTGGTGATGCTCGAATATTCGAATATTAATGGAATAAGATTTCATAATATTTCTCGCGCTTGCACCACAGTACTAATAAAGTTTACCCTTCGCTTCGTGCTGTTCCTAATAAAGAGTATAATAATTAATTCTTCGATTGAACATCTAGTCCACTACGTACCTTCTTAGGCAAACCTTGTTTCTTTAAGTACGAGAAAGATAATTTTCTATCTAAGATTACACCAAGATCTTTTTGAGAGAAGACCTTCCGGATTGGAGTGTCACTAAGGGAATAGAAAGTAGCGATAGGCTTTTTTCATAGAGCGAAAAAGAGAAGCGTACATTTATTAGGATTTGGTGTTAATTTCTATATTTGACACCAGTCGGAAATCTTCGAAAGACATTTTTGTAGACTATCGCTATCGTATGAATTAATAATTTGCTTAAAAACCTTACAGTCGTCAGCAGAAAGAAGGACGTTACACTTTTGACCTTTGATAGTATTAACTAGGTCATCAATGCAAAGTGTGAAGAGTAGAGGTCCGAGAACACTTCCGTGTGGTACACCTGATGTTACGGGGGAAAGAGATGAATAAAAACAATCTATTACAACTCTCTGCGTGCAAGAGTGTAAGAAACTAGTGATTAGGGAACGAAAAGATCCATGAATGTTGAAACGATGAAAGTTTGTACAGAAGAAGAACATGATCCACAGTATCGAAAGCCTTTGCTAAATCTATGTAACAAACATCCATTTGGGATGATTTTTCAAAAGCTTCAGTAATATTATAATGTAAGACATATAAATTTGTTAAGCAGGGACTACCAGGTAAAAATCCATGCTGTTCAGAGGAGATATATGGGAGAGTGAAAGAGAGAAGAAGTTTGTAGATGATTTTTTCAAAAATCATGGAAATTACAGGAAGGATGGTTATAGGGCGATAATTTTCCACTTCCAACTTACTACCGCATTTCAGTATGGGTGTTATATTGGCGGATTTCCATTGATCGGGGAAAATTCCAGCGAGGTAACACCGATTGAAAAGATGGGCTATTGGATGGCATAAAACATTACAGGTTCGCTTTAAAAAGAGTGCACTCACATTGTCACATCCTGTAGCCTTATTGGTCTTCAAGAAATCGAGGATACTATAGACTTCTTTACTGGTAGTCGAGATTGATGATAGGGAGTGTAATGACACTTCTACAAGATGAGGGTAATTGATAGGCTGAGATGGGGTTGTGAAATTAGATGTAAAGTAATTGTTAAAGGCGGAAGGTCTTGCCTCGGATGAAAATATTTGAGCATTATAAGTCACACTGTTCGGAATCCTTTGAGACCGTCGTCTAGTGTTTAAAAGCGTCCAGAAACGTTTATTATTTGTAGAAATGTCAATTATAATTGAATTAACATATTTATTATAATCCCGCCGGAGCAAAAACCGAGAGTGGCGCCTGATATTTCTGAAATTATTTAAGGTGTGGGGGTTTGGGTGCAGTTTATATAACTTCCAGCAGGCAAGTTTGTTTCTGAGGGCTAGAGAGGATTCAGCGGACATCCAAGGAGGCCTATTCTTGGTGAGACGGCGGGTAGGGGCAAGATCGTCAATGGCACTGAGAACAAAGTCGTAAAACAATGACACAGCGTCGGCGAGGGAACCAACCTCGAGAAGACTCCAGGGCAAGAGGGAAAGAACGCGGTTAATTGCCTTCCAATCTGCCTTCTTCCACACTTTCACTGTCCGGTTCGGGAGTGGGGAGGATGAGCCAGCGGGAGTACCGAGGGTTAAGGTCGCCTCAAGGGAACGATGGTTGGATTCGATGAAATCCCTTCCCAGGATGACCTTGCAGGACTCGAACAACGTCATGACAAAATCCAGTGTTGCCTGATTTCTAGTTTTATACATGATACACTGAAAAAGTCCAAGGCCGATGACGAAGTGTTCCTTAAAATATTTATCCATTGGTTTGAAAGCTTCACATTCTTGAGGGGACGACCATGTTAGGGATAAATTGAAGTCTCCCAAAAATAAAACATCACCATATGATCGAGCGCGAAAAACTGAATCAAAGCAGTTTTCTAAAACACAAATACCACTACTAGGCGGACGATAAAAACAAACGACCAACACTTTTTTATACTTAAGAGAGATTTCTGTCCAGAGAATTTCACAATTGGTTTCTAGGTCCATTCGCCTAACGGCCCTCAAATTAGACTTTACTGCAATCAAAAAACCACCACCACGAGAATTCCTGTCTCTCCGAAATATGCTAAAATGATCACAGAAAGGTAATTCCGAATCGGACACATTCTCACTTAGCCAAGTCTCGGTGAGTGCAAGTAAATCAATCTGATTGATTTCCTGGAGGGAAAGGGTCAAATCACTGATTTTGTTCTTAATGCTACGCACATTTTGATAATATAACGCAATCTGGGATGAACAAGGCCCCGGGTTCAGCTCAATGTCCCCGCAAAGCAGCAAGAGCAGGAGAAAGCGGAGGAGACAGCGATGAGGAGAGGAGACAGCATGCCGGCGAGCAAGGCGATCATTGCCGGGGACACACATCTACATCTACATTATACCCTGCAAGTCACCTTTTTGGTGGATGGCAGGGGGTGCAGTGCACCAAGGGTCCATAGTTTTCCTATGTTATCTTTTTCTATTATGGTCTCTTATCGTCCTAGGGAAAAACGATCCTCTATATCGCTCCGTTCTACAGTCGATCTCGCGAATCTTATCCTCACTGTCCTGCCTTCCGAGATACGTCGGGCTTCTGATAAGTCCTACTACCTCATTCGCTAGTCCCTCCGACATAAGTTTTTCCAGTAGTTTAATTCTAGCCTGCAGCCTACGTTCCTCTAACGATGTCCATTTCAGATTTTCTATTAATGATGTTACGCTTTGTTTACTATCGTAATTCCTCTTTACAAATCTAGCTGCCCTGCGCTGAACCTTTTCTATCTCGTTAGTGAGTCCCTTTTCGTAAGGATCCCACACAGCTGAAGCATATTCGACCTGCGGTCGAACCAAGGATAAATAACATATTTCTTTCACTTTTTCGGAGCTATTTCGAACTATTCTCCCTATAAAGGCCAGCTTTTTGTTAGCGGCACCTATGAATCGGCGAATGAATCGTGACTCCGAGGTATTTAATCGAGTCTGAAACTGGGATCTCTACTCCGTCCAACGAATAATTATTATTCAACGAGATACTCTTGGTTCTCCAGAAGTTGATGACGCAGCTTTTCTTTTGGTTTATCTCTAACTGCCATTCCTTACACCATGCAGAAATAGCTTCTAGGTCATTTTGGAGATACTGGTGGTCTTCCGGATTGCTTATTTCTCTATAGATGACGGTGCCGTCCGCGAAAAGCCTAATTTTACTTCTGACTACTGAGTTGATATCGTTTATATAAATTAGAAATAATAACGGACCAATTACACTACCCTGTGGAACGCCAGAGACAACCTCCACTAAGTTCGAAGATTTCCCATCTATAACAACCATCTGCTTCCTATGATTTAAAAATTCACGGATCCAACTAACGATTTTAGAATTAACGCCTAAGGTTTCTAATTTCGTTATTAACTTCCTGTGAGGTACCTTATCAAAGGCTTTCCTAAATCCTAAGAAGATGGCATCGACCTGCGTATTCTTTTCTCCGCTTCTCAGTAAACAATTAACAAAAAGACCGAGCTGAGTATCACATGACCTACCATTCCTGAAGCCGTGTTGACAATCATCTAACAATAAATTACTATCAAGAAATCGCATTATGTTGCTAACGAGTATATGCTCGAGAATCTTACACGATATCGAAGTTAAAGAAATCGGTCTGTAATTTTCTGGGTTCTCCTTGTCGCCGCCCTTATGAATTGGGGTAACGTGCGCTAACCTCCAGTCGTTAGGGACCTCTGCGCGAGAAATGGATTTCTCGAAGATTATCTGAAGAAAAGGTGCTATTTCTTCAGCTAATTCTTTTAAAACGCGAGCAGGAATTTCTTCGGGGCCAGTTGGAGATAGTTGGAGAGAAGCGGATAAGGACAAAGCCTTTAAATTGTATTTCCTTGGAACTGAAGGACTCCTCACCAGATGAAAACATATTTACATGACACAATGTCGAAAACAACGTCGACTGGCACAAATTAAATACAATTATTATCAGAATACACGTACAAACTGCAATATATCGCGGAGCACACGAGCGACGTGACTGCCTTACCGCGGCCATATTTTTTTTGGTTTCTTCATATTCCATTCCTTTTTCGGATCGAGAAAAATGGGTTGATTCCTTCTCATCTAGATAATAATATCTCTATTGAATTTTTATAGTGATAAATTACGATGTATTGAAATGACTTATTTAACCTTTAAATACTACACTCTTGGTGAAAAAACACCCAGAGCAGCTGTGTTTACTTATAGCTCAAGAATGTACGGAGAAAACATCGTTCTCCCTTAGATACATTTGCCTTCCCCTAGCTCTTCTCCTACTGTGGTCACTTTGCTAGTAGACTTTGATCATAGCGTGTCGTTGTCTTAGAGATCTTTCTGTATCGGAGCTCAAAGCATTTTTGTGGCTTTTATATATTACCGCTGCGAAATAAAATAAACGTGTTGATCAGGGACGCGGGTAGCATGCCTGGTGCCCGGGTGCAAAATATTTTAGCTGCGCCCCTCCCCCTACGCCCTTCCACTAATTTGCCTTTTGTCCGGGTTCTGGAGCGTTGTTTCCGATTTAATAAGAATTAATCACTAACGATTTAAGCTTCATTTAAACAAATGCCTTAATACCGCTTCTCATTACAGTGCCAATCGAACGAAACTGCTATTTTTTCTTAAAGGAAGTTTTATGATGGGAACTATTTAAATTAACGACATAGAAAGACGATTTAAGGAAAGAATTGACGAAATCTCATGTTACAGTAGTGTTGATAATCCGAGGTAAACGGGATCATAACCAAATCGGATTATTAAACACTCGGATAATACGGAATAACCAATTATATAAATTTGTAAAAAACATTCACGTATTTAGATATATTTATAATAATTAAAAACAATTACAAAACACAATTTAACCTTCTTTGATAAATGACACAATAATAAAACATATGTATAGTAAATTAATGATGAAAAAACCATCGCGAGTATTTTGCTTCTTTGTCACACATCTTTTTTCGTTGCAATGTCTCTCAGAACACGACTTTGGATATTAAGTGGAGCTCGGATTACCAAAACTCGAATTATCGATATTCTACTGTACTTCAATTCATTCTTCGGTGTTTGGCGTTCGTAGAATCCCGGAGTTGTAAACGCGTTGCAGCCATTTCGCGGCTTGATTGAAAGCTGTTGAAAACATTGATTCACTATTTAAATGGAGAAAGGAAAAGTTCGCAAAATCGAAATTTCCGTAGTCACTGGCTATGCAGCAAAAAATAATTTATTCGAACAAATATAATAAATTCAGAAATTTTGATCGAAATCGGACGGGATTAAAAGAGTCCGAAGATAAATCGAAACGATGAGACACGTGCCTAATAATTAATTCGCGAAAATATAGCCCAGAAAATGAGAAACTGTCATTCTTGGTTTTAAATAACTCTCGAGTTATTTCGAGCTCAAACCAACTATCAAAGGCGTTAATGTCACATACTTTCCTAATATTATCAGATAATTTAGAACCTGGATCCATAAAGTGCTTCTTTTCCTCCTTTTTTACTAACCGGACGAATATCTTTTATTTTGTCCAAAAGAAATAAATGCATCACTAAGACTATCTAATAATTCGAATCTTTGCTGTAACGACTGGACAGATGCATCCAAAATGAAAAAATAAATATTTTGTTTAACATCCTAGATTATCTCATTCTTGGTTTTATCCTCAAAATGGTTTTTCGAGAAAGAATCAATAATATAACGGAAAATGTCGCATCAGCCGTTTTCCACAATTTCTTTCGCAGTTTCTAAAACATCATTAAATCTCTAGTCCGAATGACACTTTGTAATATGTAGATCCAATTTAAAATGTTCGAGTACCATTCTATTAAATTTTACTCGCTATATTTAACGAGATGATGGGTGGTATGCATAAAAATCAGCAAAAGCAAACGCTTATGCAAATGCTTCGATCCGTATGCATAAAGAGCGACCTTTTGTTTCGAAGCAGATACTACGTATGTTGTAACAAACCACAATTGAGGAAATGAATTAGAATGATTTTATTTCAGTAGCCAAAACCTGCGATGTAAAAAATGCACGATTTATGTTAAGTAAGCAAGAAGAAAATCCATCACCACCTGAGGTGCTCGCCTCTCAAACACACCTCACGTGACGGCCCAAATGAATCCCACATTGATTGACTGTAGAAAAATAAAACCTCGCAGTTTCAGGATGGTGCACGGTTACGTTTGTATAAGAGTAGATCTCATCGGCATCCAAGAAAAGCAATTATTTTTCATAAACATTCCTCTAAGCGAAGGAATCTTCTATTCTTCTGACTTTAAGCCAAGCGTACCCAGGGCCGGCTTCCTACAGTAAACAAGTGAGACAATCGCCTCAGGGCACAGGGTCGAGGGGGTGGCCTCATGCAGCGGCTGTTGACATACTGATGCCGTTCCCTCTTGACAAATTACAGCTTACAGCATGGGCTCAAAGAGACACATTTGCAAAAACGGGAGGGTGGTAAGGGAAAACCAAGAAAAGCACTCATAAAATACCCCATTGCTGGAATTCTGAATTTTTCCCGCTAGATCTGGCGGATTTTGGAGTCGATTAGCGGGAAAAAAACCTATCATTTAGCAGATAGCGGGAAATCTAGCGTGAAAGATGTAACTTTTGGATTTTTCTGGCAGAATTTGAGAGTTGAAAGCGTTAAGGGTTCGTTACATAGCACACGGCCGCAAGGCAGTGATTGTAAGGTCCAAAAACTTGGCGGGATGGTGTCCAGGATACACCCTGCATCGAATGAGAAAAGAGTTACGACATGGTATTTTATAACCTAAAGATAGCTTTAATTTTAAAAAAAGCTATATTGCTATAATTAGCATGTTTTTATGATCAGTGGAGTTCCGCTGCATTTACGAATAAATAAAGATTAATTGAAGATTGAAAATATTAATAATTTCTTCTCTGCTTCAACTAAATGGTGGGAAATACTTATTAAGAATGTTCCCAAAATGACGATAAAACCCTTGAGTGACACCCAATGGGAGAGTCGTATCAATGCCTTAAAGCCATTGAGATTTCAAATCGGAGAAGTTTACGATGCTCTCTTTGAGATACTGAATGATAATTCGCGTTATTCTTCCTCTAGAAATGAGGCCAATTGTTTAGCAAAAAAATAAAATATTTCAAATTTCTTTGTTCGCTGGTAGTTTGGTACGATATTCTATTTGAGAGTAAGTGGAGTAAGTAAATTGTGGCCACGGGAACTAGCCAAGCTAATATCAAACTGCACCGACAGATGTCCTCAAAGAGGATCGTCGAAAGAAACTCCTTCCTCTCAAATGGTGAGATTGCCAAACATGAAATTGATGGAATGATATGATCCGAAGGTCCTATGCAGACAGGCATAAGCTGTGAAAGTTGGAACAATTTTTGAAACGAGAAAAAAAAAAATATATATATATATCATTCCATCAATTTCATGTTTGGCAATCTCACCATTTGAGAGGAAGGAGTTTCTTTCCACGATCCTCTTTGAGGACATCTGTCGGGGCAGTTTGATATTAGCTTGGCTAGTTCCCGTCCCACAAAGGAAAACATCCGTGTTCAGAAACGAGAGAAAATGTTCTGCTACGATAGTTCAGGGGTAGAATATCCGCCCGGCAAGTGGAAGACCCGGGTTCAATTCCCGGTCATAGCAGACTTTTTTCTCGTTTCAAAAATTGTTCCAACTTTCACAGCTTATGCCTGTCTGCATAGGATCTTCGGATCATATCATTCCATCAATTTTAGTGTAATATATGATTAAAAATGCATTGATCATGGCATTTGTTCTTGAAAGATATTCACACTGGTAAATTGCGTTACACTGTAACGATGAATGTTTAAATAGTTAAATTTTTATTTGAAAACGGATGCAATAATAATCTGACAATTTTAACATTACACATAAGGAAGGGGGAATATGGAAACTACAAAGTATAGCATTGCGTACATTTATCCCATGGTTTGGTATTCGCCCTTTCAAATTGGCCGAAATAATCACCGACAACGATCATTAGCAAAAGAATTTTCAATATCATATATACGCATGTTTCAGGGCAGCGTTGGTTAACTTCGACATGAGCTGTTAAAAGACGACAAGCGAACCACATCCCGTCTTTCATCGAACCTCCTTCCTTTAACAGTAAAATACCCCCAAGGTATGACCAAGATTTTTCGCAGGTCCCTTCCTACACACTACAGACAATTTGGGGCATCCGTGGTACCACTGTTATCACGGTTACCTGGCGCAACTGCGCCCCGGTTTTGGTATGCGTCACGACTGCCCGTGTGCAAGACCCTTTTTGGCCACCCATGTGCACATTAATTAACGGCCACCCTTTTTTATCACAAAAACTCAATAAAAAATAGGATGTTTTAGAAATATTTTGTTTAAAAAGTACAGTAAGACCATCTTAATAAGAAAAATATGTATTTGGACCGTCCGGCCATTCTTACTGGGTAAGGTTAGCAATGTCCCCTATGTCCCTTCAGTTCCTGCTCAGTTATAGCATCTAAACATAAATTTCACGAACTTAAATGCATGTAGGTATACAGTATACATCAGGCATGTCAATCCCGAAGCGGCATTAGGGCCCCATTTAAGTGATGGGTGTTATAGAAGGATTTGAGTTGTTAAATGAGAGCCGTAGCTGACAAAAACGTTATGTTGAAGATTGGATTGCTGTTTTGCCATTAAAAACAATAATTTGGAAAATTTGCTCTATTGCATCTCAATAACTATGACAAATAGTTAAGACAAAAATTCTAATTCCGACCATGCAAAGGCACAGGAAGGGTCGCCAATTATACATACCCGCTATAAATTAAAATATAAACCGCGCAATATACATTGCAAAAACTTTCTCATATACGCATATACGTTTGTTCGACTGTGTACGCTTATAAAAAATCCCTTATACATCAAAGTTAACCGTAGTTTAGCGTAGTATGTTTTAATACCACTAATTGATATGTTATAATTTTTGGGACACATGGCAGAGTTAGTATTATTCGCGACATCATGATGTACGATTGAATGGATATTAATCAAAATCCTTATAGGCATTTTTGAGTAAAACGAATTTTGTTTCAAAATATCCTAAAATGGAGTACTCTTAATTGTAGCGCAATATCGTTCATCTCTTCAGGGTATCTGTTATAAATAATATTTTCCAAAAATAAGATAAATCATTCGATTTAGTTTAAGCGTCTAGGCTGTAGTAAGATTTTGAATGGATCGCGGCGAAGGCGTGACGTCATAGGGCTTAGGTAAAGTAGTTTAGCGTACATTTTAATGTCACTGGACGACATATAGTGAAATTAAGAGCTATATGGCTTACGGAGTATTACTTGTGACATCAAGGTCTACAACTGGATTGATTTTAATCAAATTCCCTATGGCCATTTTTGAGTAAATACAATTTTTCAAACAATCGCTAAGAATAAACCACCAATTGATTCTTTGATACAGTTTATCGACTCGATAGAGAAAATCATCCGGGCACTTGAATACATATCGAACTAGAGTGTAACAACAATTGCTTCTATGGCTAAAATCGTGCTAACAGCTATACGGGATACAGAGGCGAAACTATGGCAAGGCATTGCCTTTGGACCTCGGCCCGGAAGGGGCATTAAAAATTATGAAATACTCCCCATTTAGCGATTTAGCGGCGTCTGCAGTATAAAATACAACCGTTGCCTTTTATATCATATGTGTCAACGACAAGGACGCCTTATCGTTGTCTCAGGGGCGGATTGATCTACCGAGAGATCGGGTAAAATTCTGGTGGTCCGATGCTGCCTCTGGGCCGAGACTGCTTCGGCCGTGAGCTGTTTGCTATCCGTATTCTTAAGCTGCTTCAGCTACGAAAATGTCCGTAAGACTGCGGCGTCGGTAACAGGGGCGATAGCTTGAGTGGCGGCAAAAAAATTTCATGAGGGTCATGTACCCTTTTATCGGTCTCTTCCAATTGTCTTATATTTACTCTCTCCTCGGTTTTTCCAAACTCGAGCCTTCTCACCCCTCCTCCCCTGGCAGTCCCGAGGCAAGAAAGTCCGAGGTGGACGCGGGAATTCGCAAGACCCCTCCTGCAGTTCCCCTTTGTTTCCACGTGCATTCATTCGGGAACGGTCATATTTTTCGGTTTATTTGTTGCCGCTCTTGTTTGAGCCCCCTTTGGGTTTCTTTCACTTCCTCTTAGTAATTTCTACGCCTTGAGGACGGGGAATATATTTTCACACCACTGTTTTCAACTCTTTCTCCTTCAAAATTTCGTCCTCTCTCGCATTTCGCATAGGTGACATCGAAGAAGAGCAGTTTGTCCGCATTAGTTCCAAAACGTCCATCGTTGCGTTAATGTCAATCAAGAGGTGTGCATCTTTTAGTGTTTGAAAAATCTTTTAACAAGTAATAGCAGGTTAGATTTCCTTGGGAATTATTGATATGTTTTTGTCTTTTCTAAAGATGTTATGTGAGTTTTTAGTGTTAATATTATACTTTTCTCATTGGAGAATGCAGGTTTTTCACCCTGAGAGCTGGAGATATACCAAGTCTACGATCAACGGAGTTTTTCATAGAAGGAGGTTAGCATATATTTTTATTCGATATTTTATTTAGATTATCATTCACGCAGGGGCGGATCCTGAAACTTCTCAAGGAGAGGATGATTGCCCCAGTAGCCCCTCCCTTTTCTTGAATGATATATTCCCGATTGCCCATTGTCCTTAACATCCTTAGCCTTGTGAGAATGGACCCAGGCCAAAGTTCCCTTGTCAGATATTTCTTTCGTTTGTCGTTTGCATCGCCGGCGCGTGCCTATTGGCCGTCCGTGTGCGGAATCAAGTTGGCCGCCACTCCGCCCCACTCCCTCCCGCCCCCCTATGTACACATATCTCGGAATCTCGCTTCATTACCATCAGCGAATTTTCAATTCCTGTTCCGAGTGTTCTTGCTGAATTATCTGTACAGCAGGGATGCTCAGGACCTCCATCGCCAACCCGTTTTAAGTAGATTGCGTAAACATTTCATCGCCTCTACCATCTCATAGAACAGATGTCCCCCCAACCACCGCTCGCCAAAATATCTAACGATGAATACGGATCCCAAAAGATGTAATATCTGCGATTCACTGCATTACAAAAAAGGCACTTGCCTAATTCCAATAGGATCGTCCACCGAAAATATAAAACGAGAAATAAATTGTTTTCTCTGGTTAGAAGATAGAAACAAGATGATCAAAACAGAACTTATAATGCCTACTTTCCATTTAATAATCTATTTCATACTTATATTGGCTTTAATAGCTTTAAAATCATCGCGGGTATGTCGCTCTTTCTGTTCACAAATTTTATAATCTAGCGTTATAAAATACTACAAATACATTAAACGAAATATTAAATCGATCAAGCGTATTTGTGCGGCAAAATTAACGCGTGTACGTATTGGAATATACGCAATCTGAGTCCGATTGTTGCTATGGCAACACTCTCGTAATGAGTGATAAAAACTGAAAAATCGCAAGTATTTACGCGAAATTTGAAGAAATACAATTGATAAGCTCAATTCTACAATAAAAATTATAATCTTCATTTTTTGCCTCAGAGAAGAGTGAAAAACTCGCTCCGATATTACAATTCTAAGATATCTTAATGCGGCACGATGGATTTCAGATTTACTATGTAAATCAACTGGAAAGGATAGTTCCTGGAATCGAACCCGGGACTTCAATCTTAGCAACAAAAACTATCCTCGGTAGCTCGGCCCATGTAGCAAAAGATTGTCACCAAGTCTCATGAAAATCGGTCTATTGGTTCAAGGGTTAATAGGGTTACGGACGGACAGACAGACACAACGACAAAACTATAAACCTTTTTCCTTTCTGGAAACTAGGCTAAAAATTTATCAGACTAGATCACGACCGAAAATATTATCTTAGCGACCTCCAAGTTTGGAAATTCTGCCTAAACGAGTTCTTTACTGTCTTTTGTCTTACTAATCGCGATGCATATCCAACCGATGAGACAGAAACCTTACTCTCGATGTTGGTGAAGCAAATCCGTATAATGTCGTGTTATATTTGCCAGTAGATGTTCAACTGAGGTATAAATTAAATTATGTATTATGTAGTTGATGAAAGCAATAACATAAAGTTTAGGATGATACGTATTTATTTATAATCACACCAATAGTAATACCAAAGACTTAATAGAATTATTTACGAACTCTAATTGGACCACACATGCACAAGTTTTTCATTCTGAAAACAAACAAAATATTTCATTTGCTTTGAAACAGTGTAAAATTAATACTATAAAAAGAACTTCCCGAATAACTTTATTTGATCATCAAGACATATCATCAACTTCAAAAGA
The DNA here is from genome assembly GCA_028673005.1 of Tanypteryx hageni. Lineage (NCBI taxonomy): Eukaryota > Metazoa > Arthropoda > Insecta > Odonata > Petaluridae > Tanypteryx > Tanypteryx hageni. Next base: position 61,024,241 of record CM054120.1, on the reverse strand, counting down.
AAATGAGCAAATTTTTGTGATGCATTTCAAAATAGCAAAAATAGAAGTGGAAATATGGACAGTCTTTATATAAAGTCAGCACGTCTGGCTTTTAGATCAGAAATTTTTTTAATTAGCTGGTGAGTGTCTAATTTCTCTGCGATCTCATGTTCGATTGAAATGGTTGCCAAATTACTGTCTTTTTTGAGCCATTGTTGACCTGAAATAATTTTATATCATTTTTAATTTTTGAAATTGACCTTTCACCTCCCGTTACTGACACTGGTAAGGTCAACAGAATTCTTAATGCGACAAAGATATTTGGAAACACTACATGCAAATCTTTTTCCATTAAATAATTTAAAACATTCAATGGAGCCATATTAGATCGCAACATATCTTGCAACGTCAATTTCATCCATCAGATCTACTGCATCAATGTCACTTTCACTTTTGTCACTATTGGAAAGTTTTGTCTGTAAAATTTCACTGTTCTTCTTTTTTCATCGCTTCTGGCGTATTTCAAATCGGAAAAATTATGCAGAAAATCAAACGCTTCGTTATGCTGCTGAAGTATCTTGAATCTTTCACACTCATAATTAAATTTCCTATCCTATCTCCTGAAACGTAGAGCATTTGTTTCCGGGGAGTCTGGTTCCACCTCAATAGATGCCATTAAATCTTTGCTTTGACTTACGTACTCTATAAACAGTTTATCTGAACGCGTTTATTTTTAAACAATCGAATAATTTTTTTTAAAGGTCAACGCAAGTTTTGATGTTTCTGCAGCGATTTGCTAACAAGACTAATTTTAGATAGAATGTCGTATGTCGTAGAATATAACAATAAGCATACAATTTAAAGCTCTAAAGTTGTGCAGTCAAACATTGGGCCTGGTAGCGAGTGGTAATACCTACATTTGTTCAATCTATCAACTCGGTAAGACTCTTATATCTTTGCGATTTCAAATCTCAATGGTTTTATTGCATTTATCGTACTTGCCCTCATGGTTTCTGAAACAGGTTTCAATGCTATTTTTTAAATATTTTTTTAGCATGCTCCATCTTCGAGTAGAGGTGGATAAAACATATAATTCCTGCACAACATTGAAGAACTCCACAGTTTAAAGGGTGACCTTTGCCGCATCATTAATCACAAGATTTAGGTTGTGAGAAGCTCATGGCACAAAAAAGCACATGAATTGATACCTAAAATTCTTTTTTGTAAGCCATTATACTTACCACGCATATTGGGAGCATTTTCGTAACCCTGACTTCTGATATCCTGAACATTTACATTTAAATCTTCCAACATTTAAAAGACAAATAGGGGGAATCCCTCTCCAGCTGATTCCGTAATTGGGTAACACCCAAAGAAGTGCTCGTGGATTTCAGCTCTTCCGATTTCGGAATTAATTTCTACAAAAGGGATTAATATGAGTAAGCTACCATCTTCTGTTTTTTCCTTCGTCTTATGTGCTCAGGCATTACTGAATCCAACCACCTGGTGAACCGCCCCTCAATTTGTCAGAGGAAGTGCATAAACTCATGTCGGCCGCCCGTGTTCGGTGCACACGTTGCACCCGTGCACGCGCCGGTCCCGGTCGTTTGTACCTAATATGTAGTGTTTAAGAAAGTAATTTAGCACGGAATTGGTTTGAGAATGCAGCCATCGGAGGGTGATGAGGACATAAAATGGGGAGAGGGGGACCGCCCCCATCGAATTTCCCCTTTGATCCGCCACTGTTGAATGGTTAAATTATTTTTTAATTTTATTCAAACTACGTGTGCACGAAAAGACATTGAATGTATCTCTATTAATAAAACCCTTGCTGTGTGTCTTACGCTGACGTCATCATTGGCATTTTCAATACGTTTTAACAAACTTCCCGATTAGGTGGAAGGTTGAAATTTCGCAGGAATGCTTGATTCAGATATAAAAATTAAATGACGAATAAAATACGAAAAAAGACGCGGTTTCCGCTTCAGAGAGGTGATTTCCATTTCCCGTAAGATAACACGTAAAAAGCGATTTTTTTAAGTGCAGGCTTTCATTCTTTTGGAAATGAAAATTAGAAATAATTGACGTGCGATCTTCAAATGTAAGTTATGTATTAGTAAAATTACCGCAGGTTCTTATTCTATTCATTATTTGCCGTCTACCTTTCGAGATCTCTCATATTAAACATTTAAATCACCTCTTTTGGGGAAATATCGGCTTTTAAATGGGATGTTGCCTTGCCGACCACGTCATTGTTAAACTTCGAGAATCGATTGCTGTCTCAACCAGTATACATGTGATATATATGAGTGCCTTAAATTATCGTAGGATTTTTCGCAAAATTACGTAATCGTAATGGGACTGGGATTTAGTTTGGATTCTTTTGCTTAATTAAACGACTATCTAGATGTAGAGTAAGAGAGAGGGGGATATGGGGAGGGAGATAGGAAGAAAGGGCTATTGAATGGAAGTTTCATAGAGTCTAAGGGAGGTATAGAATTAGAAAAGAACGGGAGGAAAGAGATAAAGAAGGAGACGGAGAAAAAGAGGGAGAGCTATGGAGTGTGATAGGGGCGAATGAGAGAGTGGGAGGTGGGAGAAAAGAGGCAGAAAGAGGGGGGAGACAGAGAGGAAAGGAATGGGAGAAGAAAGGAGGGAGAAAGGGACGGCGTGATGGAGGGAATATTATTATTTATTTATTATTATTACTTCATTTTTGACAAGGGGCTCGTCATTGGAGAAAACAAGAATGAGAAAGATATTCTCCCGAATCTCTATTTTGTAAAATTGTATACCGGCCCTTACTGAATAATTACAGCTGTTATTATTCATTTCTAAATTCCCCTTTGAATTTCAAAACTCATGCACACTAGCAAAATAAACTAATTTACTGATTATCCATAATAATGAGTTACGATTACTTAAGATGTATGGTTTCATTAGAATTACCAGTCTTACGATGAATTTTCAACAATACAGTAACTGACAACCTTCATATGACGGACAATACACTAGTCTTTATATAAATTGTCATTGTCACTGTCTGTCACACTTCATTTTGATAAAGTTTAACGATCTTCCCGGCTAGATAGCAGAATTAAAATTGGCTGAAAAACTTGATTCAGTTAAAAAAAGGAAATGAAAAAATCTGAAGAGTCCTGTGTACGACGCCAGAGCATAATATTATTACTCTTATGATAACACGAAAAAATCAATTTATTCATTTGCAAGCCTTTTTTCCTTAAAATTTTCAAATATATTTGAGTTGTCTACAGATTGTATGGGATTTGCAACTTCTTACGGAGAAAAGTATGAAGGTTAATTTTCTTATCGTGAAAATTCAAATCTTACTTGAAATGTTCTAAATCACGTTTAAAAATTTGTTCTCTTTTAATCCGTTTCAAGAGGGCCTCAAAAATGTGCGCCAGTGTCTCACACTAAAAAAGAGCGAACTGCAAGTACATTTGTAGGGGAGGATCGTGTGTTCAGGTGAATTTAAAAATCCACCGAAAAATTTTGTCTCTAAGAAATAATTTTGATGGATTTTGAAATGAAGCAAATGACATGGTTATACAATATGGTATACCAATCGAGTTTAAAACAAAACGAATTCAAATTAAAAAGTATATCTTCGATGAAGAACAGTTTATTAGAAAGCAGAAAATTTTAAATGAATATTTTTTGTAAATTTTTTGATTTGGGTGACATCACAAATAGGTATGCGAATCAAGAAAATAGTAGAAATAAGACATTTTATCAGTCTTCTAAAACCAGAGAAGCTTTTAATATTAAGCGCATCTGAAATTTGTTAACTCAAAAATATTTCACGATAAATATAAAAGTCTTTGACTCGAAGTTTACAAGACGAATTAATAGCACTAACAACAAATTCAAATATGAGGATTGTATTAAACGAGTGCAAGGATGTTAAGAAATATTTGGAAATTCTGATTATTAAATGGGGGCTAGCATCTGATCATTGCAAAGTTTGCACAGCACATATGATTTATTTGACTCTTTCTATTTCAGTAGGATCCATGGAAAGAGTTTCTTCGAAGATGAAATTAATTAAAAATTACCTGCGTAGTTGTATGGCGACAAAATGATTAAAAAATCTAGCAATATTGTCTCTAGATATCTCAGATTTTAAGAAAATATATCAAATTGGGATATAGTAATTAACAAATTTGCTAGGATGAAATCGATAAGGGTGATTTAAATTGTATGTAATACCTACAATATAAATAAAATTATTTTAAATTTTTTACTATAATGTAAATTCTTTTACTTTATTGATATTTTTAATTGAAGAAACTAGTGGTACCCGCAAAATATTTTGTGAATTTAGAAATCTGCAGGTTTAAATGTATTAATAGCAAATTGTCCTTATAAAATTAGACAACTGATATTTTGAATGGCATGTTTGTTTTTATAATTCATGTGTGCAACTTTAATTGTCTCACCCATACGAATAGGTATTATTCCATTATTGAAATAAAGAAAGAAGATTTTTTCTTTTCGACAAACGTTAAAAATGCCCACAGCCCACACGCAAGTCTACTGAATAATAATAATAATAATCTTTAATTATTAAAGTTGTGATATATTAAGTTCGAATTACTTAAAACATTAATTTAGATGCTTCATAAACAGCGCGAAGCGAATAACGCAATTGTTTTGTCTATTTGAAGGCTTAATAGACGCTAATTGAATCGGAGACCGGTCGCATTGGCAACACCCGGAACGAGTACGAAAAAGCCATAAAATTTCGAAAAGAAATTCGTGTCTCTGCGAAATTCTTCCGTGTCACATGTAATCATTGCGAGAATAAGATATTTTATAATTTCAGCTTCGAATAAATGAAAGTGGAGAAATTCGTTCAATATTTACGAATTTGAATGAATTAAAGACATAAACCTTGCACCTTGAAAAATCATAAGTTTTGTGCAAACATATGGAAAAATATAATCGTCTCCCGGCGTCGAAAATAGTTTTCCCGGGGACTCCTAGTTGGCAGAAACAAAATGGCGTTTACAGCATTTCTTTATGACAAACTATACATTAGATAAAACGGGGACGGACCGAGAAACAGACAGACGGGCAGGCAGATGGAGAGACATTGAGTATTTATATATAAAGATTGTTTTGTATTGTGCATGCGCAATATAAATTAATGTGCAATTCGAATATAGTATCTTTTATTATGTATTTACAATGTTAAATAAAACTTTATTGGACATTTCTTTTGATTTAATTTTGTTAAATAATTTAGTCATTTGCCTTGGGGTCTAAAAACTGTAGTTAGGCCTCTGGCGGGATATCGAATTTGTAGTAGCGTTTCTTCTCCCGAATTCGTATCCCGATTTAAAGTAATTTAAAAATGTATTTTTAGAAAGCATTGCACTGACTTAGACGTTACTCGGGAAAAATTGTCAGAAACATGCGTTTCTTTCCGAAATTTTATGGCTTTTTCGTACTCGTTCCGAGTGTTGCCAATGCGACCGGTCTCCGATTCAATTAGCGTCTATTAAGCCTTCAAATAGACAAAACAATTGCGTTATTCGCTTCGCGCTTTTTATGAAGCATCGCAATTATATTTGTATCAATGTCAAACTTAACGTTGCAACTTAATTAATTGAAGATTATTATTACTCAGTATACTGAGTTTGGGCATTATAATGATGATGATTTTCTGATTAAGTTTTTAGGTTTAATATTTATCGATGTTTATCCTACCTATCCTAATAAGTATATTTATAAATGATATTTTACGAGATATAAAGAAAAGTTTATTTTTGTCACCAGTAAAGTGGCACTCCCGATTAGGCTACGTGACCCATTTATATCATTTACTCTGTCCTTTTGTCCTATATACCAAATTTGATGAACATCTGTCCTGTAGTTTCGCAGATGAAACATGCGGACGGACAGACGGACAGACACGACTGAGTCATAAGGCGTTCTTTTTTTACTTTTTGCAAATAACGCCTGCAATTGAACGCCTTATTGTCAGGTTGTTCCTGCCCGTCTGTTCCTCCATCCGCAAGTTTCATCTGCGAGGCTACTTGGCGGATGTTCATCAAATTGGGTGATTATGACATAAGGGCAAAGAAAATAAGAAAGTGATTTAAATGTTTCACGTAGCCTAATCGGGAGTGCCACTTCGCTGTGAGAAAAAATTATCATTTCTCTGTATCGTAAAATTTTACTTAAAAAGTTTTCTAATAAAATTTGTAGAACTAGTCAAATAGTCAATTGTTTTGTTCAGTAAATTTTTATCGAAGGAGTAGCCAATTTTACGAAATTCAAACGAGACTGTCGTAATTCGTTTTGAGATTAGAAAATTTCGTATTGAGTAAAATCTGAAGATCAATTCCTATATTTTTGACGTGTTTTGACAAATTTCCCAAATAGGCAGAAGACTGAAATTTGTAAAGAATGTTTGATTCTTAAAGTTAAAACCATTTACGAAAAAATCTCAAAATAGATTCGTGTTCGACTTCAGGCGATAAATTTTATTTCCCGTAAGATAACCCGTAAAAATCGATTTTTCCACTTACAAGCTTTTACTCTTATTCAAATTAAATTAAGAAGAAATTGACCTACGATCTACAGACAAATCTATTTATGGAAAAATATATATCGTTTCCTTTGCTTGTCGTCATATCTTGCTCACGATTTAATATCGCTCAAGCTATACGTTTAAAATCATATTTTTTGAAAAATGTAAGCTTTTTAACGATAGGTTGCCCCGCCTAACGTCCCATTATTAAACCTTGTGAGTGTATTTTCGTCTCAATCCTTATACTACACTAGCGTAATTGTCCGTCAATTATGCGGGTATGTTCAGATTATGCATTAAAATTAAGATACTTTCCATTCTTCCTCTATTTCTCTCTTCCTTCCTCCCATTCCTTTCCCGCCTTCGCACTTTATTCTCTCTCCCTCCTATTCTCTCTCACTCCCTCCTATTTCTAATCTCTCTTCCTTCTTCCCATTCTCCATCCCTCTCTCCCTCCTACGCTTCATCCACCCTCTCCCTCATATTCTCCTCCCTTTCACCCTCACATTCTCCTCCCTTTCTCCCTCACATTCTCCTTCTCATCCTCCTCAGCGTGATATACGTAAAATATTTATTTGTTAAACATTACGCAAGACAACTCTAGTTTACCAAAATTATTTCAACTCCCTGGAACATACTATAATGTGAATTATATATATTTTTTATTTTAAATCCACATGAACTTTTGTTTCATTAAATTAAAATTTATATCTTTTATTCAGAGGAAATATCCCCCCTCAAAATAGCACCATAAACGAATTTACTTCTTAAATTACTATGTAAACCTTAAATAAACTAATTCCGATTAGCTCATTCTATAAATTTCTGCCACATTTTAAATTTCTATATACAACCTTGATCGAGTTATTCCTGTTTTAATAACTTTACACTCAGGCCAAAGGGCGGACAACATAGCATTTTATTGCTATTTTTGTGATTCTTTTAACTTCTATTACTCTCTCTGTTTCCCAAACAGTTCTCAAGTCCTCCATTCTCCTACCTGACTCCCGTAACCTGTCGCCCAATCCTTAACTCTATACAATTTTTAAATGCTCGGTTTGTTAATTATATCGTCCAGCACGTTTATAAGATTTTAGTACCTTTTCTATTTCATTAAAATTAAATTTAGCTCATTATTACGATAGTTAATCTTTTTCGATAATATTTCACCTTTTTAGGTTTCCTTCTCGAAAATAACACAAAGAATAATTTTTACATTGATTGCTAAGAAAATCATTTCCCTCTCCTTCCGTCTTTTTCTCGTAATAAAAGACTTGAAAGCACGCTTGGTCATCTAAAATTTGAAGTAACAAAAGGATTTCTAGGAGTATCAATATAATTGGTTGGCAGGAGTACATCCCGTTAAAATGGCAAGATTTCCCCAAAATATGTAAATTAAACTTTTAACACGAGGAATTTCGAACTGTAGGAAAAAAAGTGAACAGAATTAGAAACGCTGATTTTCTTCTGTAGAATGGTCAAAATTGAACGGTCGTACGTCAATTGTTTCTAATTTTAATCACCAAATGAAAAATGACTGCGCGACAAAAGGTCGACTCTTACGTGTTACCTTATGGAGAATGCAAATCATCCCCTGGAGTAGATATCTGGACGTTTTTCGTAAAATTTCCTTCTTCACAACATTTTTAAATCTGAATAGATTACGTATCTCTGACAAATTTCAAGTTTATATCCGCGTATTTGATCGATTAATTTGAATTTTAGGCGTATAAAATATTTTCTGACGTCATAATTTACGTCATCACCGTTATACACAGAAGCATAGACAGAATTATCAGCCCTTTTATATTAGTAAATTCATAAGGAAGGCAATCTTTGATTGCTTTTATACGAGAGAGAGAGATATAGAGAGATAGGGAGGTGGTAGAGAGGGAGTGAGAGAGAAGGATAAAGGTAGAGAAGGAGCGAGAGGGAGAGATAGATAATTGTACTTATAAGGTCGAGATTGGGACTAGGAAGTCATTTTTTACAAAAGCATAGAGGGAGAGAATGAGGGAGAGATGGCGAGGAAGATAGGGATAAAGGGACGGAAAGAGGGAGGGATGCAGGAGGAGGGAGAGGGAGAGAGAGGTAGATAATTGTATTTTTAGGGCGAGATTAAGACTACGAAGTCTATTTTTAGATGAGAGATAGGTAGATGGAGGCAGAGGGAGGGCTGGCAAGGAAGAAGGAGATAAAGGGAGAGAGGGAGATTGAGAATAGGTAGAGAAATAATTGTATTTATTGGGGTGAGATTGAGACTAGGAAGTCTATTTTCCAGGGAAAAGAGAGGGGTAGAGTAAGCGAGAACGGGAGGGCGGCGGATGGAAGAGAAAAAAGGTGAAAGAATGTGAAGTTCCTTCAATTTAATACTTAATCAACACATTTCCGTTATAATTGACGGGCAATTACGCTACCTTAAAATAATATCTCTTTAAGAAACGTAGGAATGCTCGCATTAATGCAAATTCATATTGAAGTAAACGTACTTTGTTTATAATCGTTGCTACTAAGGGTGGTTTATGTTATTTTTAGAAATTTCGACTGGCTTAATATTCCATTTTCTAATATGGGAGATGGGTGATAGGGGGAGAGAGAGGGTGGAGATCGGGGCAGATAGGTAAGGATCATTGTAAAGGTTTTCAAAATTTCGTTATGAGATAAATTTCTGTTCATAGTTTGGAGAGCTTAGGGAGTAGGCTAGAAAAATTAAGTCATGGGAAGAAATGGGAAGAATTGGGGAGAGAGAGGGTGAGCGGAGTAGAAATGATGATGAAAAGGGGAGAGGGGGGGGATAGAGGAACTAGGGAGGGGAGAGAGGGAAGAGAAAGAGTCGGGAGAGAGGAAGGAGAAAGGGGGAGAGAGGGGAGAGAGGAATTAGAGAGGGGGGAGAGGGAAGTGAAAGAGGGGGGAGAGAGGAAGGAATGAGGGGGTAAAGCGGGAGGAGATAGGGGGAGAGGGGGGGGAAAGAGGGGGGGCGAGAGGGGGAGAAAGGAGGGTGAGGAGGGAGAAAGGGGGCTGAGGGGGAAGAGAGAGGGAAAGAAAGGGGAGAGAGGGGGTAAATTAGGAGGAGAGTGAGGTGAGAGAATGGGGAGATGGGGGAGAGTTGGGGATATAAGAGGGAGTATGGGAGTGAGGGGGGTTAGAGAGAGGGGAGAATGGGGGCGAAGGAAAGGGGGAGAGGGATGAGAAGGAGAGGGGGTTGAGAGAGGGGAGTGAATGTGAAAACACCAAACGAACGAGAAAACTTCGAATAAACATAGGGAGGGTAGAGGGGGGTAGAAGATGAGAGGTGGAGAAAGGGGAGAGAAAGTTGGGAGGGGGCAGAGAGGCACAGAAGCAAAGAAAGAAATTTCAGACCTTTTATATTAGAAAATTCTTATTGAAGGCGAGCTCTGAATGCTTTTATACTAGAGAGAGAGGGGGGGAGGGAGGATGAGAGGGAGTGAGAGAGAAGGAGAGAGAGGGATGGAGTTAGAGAAGGAGGGAGAGGGAGAGATAGGTAGATAATTGTATTTATTAGGGCGAGATTGAGACTGCGAATGTTATTTTTAGAGGAGAGATGGGGGATGGATGCAGAGGGAGGGCTGGCGGGGAACTATATTCGGTGAAGTGTATATCATGCAAGCAGTTTGTTTTTCGTCAACATCGCAGTATAATCTTTGATAACTGTATTAAAAATGGATTAAGGAAATCTTTGGACATACTTATTTGGAATTAGAGTCGGATTTATGTAATCGGTTTATTCAATGTATGTTATTTTTAGCGAAAATCAATGCTGGATTTACTCTTAGTTTTACTTATCGTAAAGTGTGCCTATGCACTCGACGCAAATGTTTATTTGTTCATTAACTTCGTTAAGCATTTATTAAATGACACGGTTATTGTGGTATGACGCATTTGTATTTTCGTGTTGTAATCTGTTTCAACAGAGCACATGTACTTACTTCAGGCGTACTTGGGAAAGTTGAGACATGGATGTGGTTATCGAGTAATCCAGAGTTTTTCAAAGTTACGGCAGCAGCGTAAGGTTGGGACGCAAAACGCTCAATTAAGTTTCATACAATATATGCCTATTGACGCCAAATTCTTTCTCAGTTAATCAAAATCGACTAATGGGATTTTAAGGTTATTTGATAGTACCATTTTAGTTTTAAATGCAACCTTAGATATTCGTTTTTGCATATATATTATTTTATTAGGTCGAAAAACGTATTTTGTGTTATTACGGACCTAGCGGATGCAATTTTGAAAAAATGCTGTAGTACATAGTTGAATGGATCTTAAAGCGAGGTAGATAAAAGTGGAATTCGATCGAATTACAGAAGTATAATCAAATTTCCATCGTTACGTGTTTGTATGAAAATCTGTGACGCACGACTGATATATTAGATTGAGTTATAGGCCGCCGTGGTAATCCTGCGATTTCATTCATGATTAGAGATGTGTCAAATACCGATGCACGGTAGCATACTTGTGCTTCATCAGGTTGTGATTTTTTAGTATGCGGATTTTGTTTCCGAGAGCTAGAGGTGACATTTTCTTATCGTGAGAGCATTTCATTAATTAGAGCATGCAATTATCGATCGAAAAACTCGTTAACGTTCACGATGGTTTCAGTTGCTCTTTAGGTAGGTAGTCAATAAATGGTAGATAGTTTTGAAGGAAGTATTAAATTTTACTAAGCACCTTATGAAAAATAATTCTCTTTTCTTTAATTTTGAATTGAAAAATAACTTGAGTTGCAATAGAATTTGTTTCGAGTATTAGTGGAATGGTTTAGCATGGGGAAAGCGAGACCATTATATAATGCACTCAAGGAATTGAATTCAGGATGAAATTACATAGTGCAAGATTTTTTATTTGATTTTCTTGTTGTTTCAGAGGCCTGTATCAAACATACTTTCCTGTTGAAGTCGACCACGCAGATGACGTCTTGTAACTGATTGGGCATGTGGCGACATGAAATATTGGTGGTGAGTATTATCAATGCGTTTTAGGAAGTAATTTGATTGAGTTTTTATATAGGGCATTTATCAGATTATCTTTTAAGTAACACAATTGTTTGATGTTATCTCAGAAGTTTCTGCAATTATTATTACTGCATTTTAATGAGTACCTTGGTTCAATTTAATCATGTAACCATGCGTTCATTTTTGGAATTTAATTTATTTTAGCATACAGGCATGCCTCATTTGACGCAATTTTGCTATAATGCGATTTAATCTTAATACGAAAAATTTCATGTAAATAAAAAATTCGCCTAGTAAAAAAAATAATTACCACACGAATAACTCTTTGATTGCGTGCGGTGCCAGCGTTCTGCATGTGTTATTTCCATGGCTACTTTTGTTTAGTCTCGATGAGGTTAAGAGTCGATGTTATCATAGCGTCAACTAGTAGAAAAAGGAAAGCAATATGAAAAGGAAATGGAAATCTTACCTGAAGGTGAATCGAAAGATAGTATGAGTTCAGTCAGTGATAGCGAGAATCGTATTAAAGATCGTGCTCAAATTAATAAGGTAGAAACGTAAATTTTTTCGCATTTTCTTTGTTGAGTGGGCATATACGAAACCATCTCTCTCTCCTGTCCATGTGTGCTTCTAGTATCTTTGTATGCCCGTTTTTGAAGTTTTTCCGATAAACGTATAAGGAAGATATAGAAATCTGTGGTAAAGCAGCATGATACTAATATAGCAGGTAGATGGTTCCGGTGGACCAAAAAGCGTCTAGTTCGCGCATGACGTCACGTGAAATTAACTTTGTAGCGGGAAGCTCAAAATGTATATAAAAATGAACGTAAATCGGCTGCTGATATAAGTCTGTTTATTTCTTCGCCCTTCGTTGTTTTAAATAATACATTTATAATACATGCAATGCATGAAATCCCGTGACGTTAATTTGTACATACTATGATTTTTCGTTACAAGTACCGAAATCGGAAAAACTTTAACGTTCGGGATCGAGAGAACTTCGACGAAGGGAAAAGACTTCTAAGAAAGGTCCCGGACTAATCATAATTTCCCCTATGATTCTCAAAGGACAATATTTCCCAAGCTCACTTTTTAGTTTTTGTTTATGATTGATTTCTTCGAATTTCGCGTAAATATTGGCGTTTTTATCATTCGTTAAGTGTTACTATTGCAACGACTATTGCTGGACTCGGATTCGGTATAGACGAGGTTTGACTAAAAACATGCGTAATCGATTTAGTTTTTCATTCGAATGTATTTTTAATGTAGTATAACGCTAATTTATGAAATTAGGGAGCACAGAGCAACTAATCAGCGGTGATTTTAATGCCATTAAAGCCAATATAAGTAATAGCTGCACCACATTTAATTTAAAATAATTATTAGGAATGTAGGCATCATAAATTCCATTTGGATCATAATAGAACAGTGTTTCCCAATCCTACTGTAGTTGTCTATAAAGTTTATTGATTTTATATTCAGTAATTTTGAATATTCTGCTGCACATATACGACAAACAAAAGATGTAAGACCTATTGGTTAAAGCATGGCTTACAAAATATCAATGATGCCCTGTATAAATAGGGTATTTCTGCTTTAGTAAATGCAGATTACAAATTTTATGGTTTCGACTCCTACCTTAGAATAATGGCAAAAATGAAATTTCTATGATATGCTCAAGTTACCCTTGCATATGAATGCCAACCGTCGACTATCCATGAAAAAATCATGTGCTAGCCATGTCATATTTTTTTAAATTACACAATACCACATTGCTCCTAAAGGATTAGACTGATCTCAGATTTTAGATGATATAATTAAAGTGGGTTGTAGGAAATATATTTAAAAGCAGAATAAAATATTTAATGATAAATCAAAAAACTTGCATTCAGAAATTTATTCTGTAATCGTAAACAACACACATGGAGCATATGTTACATAACCACATATGGTACACACTGTCTTACCATGAACTCCGTTGGCATTTTGTCACTGATATAAAATCAATATTAACAATGTGGTGACCAAATATTTACTTGTAAAAGCTAAGATGGTGATGATTGACGAGGATGTGAAAACCATTGATGATGTGAGATGCGATTGAGGTCCACCCAGCCCTAATCTGGTGGTGGGGTTGCCACCTTAGCCTTCAAACAGGCCTGGATCTGCTTTAGTCTGCTCTCTCACTCTTTGTGGGAATCGATTAACTAATACTTAATGTCATACTGAATGAATAAATTTCATACTTAAAACTGTTTGAGAATAATATTACATATTTCTACATATTAGTAGTATCATGATAAAGCGGTATACGTGAAGTAATTCGTAAATATGGAATAAAAGATGTGCGATATAGTGCTTCTGTGAATGCTTAAAATAATTCATCATTCCGTTTCACCTCAAAAATACCTAAAGAATTTTTAAAAATCCTTATATAATAATTCTCAAGTGTGGCTGTCACGGTACTTTTGGGCATTTCACAATGGTATTAATAGGTGAACTTTCACAATCGTTAAACCCCCATGAGGTGGTCTCTAGAAAAATCAAACATCTCTGAAAAAGTTCGACTCCGGGAGACGATTATATTTTCCCATAAGTTTACGCGTGATTTTCGATTTTTCAAGGTTCAAGATTTTTTCTTTCATTCATCAAAATACAAAAATATGGACCAATTTTCTCTGTAATTGCTTTATTCGACGGCTAAAACTGTAAAATATATTATTCTTGCAATGTTTTTACGTTACACGGAAGAATTTGTCAATTATATTTTTGAAATTTTATGGCTTTTTCGTACTCTTTCCGGGTGTTGCCAGGGCGACCCGCATTGCTGCCTCCGATTCAATCAGTCTATTAAGCCTTCAAACAGACGAAAGTATTGAGTTATTCGCTTCGCGCTTTTTATAAAGCATCGCAATTATTGTTGTAGCAACGTCAAACGTAATAGATTGCAACAAGTAATAGCAGATAATTGTCATTCGGTAAATTGTGTGTGAACTGAGGGAGTTTTAAACGATTGACTAAAAAAAAAATCTTCTTTCTTTATTTCAATACTGGAATATTACCTTTTTCATAAGTAAAATCATTATATTCTATATATGTAATGTTTATTAACGCAAATAGTCCTATGCATCAGTTTTAAATTTGATGATAAGGAGAATATGAGCTATTATTATTTTTTATTTTCAACAGAGAAATATAACACATTGTGAAGTACAAAAAATTTGTGTTGGTAACAATTCATGAGTAAAAAATGAAATAAATTGTTGAATTAATTATATATGAAAAACATTGCATGTCTAGAAATTAATAGTAGTTGTCCGATACTTGAGGAAACGTGATTTATTGTGAGTTCATATTCAATGAAGTTTCAGTAGTTATCATTGGAAATAAGGTAAGGTAAAATTTAAAATTTTTCCTTTTGAATATACCATGATATAAGATTAACATTAACTGAGTGACATTGTGAGGTCGGCTTTTTAGTAGACCCTGTGAGAATTATTCTGTGTGTGTATTTTCCTGTGTGAGCATTCCTCAGTGTGAGCATTTATTTGTGTGTGCATTTATCCGTGTGTGCATTTTTCCGTGTGAGCATTTTTCCATGTGCGTGGGTATTTTTCATGTGAGCATTTATGAAAGTGGGGATTTTTCTGTCTGGATTTTTCCTATGAGCTTTTTTCGTGTGTGCATTTATCTGGCCACCGCTAAAATGATGTAAGACTAATACAAATTAAGTGCAAGTTTAGCTGCAACGGGCTGCTAGTATAGTATAAATACTCAGTATTATGCTAATCCTCAAAGTTTCAGATGAATACAATGAATAGGTAAAAGTCCGAATTTTATCTCAAGTTTACTCCAGAGTGGTAAACTCATTTGAATCTCCTCCAAACTGTGGGATGACCTTGATTTAAATGCCCTCCATGCTTGAGGGGTTAACTCACATTATGCGATTTTCACTTTACATTCCAGGAAAGAATTAATCGCATGAAGTGTGGGATGCCTATATTTCCCAAAATAGTGCCTCATTAATAGGTTTTTTTTACAAACAGAAATTTTATTCAACATAATACAAAGGTTTTATTATAATGAACATGTAAAATATATTACGTAAAAATATCATCATTGCCTAATTGCCATAATTGCCTAACTCAGATGTGGTTTGAACATATCCCAAATGACAATTAATTGATGAGAGGGAGTTTGAATAGATATTAAAATTGTAGTGCTGAAAACAAAGATATGTAATGTAGTATAATATGCAAGAGGAAAGAAGTTGGGTTTAATATTTAGAGAATATTATTTGGACTGAGCGGTAGATAATGCTTTGCATGCATTAGGATTAGGGTGGAGTTTGAAGAAAAAGTTGAGGACAAATGTTAGTGTCCAGTTTTGGATCAACAGCAGAGAGGATGCAGGAACAAATCAGAGATGAAAAGATTAAAGTAATCTTGGATATTTTTCAGAAAGAGGACTTGGATAGCACAGATTATTTTGAGTGGATTTAAATTACTCTGAGGGGTGGAAAACTTGCAATGATTATTTATTGGGTGACAAGATGCCCTCTCTTTTATGGGATATGCCATTTTTCATCATGTCCTGATAACATTTATCTGGGCAGTATTTTTTCTCTCTTAAACATTTTAAAACAGCTATAGAATGTTCTTTAAACAATTACTAGTAAAAATATTTATTTGCTTTATAGGAACTGTAGAAGGAATGGAATAATAAAATTTTATTCATAGCATGAGTAAAGATAATCTGATGGTATATGCTTCAGATTTTCTTAGAAATAGTGGGGTTCCTAGGTACAGTAGTAGTTTTTCTTTATTGTTAGTGATTCGTTTTTAAGTTATGTACCAATCTGAAAAATGAATGATAATTTAAAGCAGCGCTTCTAAACTGGTGGGATGCAAATTGATATTATGAAGCCTGCCATAAGGTTTTGCAATTAGTTATTAATTCAGAATTTTTTTTCAAATTCCATGTATAAGTAGAAAGAGGCTTGGTAAATTTCCTTATGTTACTGGATGGGACTCGGGAAATTTCTTGAAGTTTAGGTGGGCTTTGATATTAAAAATATTTAGAAATACTGATTTAAAGTTCTGACAGTGTATTTAACTGGCTAAAATAGTTCCCTACTACAGAGGGAGAGTTTTGTTGTACTAGCCCCAAAATTTTTTCAAGATTGATTGACAAGGTTTTAGGGGACTTAAAATATTATTGTGTATTACCTTATATCGATGATTTATGTATTTATTCTGAATCTTATGAGGCACATCTGGACCACATCAGCAAGGTACTGCAGAGAATTCGTCAAGCAAGTCTTACTGTCCAACCAGACAAAATGAAAGTTGCTTAGTCAGCTGTTAACTTCTTGGGACATCAGATAACATGTGAAACCCTGCAGATAGATCCTGAGAGGGTGAAGCCAATAATGAATTTTCCGGTGCCTACTTCACTGAAACAGGTCGTTTCCATTCTTGGTATGTTAGGTTTTTATTCAAAGTTTGATCCTAATTTTGCACAATTGGCCACTCCCTTAAATGTTTTGAGGAGAAAGAATGCCACTTTTCATTGGACCGATTCCCATTGTGATTCTTTTATGAAGCTTAAAAATGTTTTGTCCTCTCCTCCAGTTCTTCATTTGCCGAATTTTAATGCAGATTTCCATTTCTTTGTGGATGCTAGCAATATTGTTTAGGGAGCCACACTCAACCAGCTGATTGACGGTAATTTTAAAACGGTGGCTTATGCCAGCAAAACACTTAATACTCAGGAGTCTCATCTGTCCACTTATGAATTGGAATGTTTGGCCTCTTGTTTCACAACTCAAAAATTTAAGCCATACCTGCAGGCAAGACCATTTCATTTGTATGATGATCATGTTGCTCTCACTTGGCTTTTTAATCACCCTAAACAATTAGGTAAAATTGGTCGTATGATCTTAAAACTGTTGTTTCCATTTTGCAATTCACCACGTATCTGCTTCTTGTAATAGGGCTGCAGATTGCTTATCTCGGGTTAATATCTTGGATCACCATTCTGATCCAATCCCCGTTCATATTTCTTGTTTATTGCAACATGTTCCATTTTCCTTTACCAATATTCATCATCATCAGTTTTCAGACAGAGACATTTGTAAAATTATAGAACAAATCAGGTTAGGGAAAACCATTCCTTATTATTCCCCTCAAGGCGACTTACTACGTCAGCATTCCCTGGGCTCGAAGAAGTCTCGCATTCTAATACTTATTGCTTTGAGAGAGATGATCTTCTAATACTTTCATTCTTCTCCTTTTGGTGGTCATCTAGGGAGTGCAAAAACATACGATAAAATCTGCCATGAGTTAGATAACTAAATCCAGATATTGTTTACCCCCAGGTCGTCACTCAGCTAATTTCCCGTCTTATCCTTGGGAATGAATAATTATTGATTTTGTTGTTTCATTACCCAGGAATAAATTTGGTCATGCTTATGCTTTAACAATAATTGATGGCCTTAGAAAATTTGTAATTATTCAACCGGTTAGAAATTCAACAAATAAAGCTGTAGTTGATATCTTAACAATGCTGGTCTTTTCTAAATTTGGGGTTCCTAAATATATTTTCTCAGATAATGCTTCCTCTGTCAAATCTTAATTATTTTATGAAATATGTTTTAGCGTAGAGATTAAACATATTTATACTGCTCCCTATTATCCCAGGTCTAACCATGCAGAAAGAGTACACAGATATTTAAAGTATGCCTTTTCTGCTATCACATGTAATACCCATAATAATTGGGATACATTCCTACCTTTGCTGACATTTGCTTTTAACTCGGCAAAACACTCTGCTACAGGTGTTTCGCCTGCTAAGGTATTTTTGGGTCATGAGCTACCACATTCATTGTCGCTTCAATGGGAATTGCCAAATAAGTTGGCATCAGCTGATTGCAATTCAGCTTCAGGGCAGGATTTTGGGAACAAGGTGCTTAGTAATTTGTCCAAATCACAACAGCATGTTGCTAGCAAACATAATGCTAGATTATTCTCCACAAGCCTTTTCATTAGGTGAACAGGTTGTGTTTAGAGCTGTGCCTAAAGTTTCCAAAGTTAATTAAATGTCTGCCAAAACTTCTCCCTTATGGGAATGACCCTTTGTGATCGACAGGATAATTATTCCTGTAACTCTCTCTAAGGAAGGCAGACATTCCAAATTATTGTCTTATAGTCAATGTTAGCCAAGTGAAGAAATATTTTCCTGCCAGTAGGCAATAATTTGTTATTTTTGATTATTTTGTAACAGCATTAAAGAAATTTATGAAATATTTTGGGGCCATAAGATAATATTTGTCATTCTCACTTACCACATACATTGTTTATCAATTTAAAAAACTTTGTTGGTATCAAATAACAGTTTGACATTTTTTGTCTTTTCGGTTAATTAATCACGCATTGTATACAAATGTTCAGAATTATTTTGTTTTGTAGACTTGTTTAGATCAGCGGTGCGCAAACTTTTCATGCCGCACCCCAATTTTTGTTCAAAATACAAACTTGGGCCCCCTACCATGGCTGGCAAGATTTTTATCAAGATTTGGTATTTGGGAGGGGTTTTATGTCGATGATTATTTTGAGAATTAGTATGTTACAAAAAATGGTACATTTTATTAAAACTGAAAATAACAAAATAATTCAAGATAAATACACAAAATGAACATTCTAACAGGAATAAAATCAAATATCACTAAATTAATGAAATTATGCAGCAATATGAATACAAAAATATATATCACATTTTAAAATAACAATAAGAAAAGCACAAAAAAAGAAAAATAACACTTGATTTTGTAATGAATAGATTTAATTCAATGGGATCTGTGGGCTTGTCTCTTACTGGCAATTTCGTCCAGTCTCGGCTTAATTGATAAATTCGCCACTCTCAATTCTGATTCATGGCGTTCTTACTGACAATTATTTTATTAAATTTATTTGTAAAACAATAAAGAAAAAATCCACCGGTTCAGAACTAAACATTGCACATTTCAATAGACATATTCACATGACGGCCTTCGTTCGACAACATACTGCAGTGTAGTGTGATAACGCGCACTGTAAACAAAGTCACAGTCACGTTGAATAGAGGGGATTCCCAGCATGTTACTCTCATAAATACAAAAGATTACAGAAATATAACATTGTAAACAAAAAAGATATATGAAATATGAAAAAAGAACTAAATTTTCTTAGTTAAAATTAAATCATGGCTATAATCGCGCCCCTCGCATAATCTGTCACGCCCCCTAGTTTGCGCTCCCCTGGTTTAGATATACAAGGATAAGGAGTGTCCTTGGGTGATTGCGTTCTGGGTCATATTTTTCCATTTTCATTTTCCACTTGGAGGTGCCTCTTTTCCTGTCCTGTTGACAGAGACACTGATTCGTAAGAATTATGGTCCTTGTTAATGTTCTGGTGTAGAGAATTAGTGACTTTGTGAGAAGCTCCTTCTCGTTAAATGCTGCTTTTGCCATTGCAGTCCTACTTGTGATGTCCTGTGTACTACTTCCATCCTGTGTCAAGATACTGCCAAGATATTTGAAACTACTTACTTGTTCCAATTTTTTGCCATTTACCATTACATTAAATTCTTTGTTCCTTTGATACCACCATGACTTTTGTTCCATTTGTATCTCTTGCTTTATATAATGAAAATCTGGTCATCATACTATTTATTAAGTATGAAAGAATAGGAGATAAAACAGTGATATCAAATAGGTAACAATAATGTTAATTTTTACCACTTAAAGGGCAGTATCCAGGCCTTGTCACTCTAAAGGCTTCAATTTCAGCAATGGGTAAAGCATTGCATATTCTTCTTTTGCTTAATATTCTGAGCTGAAGATATCTATTAATTTTTCGTGTGAATTGGACTTTTTTAAATTGTAAAAATATTGAACATTCATAATGAGAGAAAAAAATGTTATTAATTGTAATTTACTATTAAAATTTTTTAATCTTAAATGGCCCATCTCACACTTTGCAGTGGGTCTCGCTATATTCTGAAAACTCCTTATACTGTAATGATAATATAAATGCAGGAATTCTTCATCACCTTGCCACTTAACTAAAATGTGGAATGAAGTGAGTTATTTTTTTGACAAAATTAATTGGTTAAATTTGGTGACTTGAAATAGTTAATTAATGGATTCGCTTTATTTATGCTTACCAGTAGTCAAAATTTACTGGTGAGCAGTCGACTAGAATTAATTTGGACATTAATGCTCCAAGAGTACAAAATAAGTTGAAATAAAAAATATTTTCAACGTTGAATTCAAAAATCAAGTAAAAAGAAAATTGATTAAAATTATCTATACATCAAGTTAATCTGCAAACATAAATGTACTAACATTTTTAACTTCTTTTAATAGTATAACCAGCACTCATCAACAGATAGGGGAAATCTACTGATGGTGACCATTTAAAGCTTCAATTAATCCCGGTGTACTATTATTGTCTCCATATATTTCAACAACAATTTTGAAAGAATTGTCATCCAAAGATTTCTAATGAGAAATAATATTCTTTGTGAAAATCTTTTGGAAAATTCAATCAAAATAATTTTTACTCTGTATTTCTGTGTTGAATTCAAATTTTTCATTTTTTCTTTTAGGTGATTGCAGTTGTTACAGATCAAGAATGGGCCATGTTGAGCAGATCAAGCGGATGTGCATGGTGTTGGACAGAGCAGAGCCATGTTGTGAAGAGCCTTGCTGTGCAGTAGCCAGTATATATGCATCTGGGTGTGGAAGTATAGAGATTTGTCTGGAAGCTATGGGGTAAGGGAATGGTTTTTCCTAGTGCTTGCAAATTGTGGTTTGTTCACAATGGCAGACAATAGTGATAAATGTAATGAGAATGAGTATTCATTGAGAAGTGTTACATTTGGATTAAACGACTTTTCCTAATTTATGATTGCTCTTAATCATTTAATTCATTATATATGTTAAGGAAATCTAAATACTGTGCAACCTCAAAAACATTCCATACGTCAGCATTGTAGACTCGAATATCTTGGATGTGTTGATATCTTATTTCTCAGAATATAAGACATTAATTTTCTATTGGAACTTAAGTGGTTCGTATTTTATCAAATCGATAATTTGAGTAATCAATTACATTTTGTGTATAAAATTTACCTAGCATCCTCCAATAAATTGAACTTCTTTTATGAATGGACATGAATTTGACTTAACATTAATAGGAGTCCAATATTGTAACAAGTTTCATAGGATTACAGAAGATCATACCTTAAAAGAAGATTCTCCAAAATTATATTTGGAATTTAAAATTCTTCAATATTTTCTACCTGGCAAAATTTTCTCATTAGATTGACTTTTGAGATGGCACCGTATTCACATTTACAAACTTGTGAATTTCCACTGTGAATAGTGTTAAGCAAATTGGATGGTAATAAAGTTAAAATTGAGCATTATTAGATGTGTTAGTAATATTGGAAAAATGCCATATATACTTAGTCAAGTTAAGTTTGGGATATGCTAAGTTATCAAATTAGATTTGGAGATTTAAGGGAGCAAAATTTCAGTTTTAAATTCTGTTTTCATACAAAGGATGAAATTTGAATCAAATTTCCTTATTATTCCTGTATTGAGAGAAAGCTAGTCAATTTTAAATTTATTAGTTATTTTAAAATTCCATCCACCGAATTTGCTAATATTTTTCTTTGTAAAATATTGTTCATCTTTCCCAATTACCAATAAGTTATGATTGAGAGCAATTGTGAATTTTGACAATTTTTTAAATCCAAATGTAACAATTCCATTTTAATTACCGCCATTTTTGTTTTATGAACAAACTGGAATTAGCAGCAACTGGGTCTAATCTTCCTTCATCCCATCTTTCATTCATGTTTTCTGGACTCCAGGAAAAATTCTAAGTCCAAAAGAAGAAAGAAGACATCAAAATGCAAAATAAGTTTCTTTATTGTTCTTTGTGTATAATGCATGTTGTTTATTAATACAATAAAATACAAAATGAACCTGTATTTCCCAATTTTATATCAAATAGTCCCTGCACTTTACCCGGCCACTATTTTAGGTATGTTGGACTTTAAGGAAAAGACTTTCATTATTACAGTAGCCCTTCTCAAACTAATGCCCCCTGTGGTCAAGAGAATTGGAGATAATTCAACTTATGGGCAGTGTACTCTGTGAATAAAAAAGAATAATGCCAGCAGTATTGAATAAATGATGCATAATAAATTTTTGCATGAAATTAATCTCCTCGAATCCTAACCTAATATCAAAGAAAAAATTCTTAAAACCTGACACAGGATATAAAATGTTAGTACTGCTTCTAAATTTGACTGCAATATTATAATCTGTGAAGCACATTATTGATAAAACGCAACTTTAGTTAAAGGGTTTTTAGGGAAAATAAATTGTGCATAACAACATATTGTATTTAACTAAGATATTTTCCTATTATTGCATTTTATAAATAATCTTATAATTCCAAGATATGAAGTCGAATGAAATGACGGCATAATTGGATTTTTATATCAGCAAGAACTGAGCTCAAATATTTGATAGATCATTCAGAATAATCTTGCTTGCATAAAAATAATTTAGATGAATAACTGAGCAGTCAATATAAGAGATGCAATACAGACAAGAGTGATGTATTACATTTTATAACTGGTGTGCAAATTAAAAGAAAATTTCATAGGAAAATATCACTAGTACTTGTTTGAATATTAGTTAAGCTATAAAAAGGAAAATATGGTAAATGCCTAAAATTTTATGATTCAGCAAATTTATCTACCATGGAAATGGAAATTGCATTACAAAATTCAACACTGCTGGAATTATTGTCATCATTCAAAGAGTACACTGCTCCTAAGATGACTGAAGTCTTTCATGGCCAAATTGTTAGTACATATTAAATAAATTCAGCAAATCAAATCATTTTCATTATTAAAAATGTCAAATAAACATGAAGATTTTTGTTAAAAAGTGTTAACTATATTTAAACAGTAATAAACTGGCATTACACAATATAATTAAAAATTGATATTTGGAGAATTAATGAAATTTATAAGAAACTAGCATTTCAAAGAAAATTTTGATATAATTAAGCAATTTATTATAAAATTTAAGAATCCCTCTCAGAAAAGCTGAGAAGAAGTGACTCTCAATGATTACACCAATATTATCGTTCAGCATAAATAAAAATTAGAGAACTACTAGAATGTATTTTCCAAGTCTCTAAACGTTCAGAATACATGATGGCTTATAAAATATGGGAATTATAATTATATTGGTAGGGATAATTTAGTGAAAAGTATATCACATGTTAGCCATGAAAGTGCTATTTCATCCCATTCACTTCTCAACCAACAGAAGGCATTAACACCATAAAAATTTAGAAATGCAAAACTTCTAAAATTATAATCAAAATAACTACCCTAGATTTATTGATGATAGCAAGAAAAAGTGAATAAGCTTTCCACAATACATAAAAGCAAAGACCTCACAATAAGATTTCAATTGATCTTCTGAACAAGCCTTACCCAAATTTTCAATTTATCGTCTCTCTCCTTTAGAATACCTCTCCTGCATTCACATTTAACCCTTTTAGTGCCAGACAACTGTATAATCATTTATGTAACATCATTAAATAGTTTGAAAAAGATTTAACTTGCAAAGATGTCATTTCACAGAAGAATGTTTGGGCTAGTCAATATTTTTTGTTAAAAATATATTTTAATTTCATGCATCTCTCCAAATCCTATAAATATGTTGATATGATGGAAGAGTTTGTTATGGAGATCATCAGGAGCTTTTAGCATAGAGAATAGTATCAGTACAATATTTTTACTTTATGCAAATGTTAATTGTGGTTGAATGAATATCAGAACATCGAAAAAATTTAGCTAACTCCATAAAAACCATAATTTCATCCAAGATTATTTTTTAAATAGTACTATTCTTTATAATATGACAGTTTAGCCTATAAAAACCAATACTTTTTAAAATATTATATTTTCAAAATTTTCTGTAATATAACTAACTTTTACAAAAGAAGGACTTGTAACTTATTTATTCAGCATATGAGATATTTTTCAGTGACCTGCTTTATTGGCCACGAATCGGGGAAATAAAAACAACACCATTTCTCAGAAGTTCATTGTTGCGAAATTGGCTATATAGTTATTTTTTAAACTAAAACTTTTCAAATGTTTATTATTCCAGTGCAAAATTACAGTAGAGGCCCATTTATTCTTGTGTGGTATATATAGGTATATATATATATACATATATATATATATATATATATATATATATATATATATATATATATATATAGATAACCTGGCAATCTGAGGTTAGTTTGAAATTTTCTGCTTACATGGAAAATGAAGGAGACAAGTACTAATTTATTAAAAGTCTGTTCATATATAAAGTCAATCAAACAAAAGATATTCAGGAAAAGGGACAAAGAAAGTTAACAGTGTTTTTTGCCAAAAATGTAATATAAATTGATTTACCTAACATTTAATTAAAGACTAATGTTTATAAACAAAAGACCATATTAAATTCCCAGTGAAATGAAATTGCTCCAAGGGCGAATGAATGTTTCTGTAACATACTTAATATTTTGGCCTTAATAACCAGTGGTGGCCGCTGGTATAGATCTATGGAGCCATGGCCCTACCAAAATTCACAGAAAGAAAAAAGCCCTATAAATAATTGTTTTTGAACAGATTGATTTCATTTTTCAGGCTTGAATAAGTTTAATTTGTTGTGAATCAGCAAAATACTCTGTTCGGTAAGAGAATTTATGGGAGGAATGGGCAGCGAGTCTGGCGGGGAGTTCCCTCACTCCAACGGGGCCACCGCCTACCTGTGGAACACATGTACACTGCATGCTTTGTACACAATAAATTATAAAATAAAAATTGTCAAAACAATTTTGACTTTTCCAATTATAATCATTATTATTACGTTTAGTTTACCATTTTATTTCGATTGGCTGTTCACTTTCACTATCATTATTTTAGACATTAGAAGGAGTAAAGTTGCTTTTAGTAGTATGAAAATTACTACAAATTTGTCTAAATCTTCGAAATCATATTCACTTTGACTGTAAGAGCTTAATTTTTATAAATTCAAGAATTTCATAATTTTGCAATGTCCGACTTTTATTCAAATGTCCCACGCTATTCACTATATATGCTGTGACTTGGCAATAAATATGTATTAGGAAACCATTTTACTTTTGATAGCAGTACCTCTCAGATAAGCAGTAATCTGTATATACTTATAGTATCGGGGTCATATTCTTTTACAGTATGTATATAATATAGTATTTAATATTTTAATTTTGCTTTTAGAACTACGAACGTAGGTAACAGTTCGTAGTTCTTAAAGGAAAGGTAAATATAAAGCAGAGGCTATTATTTCTTTTATCCCTAGTAAAATATGATGCTAATAGTAATTTACTCAATGTAATATGATTTCATTCATAAAAAATGAACAAATTCAATTATTCTTCATTAATTACTGTACGAGGATCCCCTACCTTACTTGAGACAAACCGGAATGAATGTAACTGATGAAATATTCTTCAAATTAATATAGGTGATATTATCTAGTACTATTACCAGTAAAAATAAGCCTAAATAGCACAAAACATTTGTTGAAATTACTTCTTTTGTATGGTGACCGTATCCTAAGATATAATTTAAACATAAGGCACAGTATCTGTGACATTGCAGAAAACAATCCTCGCTGATATCGGGGGAGTAGTGTATACGTCACTAGTTTGTAACTCGAGTATACTGCATATGCATATATAGATGAACTACTAACAGTTTATATACATTTAACATTCTAAATAATTATTCTAATATTTTCTATTCAATGTTTTATTTGATAATAGCCTAAGTCCTAAGTCATCATTGCTACCTTGGTAGAGTAGAGAATTGAGCAATTTCTATGGTGTGAATATATTATTCAGTACCATTATTCATGATAACTGCAGTAACCTATCTCAAAACCAGCATCTTACAAAATCTAATTTTGCAACAAACTTTTCTTAAAGAAAACAATGCAAGATGAAATAAATGTATAAATGCTCTAATAAACACAGTCTCACTAAACTATTTCTTTCGACATCACCCAAATCTAATATCCTATTTTAAAATGCACACTTGCATATTAATGATCATCATATTATATTGCAATTGATTGTTGGCAAATGTCTTTCATCAAAAATACCAAAATAACATGTTGCATTTCAGAGAGTGAATGTATTACTAGCTGCATTTACCAATACTTTGCCTATCTTCTATTAATATAGCATAAATGTTTATGCTATTTATTTCACCAGGTGATCAAAATTCTTAAAATTGTTATTAACTTTTTAGGTAAAATTCCTTCTTCCAAACATCAACTTTTGCCTGAACATTCAAAAATCTGTTTTAGAAAAATATGGTAAAATATTTTACATTCCAAATCTATTGCCTCTGCATTAATAAATAAATCAAAAGGACACTTTGGAATGTCACTTGACACCTTGAAATACAAACAGGAATATTAAATACAATGATAAACCTGATAAATACTGCATGTAAAGTGGAAAGCTCATTCCTTCTCATTTGTAACATTTTACATTTACATTTACATTACATTTACATTTGTAACATTTTACATTTGTAACATTATACTTACCACTATTCTTTTTAGGTTTTGAAAAAGAGAACAGGAAGATCCAGGGTGTCAGCTGAGCGGTAGACTGCATGCCCAGAATGGTCAGGTAACAATCTTCTGGAGCCACGCTTCTGAAACAACAACAGAATCAAATCAGAAATCTTACACCAAAGAATGCCATGCAGATATTAAAGCACCTTGTTATACTCTAACTTTCCTAATGTGAAATCATTCTATCTTTTTTGAGAATTAAAGGTAATGTTACTCTTTAATTTGAAGATTTTAAATGACTATAGGGAGTATTTTTATCAAAGCATCATTCTATGTTGCTCAGGTAAACCATAGTAATTTTTTAAAAATACACTTGAATATTTATTGATTACAAAATTTCATATCAACATACTAAACATAAGAAAATGGGGAACATTTCAAATCTGTTTCTATGACAAAATCAAGGGAAAATATCTCTTTTAAGATAAGGCAAATAAAAATAATTGTTTTAAAATATTACTCAAAATGTTTAATGAAACTATAATACCCAGCTTCCACAGGTTTTTTTAAATGTAAACAAATTTGATAAGGGAGAGAAGAATCACCGAGTTTTTTCTTTAAAATTATGAAAAACATTTTTATATAATATAAATAACTTATTTATTCAATATTATACTTAAACATAACCACTGCAAGCTTATGATAACTAAACAAAGACATTAACATGTTGAGCACAAGGTAATAAAAGCTTACCCTGAACATTTTGGTACCCTATCTTTCATATTTATTGAGATATTACGGTCGATATGATTGATGGAAAGATAAAATGTGTTCATTTGAATAATAATCACAAATAATCAAAATCCACATAAGGGAGGCTAAATATTAACCATGTTAGTTTCCTTGCTGCCTAATAAACAGATGATGTCACACCATAAGAACTAATAAAATAATGCCATACAAAAAGTATTTACGTCCATCATAAAAATTTCAGTCTTGAGAAATAAGAGAGATGGCAATAAGGACGATTTTTACCTAACACAATGTAAAGCAAGAAAGCACAATACGAGATCTTTTAAGGACATCCACTCCCATATTCAATACTAAATTGAAACTGCTTCCATCAGATGGGCTTCCACGAATTACAGGTTACCCAATTAACATTGAAAAGAGAAATAATTTCAGTTTTCCTACCTTTACAGAAAAAGTCTTTCAGTGGCAGGATATCTCTCTCTAGGGTACTAGAAATACTTTTCTTAAGCTGACCACCCCGAACATGGACTTCATCACAGAACAGCTGTATCACGGCCACAATGAAGTTTACACAACTGATAAGGTCAAAGGAGAAATATTGGGAAATATTATAACATTCTTACTAGCCAAAAGCTTATATAAAAATTCAACAAATAGCAATAAATGTTTGCATTAAATCTTGCGAGAATTTAACCAAGCAAATACAAACTAAAAATATTTAAATACGGCTGTCGACATACCTATAACATTAATACTCGCAACAGACTTCTGCTTCCTAAGCATTCCTAAGCACCAACGGTCACACCTGCGACTTGACAAAGAATATGATTAGTACCTCCCACCGACCATAAGAGGTCGCTAAGGAAAGAAATCCTAAATTTGACCTTGTCAACTGTAGTCAGCTTCGCGGTTACCAGCGTTACGCGCGGCTTAACTTCGAATTTTTATCATTACTGATAAATGAATCGATTGAGGCATAACACAATCGTAATTAAATGATGAATCTGCAAATGCTAAAGGGAAAAATAATCGGCAATAGGCGTTGAAATAAGTACAATTTGTCGCGTTCTTTGTTCTGGGAGGTTTTTGCGATTTAAGATTGAAGGAAAAGGTTGACTGAAAACACCAAAATCACGAGGATCACAGCGGGTGTGCCTCAAGTAAAGGTTACGGTAGGGGTGGGTAGGATAATGGAAGGAGAAGCTCTGAGGGTTGTTCTTGAAATCGGTGTGTAGGAAGACGCGTCAGCGATGCGATGCCAAGCCAGGAAACAAAGAAGTACGTGAATCATTTATTTGCCTATTACAGGGATCAGCAACCTTTTTCACAAGAAGAGCCACTTTTTCAAATTATGCGATGCCCCCTCCCCCCACTCCCCCTTACCGTGCGATTATTTCTGTAAAACAAATGTTTCTTCTATTAATACGTCCACAGCTTTTATTACCTACAATTTCCATTTAAATAATTTACAATGCCAATTTCGTTCGGGGATCTTTTAGGTGTTTTAACAGGAAGAGTGGCTTTCGGGAGCAGTACGCAAGTCCTTAAAGAGCCGCATGCAGCTCAGGAATATTTACGGTGAGGTAAGCAGTCTGGAGGAGTGGCTTATAGACATAACTTGAAGGAAACATTAATGTTATCTTTCTATAATACACGAGTACGTCGACAGATTTACGAATAAAGCGTCAATTTCTGTAAATTTCTTTAGCACACTCTCATAAAGAAATCAATATATAATAATACTCAAGTGTCCGTTTTTCTGTCTCTACCGGTATTTTTGGGCATTTTGCCAATGGAATTAAGAGCTGAAACTTTCAGAATCGTTAAACCCTAATGAGGTGGTCTCTAGAAAAATCAATCATCCCGGAAAAATCACGGATCCGACTCCGAACGACAATCATATTTTCCCACTGGATTTTCGATTTTTCAAGATGTAAGGTTTATTTCCTTCATTCATTCAAATATGCAAATAAGGACCGATTTTCCTCATTTTTCTTTTATTCGACGGCTACAACTATAAAATATCTAATCCTGCAATGGTTGGATGTTACACTGAAGAATTTGTCAGAAATACGCATACATTTTCGACATTTAATGGCTTTTTCGTACTCTTTCCGGATGCTGCCAAGGCGACCCGCATTGTTGCCTCCGATTCAATCACTCTATTAAGCCTTCAAATATACGAAAGAATTGTGTTATTTGCTTCGCGCAATGACAAACTTAATAGATTGCCACTTTAATAAATGAATAATATTATTATTCAGTAAACATACGAGGAGGAAGAATAACGGAGCCAAAGAGTGGCAAATCAAGTTATTGATGCCAGAATGTAATAAATTTCCAGCTCTTCCAGATTTTAAAAGAAAAACTGCAAGTTATGTGGAGGGCAAATCCGAAGGCGTGGGTCACCAGGAAATTCTTTGTGGAGTGGATAAACCTGGTGTTTGGCCCTTCTGTTAAAAAATATCTACAGGAAAACAACCTACCCATGCAAGCCCTTCTCGTCCTCGACAATGCCCCTGCTCACCCACCAAATCTCGAAGATGATTTACTCAAAGAGTTCAAGTTTATAAAGGTTCTCTACCTACCACCCAACACCACTCCTATCCTGCAGCCCATGGATCAGCAGGTGATTTCTAATTTTTAGAAGTTGTACACCAAGCACATTTTTCGGCGCTGCTTTGAGGTGACGGAGAACACAAACCTTACCCTTCGAGAGTTCTGGAAGGACGACTTTAACATCGTGATATGTCTAAGAATTATTGATCAGGCCTGGCTGGGTGTTACAACGAGGACCTTAACCTCTGCATGGAAGAAGCTGTGGCCTGAGGCTGTAGCTGAAAGGGCCTTCGAAGGATTGGAACCCGAAGTGTCAGTGGTAGAGGAGATTGTTTCTCTGGGAAAATCCATGGGTCTGGAGGTGGATGAGAGAGATGTGAACGAACTCGTCGAGGAACAGTCTCAGGAGCTGACAACCGAGGAGTTACACGATCTACATTCGCAGCAGCATACGGTGGTTCAACGAAAAATTAGTTTTGAAGAGGAGCCAGAGATGGAGGAGGTTATCTCTACAAGAGATATAAAGGAGATCTTGGGAATGTGGAAGAACGTTGTAGAGTTCGTGGATAAAAATAAAAAGTTGCAACTGGTCGTGCATCGGAGTTGTTCAACGAAACTTGCCTAACACATTTCCGCAATATCCTGAAAGGGAGGAAGAAACAAACCTCCTTGGACAGTTTTTTTAAACGATCTGCAGGTGAAAATGAGCAAAGCGTGACGAAAAAAGCGAAGACCAGTGACGAAAATTAAGCGCTTCCGTAAGCACTTCACTTTTTCTTTTATTATGTTTTTATAGAATATGTATTTGTTATTTATAAATAAATGTTTCTTCTTGTAAATACATTTTTCTTATTCAAAAACACTTAACAAAAACGACTGAGGTGGTTTTTTGGGAGCTGGAACGGATTAATGGCATTTCAATTAATTTCAATGGGGAAAATTGCTTTGAGATACGAGCAATTTGACATACGAGCAAGGTTACGGAACGAATTAAACTTGTATGTCGAGGTACCACTGTATATATATATATATATATATATATATATATATATATATATATATATATACATATAGGTTTTTACACACACACCTCAGAAATTATATTTTAATCACACTACAAAGTCCCGTTGACATTCAACGAGTAATTCCGCTCGTTATAAATAAAGGGAAGCATTGAATAAATCAGTTCCTGGGGAGGACACTCAAGCGATATTCAGTTATCTTGGTCACGATGGTCTAAGGAGCAGATGACACCAAAATGGTAAAATAAGTGCATACACATGAATAGTGTAATATATGATTAAAAATGCTATTATCATGGCAAATGATCTTTAAAAATATCCACACCGGTAAATTGCGTTGCATTGTAACGATGAATGTTTTAATAGTTAAATTTTTATTTGAAAACGGATGCAATAATAACCTGAAAATTTTAACATTACACACAAGGAAGGGCGAATATGGAAACTACATAGTAAAGCATTGCGTACATTTATCCCTTTCTTAGTTATTCACCCTTTAAAATTGGCGTGGTGGAGGGAATATTATTATTTATTTATTATTATCACTTCATTTTTGACAAGGGCTCATCATTGGAGAAAACAAGAATGAGAAAGATATTCTCCCGAATCTCTATTTTGTAAAATTTTATACCGGCCCTTAATGAATAATTACAGCTGTTATTATTCATTTCTAAATTCCCCTTTGAATTTCAAAACGCAAGTACACTAGCAAAATAAACTAATTTGCTGGTTATCCATAATAATGAGTTACGATTACTTAAGATGTATGGTTTCATTAGAATTACCAGTCTTACGATGGTTTTTCTACAATACAGTAACTAACAATCTTCCCGGCTAGGTAGCAGAATGAAATTTGGGGGAGAAACTGGATTCAGTTAAAAATGGAATGAAAAAAAAACGAAGAATCCTGTGTGCGACGCCAGAGCTTATAATTTATTATTATTATTAATCAATTTCTTGACTTTCAAGCCTTTTTCCTTGAAAATTTCAAATATATTTGAGTTGTCGATAGATTGTATGCGATTTGGAACTTCTTACGGAGAAAAGTATGAAGGTTAATTTTCTTATCGTGAAAATTCAAATCTATCTTGAAACGTTTCAAAATCAAGTTTAAACATTTGTTCTTTTTTTATCCGTTTCAAGAGGGCCTCAAAAATGTGCGCCAGTGTCTCACACTAAAAAAGTGCGCAGTGCAAGTACATTAACAGAGGCGGATTGTAAGTTCGGGTGAACGTAAAAATGCTCCGAAACACTTTTGTCTCTAAAAAATGATTTTGTTGGATTTAGAAATGATGCAACTGAAACGGCTATACAATATGGTATACTAATCGAGTTAAAAACAAAACTAATTCAAATTCAAAGGAATTTCATCGATTAGAAACAACTCATTAGAAGTGAAGCAGAAAATTTAAAATGAATATTTTTTGTAAAACTTTTGATTAGGTGACATCACAAACAGGTATGCGATTCAAGAAAACAATAAAACTAAGACATTTCATCAGTCTTCTCGAACCAGGGAAGCTTTTAATATTAAGCGCATCTGAAATTTGTTAACTCAAAAATATTTTACGATAAATATAAAAAATCTTTTACTCGAAGTTTGCAAGACGAATTAATAACACTAACAAGAAATTCATTTATGAGGATTATATTAAACGAGTGCAAGGATGTTAAGGAATATGTGGAACTTCTGATTATTAAATGGGGCTAGCATCTTATCATTGCAACGTTTGCACAGCACATATGATTTATTTGGCTCTCCCAATTTCAGTAGCATCCATGGAAAGAGGTTTTTCGAAGATAAAGTTGATTAAAAATTACCTGCGTAGTTGTATGGCGAAGAAAAGGTTAAAAAATCTATCAATTATGTCCCTTGAAATCTCAGATTTCAAGAAAATATTATCAAATTTGGATGTAGTAATTAACAAATTTGCTAGGATGAAATCGATATGGGTGATTTAAATTGTATGTAATACCTTCAATATAAATAAAATTATTGTTAATTTTTTAGTATAATGTAAAAATATAATTTCTGTTTTTAATATAAAAAATGTAAATGTAAATTCTTTTACTTTATTGATGTTTTTAATTGAAGAAACTAGTGGCACCCGCAAAATATTCTGCGAATTTAGAAATTTGGATGCTTAAAAGTATTAATAGCCAATTTCTCCTTATAAAATTAGACAACTGATATTTTGAATGTAATGTTTGTTTTTAAATTTTATATCTGCAACTTTAATTGTCTCTCCCATACGAAAAGGTAACATTCCAGTATTGAAATTAAGAAAGAAGATTTTTTCTTTTCGACAATCGCTAAAAATGCCCACAGCCCACACGCAAGTCTACTGAATAATAATAATCTTTAATTATTAAATTTGAAATATATTAAGTTTGACATTACTTACAACTATAATTTCGATGCTTCATAAACAGCGCGAAGCGAATAACGCAATTCTTTCGTCTATTTTATGGCTAAATAAATGCTAATTCAATCGGAGGCAACAATGCGTGTCCCCTTGGCAACCACCGGAAAGAGTACCAAAAAGCCATAAAATTTCAAAAAGAAATCCTTGTTTCTGACAAATTCTCCTGTGTAACATCTAAGCATTGCAAGAATAAGATATTTTATAGTTTTATCGTCGAATAAGGATAAGTGGAGAAATTCGGTCCATATTTACTAATTTGAATGAATTAAAGATATAAACCTTGCACCTTGAAAAATCGAAACTTCTGTGTGAACATATGGAGAAATATAATCGTCTCCCGGAGTCAAAAATAGTTTTCCCTGGGTCTCCTAGTTGGCAGAAACAAAATGGCGTTTACATCATTTGTCTCTGACAAACTGTTCAAGAGATAAAAGGGGGGACGGACCGACAGACAGACAGACGGACAGGCAGAAGGAGAGACATTGAGTATTTATATATAAAGATTGTTTTGTATTGTGTATGCGCAATGTAATTAAATGTGCAATTCGAATGTAGTGTATTTTTGATACGCATTTACAATGTTAAATAAAACATTATAGGACATTTCTTTTTATTAAATTTTGTTAAATCATTTTAATCATTTG
This sequence comes from Tanypteryx hageni, assembly GCA_028673005.1. Taxonomy (NCBI): domain Eukaryota; kingdom Metazoa; phylum Arthropoda; class Insecta; order Odonata; family Petaluridae; genus Tanypteryx; species Tanypteryx hageni. The sequence continues at coordinate 60,989,623 of CM054120.1, read as the reverse complement.
CCTTTGAGTCTCAAAACTGTAGTTACGCCTCTTGCGGAATATAGAATTTGTAGTAGCTTTGTAATGTCAACTGTCTGTATTTTACTTGTGTTTACCATTAAGTCAAAAATTCCAGAAGAAAACTGTTGACTTAACTGTTGCTTCTAATCTTTTTATTTATTTATTTATTTTGGTCCAAAAACAGTACATTGGCCTTTACATTGGATACACCCAAAACAATATTTAAAAAAATATATATATAACAAAATACCTATACATATCAAAATATACATAAAACAGAAATTAACACATAAGATGGATGTAATAAAAATTAAAATTGCAGAAACAAGACAGCTTTTCAGAGACATTCGCCACCCGTGGAGGCACGGAGGAGCGAGGACCTACATGTAATATCCAGCGATGGTGCTACCTTTTGTAAAGCATTAAATGAGGTGGGAATGCGGTAAAAAAGCGACCTTTGGGATATAGATAGCCGGAAAGGCGGAAGATGAAAGAGAGAGCACAAACGAGTGGAACGTGATGGGACACGTAGAGAAAAAAAGAACAAATATCAGTGGACCTGTAGAGACCATTCACCGCAGTGTGAAGGAAATGGAAATCAAAATATTGCCGCCTGAGATGCAGAGGACGCAGTTTAAGAGCGGCGAGAACACCTTGTTTACTTAGCGAACGGAAGGCAGGAACACGGTTCCTCGCGATCGCAAGGAAGAAATTCAATGGACGATCAAGACACTTGAGTGTAGTCGGAGATGCTGTGGCCCACACGGGACAGCAGTAGTCCAGGATTGGGAGAAGGAAGGCTGAGAAAAATGATTTAAGTGGTAAAGGATCATTTATCTCCTTAAATCGGTGTAGAAGACTAAGAATAAACATGGCCTTAGATGTGGTTTTATCAATGTGGAGAGAGAAAGATAATTTTCTATCAAAGATTACACCAAGATCTTTTTGAGAGAAGACCTTCCGGATTGGAGTGTCACTAAGGGAATGGAAGGTAGCGATAGGCTTTTTTCGTAGAGTGAAAGAGAGAAGCGTACATTTATTAGGATTTGGTGTTAATTTCCATATTTGACACCAGTCGGAAATCTTCGAAAGACAATTTTGTAGACAGTCGCTATCGTATGAATTATTAATTTGCTTAAAAACCTTACAGTCGTCAGCATAAAGAAGGACGTTACACTTTTGACCTTTGATAGTATTAACTATGTCATCAATGTAAAGTGTGAAGAGTAGAGGTCCGAGAACACTTCCTTGTGGTACACCTGATGTTACGGGTGAAAGAAATGAATAAAAACAATCTATTACAACTCTTTGCGTGTGGGAGTGTAAGAAACTAGTGATTAGGGAAAGAAAAGATCCATGAATGTTGAAATGATGAAAGAGTTTGTGCAGAAGAAGAACATGATCCTCAGTATCGAAAGCCTTTGCTAAATCTATGTAACAAAAATCCAGTTGGGATGATTTTTCAAAAGCTTCAGTAATATTATAATGTAAGACAGATAAATTTGTTAAGCAGGAACTACCAGGTATAAATCCATGCTGTTCAGAGGAGATATATGGGAGAGTGAAAGAGAGAAGACGTTTGTGGACGTTTGTTAATGATCTCCTTTCAATTTAAAAAAAACCAATGCATCAACTATAATGATGAATTTTCCGTCATATTCTCCAAAGTTTCAGAGCTTTTTTCATGGTTAGATGTAAAGATCGAGATTCCCCGTGTGAGCAAAATAAATGAACAGATCAAAAATTCCATATTCGACGCCCGAAGAATAATATCGAAGATCAATATATATTCCATTGTTAGATGCAGTGATAAGTGATTTAGAAACAAGGTTTTCCTATAGAAACACTGAATTCATGCGAACTCACTTTTCTATTTCTGAAAAACATAGTGAATTTAAACGTCAACTCACTGTCATTGAAGATTAAGGAAATCTGCTAATACTATGGCGATCTTCTACGTAACTATAAACCCGCACTTGAAATCTAACTACCAGCGGAAGTTCAAGTGGGTTAGATCAGCAGGATCTATGGAAATTACTATATCCGTTGAAGAATCTCTTCAAAATTGTGATCAGGACATATAGTTTAGTGAACAAAATGCTGGTTGGTTGATTCACTAATCGCTTCCCAACATACAACTTAATAATGGCAATTAATGTTTTTGAATATCACTTCTATTTGCTCAAATCAATACTAAAATCACCCCCTATTAGGAAATCACCTATTTCTCTGTAATCTCAGATAACCATATTTCAAAAAAATTCTAGAAAATTTGCATTTGAGGTACTAGGGTAATGGTAGAATACATATAAATAAAGTTGTCTTTTTTATCATTAACCTTACTCCAAGAATGCTTCGAATTTTATCTACACCAGCTACACTCATATTATCAAATTTTACGTCATATCTGATGTAAATTGAGCACTTTTGTGGCTTCAAAACTGTTATGTAGGTGAAGTTTTAAACATGAAAATCCATTTTTAAAACTTACCCTAATTCATGTAGATCAAATAACATCTTCTATCTTTTATTGTAGCACAACAGTCGATGATGTCATCGAAGAAAGGGTGTTTATCCACAAGTTTGCATAAAGGTTCTCTTAGTATTGTGTTATTAGATAAAGACTATAATAAGCCGCGTTCGGTAATAATCATCTCCATGGCAACAAAATAATAAAATGCCATTTAAATCGCAAAAATGCAACGCTTCAATAGAAATTCAAGAAAATACTATCAATTATCAAAATTCTATGACAATCTTATTCATCAATAACGTGCATCAGTAATATACTTCCAAAATGTATGCATTACGTCCCACTTTTATCCTGCATACCAAATTTATTCAAGTTGAGGGCAGAATAATCCATTTTCTAATTTTGAGTGCACATAAAAAAGTGCATCGTGAAAAACCTTTTTTTCTCATTTTTATTTTTCTTATACTATTTTAATGTAGAATTTATGGATTATGGAAAATTGAAAAGACTACGAATTGAATTTTTAAAGTTCATTTCAATATTGGAAAATTTTTAAAATGTTTGGAAGTTCCACTATAAATCATTATGGCGGTATTTATTTCCCTTAAAAGCATTTAAACGTCTAAAATTTCCATTAAGATCATTAAAGGTCCATATAAAAGCAATCATATCGTTGCCATGGTGTTTATACATTTCCGTTGTTGACGAGAGGAAAAATGCACACTTTTTCTAATTAAAAACAACTATTTACGCTAATTCGGTAATTATGTGACTTGTGCCTAAAAGGATTAAGAACTACGTTCTTTCATCTAGACAACTGATTTTTTTCTCGAATTCGCATCCTAAATTTCAGTAATTCTAAAATGCATTTTTAGAAAGCCTTGCACTGAATCCCATGCTTTTCTTATGGGGTGATGAAATGGAACATTGGGGTTAAAAGAACCCCTTAAATATTAAATTTTTGTGACTTTCTATTTTTCTCGTCAGTTGGTCATCTAAAATAACAATATACCCGAGATTTCAGACGTGTGGCATTTATAGGGGCAGAGATATAAAGCGAGAAATATTTAAAAGAATCATATACATAAATATATAACAGAGTGAATTAAATAAAAGCGTGTAATAAATAAAAGTGTGTAAAAATTCTACATTTCAGTAGAAATTCAAGAAAATACTATTAATTATTAAAATTCTATGATTAGAATAATAATATACATTCTTTCCCCTTAAAACAGTACAAATCTTGCTCCGATATATTTTGAAGTATTCAATATTCTGTATGAAATAACAATCGCAAAGTAAAAAGTTGATCATTTTATCATGCACACTTTCAAAGCTAAAATGTAAAACCTTAACACTTGAAAAATGAAAAAATTTTATTTGTCAAATAAATATCATTCATTCATTTGTGTTCTGTCTTACGACAGGTCCTACCAATTAACTAATTCATTGGCTTTGACTAGGGAATATACATACACGGTGTGGTGGTTTCCCGTTGCCTTCCACACCGGACACACACACAGAAGGGAGGAGGGAAACCCGGTGCCGGCATTTGCCTGCTCTTGCGAAGAACACCAGGGGGGCCAACGGCTTAACGTCCCTTCCGAAGGACGGAACAGCTGAATTTGCGCGGTCTCCTCAAACCACGCAAACAGGGGGCCGGATGACCTTGAGAAAAAATCCTACTCGCGCAGGATTCGTACCCGATGACTTTCAAGCATCGGGCGAGTAGCAGCCAGCGTCCTAACCACTACACCACCGGCACCCCTCAAATAAAATACGCATACTTAAATGATCAAAAAGGAATTAATTTGATTGTATGAAATCCTTCGATTTGAGGGATTGGCGGCATTAGGATTTTCTACGAGGCACAATTAATTTGACATGTCACTGTATGATGTATTCGACATTTCTTTCTAGGACGTAATACGGAACTTATTAACCATAAACTTATAGCTAAAAGAAAATTTGATCTTCTTAATCTACCGATGACCATATCTTTGCTAACTTCGTGTTCAACTCGACTTAAGATACGATTACTTAGATGCACATCACATTGTGAGTAAATTAGTTTAGAACGTACTAATTTACTACGTTACTGTGTTTTAAAAGTTTTAATTGGCAGAAACCTAATGGTTTTACGTATTTATTTGTGGTATTCTGTTGCAATACTTTACCCGATATTAAAAATTTAAAATTTCGTTCTTATAATCCACAAAAATATAAGATGCGCGCATTACACAGGGTGTCAGAAATCCAGAAAATATCCAGGGACAATTCGGCGTACTTGATTTTCAGAGTGCGATCAGTTGAAAGAGATGCTAACTCTTCTTTTTCGGAGAGAGTAAAAAGAAATAAGTCAGTTGTGACTGGCGAGAATGGTTTCCTTCTCTGTAGTCAATGACGGAAATAACGTTCGATATTGTCCTCCAGAGTTACTAAAATTTCCACCACGAGAGCAACAATTTTTTTCTTATGGGTTTTTCCAATGAGAGGAAACATTTCAAGATTACCTTCTCTAGCTCTCTTTTTCCAGATGACTATTTTCTCTGCAATGCCAGTAGCTTAACCGTAGAAGTCTGGATGTTTTCATTCCGTCCTTGCATGCTGGTGTTCAAACTATTCAAATACCTAAATATTACGGCCAATTACGCTAATTTGGCGCACCAATGTTCACAGCAAAGATATTCACAAAAATCACTGTGTCCCTCTGTAACAACTCTTCTTTAAGTTCAAATACACGAGCCAAATTTATTCCACTTGTCAGCCATCTTATTACCGCGAATAAAACTAAATATACCTACGCATACATATATCTACGTAATGCGAATCCAATGCATTACTAAGCTGCTTGAAGAGGCGGGTTTTTATAGGTCTTGATTTCAGAAAATTAACCATTCCGACAACTTGGTCTAATACGGACCTAAAGTCAACTCTTATTGTTTTTCCAAAAACGGTTTCCCTACGCAAAAAACAATGGGTACGGCGAAAACCAATCAGTTGTCTATCACTCATACACATGGCATTCGGTTACTATGACAACGTTGTTGCCAGGTTTACTGCTTACGAGCCTTCCAAACCAATAATACATTTTTACTGGATTCAGATAGTCGGGGAAAGACGGGCAGATTTACAATCTTCTCTTAAGCGTCTTGCGGCACACCGGTTCAGAAGTACTGGTCTACATGTTGTAAATCAGGAGTGGAATCAACTATTATGCCAAAGTATTTAGATTTCTTTACCTCGTCTAAAATCTGATCCAGGACGTAATCACTTATCAGACTAATGAATTTTTCACAAATAGTTGAAGTCATATGACAAATGAACACGTTCTCGGTTACCATGTCTTTGTATGTGTGATGCTAAAAATGCATCATATTTTCCCAACAATTCCAGTATTCCAAGGAAATTTCCATTTTTACGGAACCGATAAGATCAATTTGTCATCTTAGTGCTAATCCTCGTTCACTCAGAAAAAGCGCGACATCAATAACACGTTATAGTTATTGCAAGTAGGTACTGACACTCCTGGTCATATTGGTCAGGTAAAGAAGAAAATAAGTCACACAGTCCACAATATACCATTTTGATTTATGGAGAGAACCTTACACAATAGCGATGAACATCGTATCCATTGACCGTTTTTCGCTTGAACATTGATTTAGTAATGCTAAGTTGTTTAGAGTGACATATTTGAGAAGTTGATTTCGCAAAGTATGTACATTCGAAATCAATATTTTGAGGAATATAGCCTTAATGAATGAGATATTAAACAACCTCCTCACTGACTTTTCACTCAGATGGATCATCACTCATTATTTCCAAACAACTTAGTGCATTATCTACTTGTACAAACACATCACCGCATTCATTATTGGAGGTTGCGACATTTTCTCGATGTAGTTTTTGTTCAACATTGTGAGCCTCTACTTCTATTGCACCAGGCATTGTATCTGTTGCTAAATATTGTCTACAAAGTTAACCTGCAAAAAGCAGCATATTTTCCGATTCTATCCATAAAATCCAGATGCGAAATTTTACGTTCTCTCAATAACTTATCTTCATCGGCATTTTTCAAATTGTATAGAAAACCAAAAACTTCATTATATTCAGTCGTAAATGCAATTTTTCCCTGTACGAATGAAATCCTAAATGAGGGAGGAATTTATATTCGGAAAGTCACCTTTCTCCAAAAATAATTACGGCAAAAAACCGTCGATCGAGAGGTAAAAAGGTTGTATCTTTTATAGAATCACATCCTGACCCTAGATTGGGATTCACAAACGATATAACTAACATTCAAAACTTAGTAAAAAAATGTATCTTCTAATTCATATTATATATTTAGGCAGCGACAATAATCGGCCACTTCTGTTTTTTGTTAATCCGATAGGCGCGGGTCTGCCTCGCGCTATAAAGAATCGGCTTAAAACGGGGTCGCGCGAAACGAGGTATGAATGTACTTACAGCTGTTAACATGCGAGTGAAACGGAGGAGGAAGGTGCCAGGAGACATTACGGAGTAGATGGACGGGAGAGGGAGAAATAGTGGAGGAAGAGAGTGAGCAGGAGGGAGATGAATGAGGAAAGAGTAATATTAACGATATATTCAGTCACTTTTTAAAGAATTCACGTGGCGTGAGCCCACGAGCTTTCTGGATATAAATGTAGAATATTAAAATTTTAAAAATAGCCTTCATAACTATGTCGTTAGACAGGAGTTTGGTCTCGTTGTAGCTGGGACATAACCCGTGCGTAATGCGACTGCTAATCATCGAGGACTACGAGATTTTTAAACAATGCAGTTAGAGTGAAATATGTTATTATCACACTCCAATAATTTCTCCGAAGATTGAAAGTAAAAGCGTCGGAAATATTTGTGTTAATAGCGTGCCTATAACGAAAGGTATTGGCCATCAATTGTTGAAGATTATTTTTCCTGCATTTTAATAAAGAATAACAGCGAGTTTATTAGAAATAACTAGGAACTTTGAAGGCTCTTGACGATCTTGGGGGTCTTGGGGTTGGAATTTTCTTTCTCCCGAGTAAGATGACGTCACAAAATGTATCAGCTTTAGATTACGCAAGTCGTAATCCACGGCAAAGAGAACTTGCTTTTTCCCGCATTCACATCTTACCGCGAGGACGTACAAACACACTTGCCCACATCTCTCGAGATCTCTGAAAATACTCGTCGTAGTCAGTGATTGTGCCTCCGTTATCACATCCTACAGAAAATCTTTAGTTAGGCATATTTTTCACTTCATTTTGCCCTGGAAAATCGTCTGTCTGTGAATCCTGACAAATGATTCGGGATGAAGGGGAGTGGGTATTACATCGGTTTACAGCTAGAAAACACAAAAGCACCCTCTCGGAAAGTTCTTACATATTCCTTATGGACTAGATCCTAATGCCTACATACTGCGAAATCTAACACCCGAATTTTTTTTAACAAAACAATAAAAACGTAAGATTCCCAGGATGAGGTGATAATCAGCATAATATCTTCTTTATATTCCGTTTCAAACTCGGAGTGTACTTGCCCACTCCTCGATTTGTATAATTTGAAATAAGTTATCTAGCAATTCACGTACGTATGATATAAATATAGTACTTGAATTCTGATTGCGCGAAATTTTCGGTTATGTTTATTGTGTCCTCATTAAAATAACTTATCTACTGAAATGCCGCTCACAAAAAAGTTTCATATGTCCTCATTGCAAACCAAAATTCCGTTTTTAAAGTATTACTGGGTGGTGTGATTTGAATTTGTCTTCCTGTACTTTCAAAATTGGCGATACCGCCACTTTAACCTCAAATATTTCCGCAATTAGGCTGCATTGTTTTCTGTGCTGTGGAATTTTTAATCTGTCGTCGTAATAATAAATCGTTAATTTCCAAGGTTATTCATATTTTTGGGTACTTCACAATAATTCTATGCGTACATTAGATACCCTATTTAGGTTTTACGTAAATCCTTATATAAGGAATGAACTCGGTCCCAACGCACTTCGTAAAAAAGAACCTCAGTTGTATATGGCAAACTGCTGTTCCAAAACACAACCGCATAATTAATACCCGCCAATAAGAGAGGTCGCTGTTATGTTAACTAATTATTGTATATTTTGATATTATTAAAATTATGGTGACTATAAGTTTATGGCGATCATATTTTATTAAACTATCAACATTTAATATCATTTTTTTAATGGCTGGATTTTTACATCTTGTATGAAAAAACACGTATTCCTCGTATTACCATAGACAAAGCCTGTCACTACAATTCTTTCATTAAGTGTTTGGCGTTCTGCCACTGCATATCATAGTGCCAGCGTGTACGGGTTTCCGAATTCACAGGTAGGTACTTGATATTTTTCATTTGTCGTAAATTCCAGCGAGACCATAAAATAAGCATCCACCATAAACGTGTAGGTGATTCTTTGAACGTTTATTTTATAAAACTGAAAGAGTAAGTGAATTTCGCAGGAAAGGGAGAGAAATTTCAATCAATTCTCGGGTGAAAAAATCTTCGTGTTCATAAGTACTAAAATTTTGGTAGTCATAATGCGTGAAATGAAGTACTGCTAAGCGACGTAAACCTGGGCGTGATTTTTCGCAGTTATTGCCGCGTTTTTGCTGCAATCACTTTGACCGGGAAGGTTTCCGGAGCGTTTTTTTTGTTTAACTCTCGGCGATCGCATTCTACACGAAGATAAGCAGTCGTGCCTTACGTTGAATTTCCATTATCCTGCAGAAGTTGATTTCAACGCAGAGAAGGAGAAAAAAATCCGAACTTGTTGGAGAACCCAACCCAATTATCTCACTGACTTCTGAGAAAGTGCAGAACACCTGTTTCGCGCTCTGGCGAGCACTTTTAGTGTTGTAAAATTAATTACCTCACACAAAGTATCTAATATAAATACACAGTCATAAGGACTTGAAAGCTGGTTTGAAGAATCCGCCAGGCGTACGCCTATTGCCAATTTTACCGCACAACATTTGAAGGTCTCACGATCGGTTAAGTCTCTATGGATAACTCATTAATTGTTTCCCCTCTGCTAGTTCTCTTAGTCTCATTTCATCATAGATGAGTTTTAAAGTGAATGTTGTATAATTGCCATTTTAATAACTTGCTTCGTATCGGTGTAACTATATGGAGGCAATACTTCATAATTAGAAGTTTTTGTGATCTTATAAATGTCGGAAAAATTTTCCCACGACTTGTGTATTGTTTTCCATTATTTTTCAGGTGGTTTTCTGCTCAATAAGACGCTTCGTAATGTCGACGAGACAAGATTGGTTCAAGGAGAGAACAATTTCTGAAGTGTGAAGATTACATAGTATGCACTTCTTAAACGACTTCATCATGATGCCGTAATTTCTTCGATGTTTTTTACTCACTCGCCAAATAAAAATCTCTCTCTCCACAGATCTCTCCTGGTAATATGCTGCAATTTTGTATCCATTTCATATATACATATAACGACCGAATATCGTCCCCGAAATACTGCTGCGTTGTGAAATTTCTGTGTTACTGAGCATCCAATTTGATGCAAATACGAATCATTTTGTTACACGTTTCCCTTATTTGAACCCGTTTCATGTTATGCAAACATAAAGCGATCACTCTCGGCGACTTATGCCTTAGAAGGGCAAACAGCGTGATTGGTATCTTTTATATACACCTACGTGTGTTTTCCATATATTGGCATGATCATGCTTAATCGACATATTTATTTCTGTATTTAAAACTTTTTTCACCTCCCTCGACATTTTTATTTTCATTTTGAGAAGCAGAAATTGTGGTTCGTCATAAATATAGGTCAAATATTTAGCTTAATCATGTTTTTCTTATGTGACTTTTCTCTTAATACTCTTATGATAAGCTTTAATTAAGGAAATACTGCCTGTATTATGTTTTTAATAGAAATATCCACTTTATTCTTTCAATAACAATGATCTCATAGAGGTTTTATACATCATCATATAGCAAATCCACATATAAAACGATCTCACTTGTAGTTTTCATTAACCATGATGTAATGGGGACTATTAATTTAATTTAAATAATTAATTAATTTATTTATTTAATTTATTTAATTAATTTATTTAATAAATTAAATAAATTAAATAAAACATCGTATTTTATTAGAGGTAGATTTGACTCAAGTCCTCAAATGATATGAAAATCTTATTTTTTTTACAGAATCCTGATTACTGTGCAAGAGGATAAGGATCTGCGGAAGATAGAAGGATACAGAAAACGTTACAGAAGAAGCAAAGTGATTAGATAGACAGTAGTAATTCAGTGATATCATGTGTGCTGTTATCTTAATGTTATAATTTTATTTTTTCATGTTTTGTAATGTACTTGCATAGAGATTTTTAGTAGATTGTAGTGAATTATGTTAGAGCATGATGACAGATGTTCAGGGTGTGTAGTACGGTTTGGTGATGGTATTTATCCACTAACAAATCTGGAACATTTGAGGATTTTGTCTAATACTATGTTCATCCTGGCTGAGCAGCATTGTTTGCAATCATCTGTTCGTTGATGATTTTGAGGTGTTTGCTCTTGGTTTGGGGCAGCGTGTCGCCCTAGGTCAGGGCGGGCTCTAAGTACACATGGAGTATGGCTAGAGTATCCTAGCGATGCCGTCCATGTAAATAATTGGCAACGAAGGCAAAAAGCATTACCTCCAGGGTGCCTGTGGAAACATGCTTAAATCTCAAAATAGTACAGGAAGCAAATGTGAATTGTTCTCGTTTTCCAATTTCCATAGAGTGAGGACAAAGCTGATCCAATTTTGTTGGCAAATAATTTCAGTGTTTTTGTAGAAACAGGAAAAAACTGAGTTTGGTATTATGTAGTAGAGCATGACTGATTTGAATAAAATTTAATCACGTTAATTTGTAGGATTTGATGACATCGGTTTAACTGATTGTTTCTGATATTGAAATGCAATCACTTTTTCCCCTATTGATATGGGTGATATTATTTTAAAATATATTAAACTGAGATTTATTGTGTATCCTTTTTTCCACAAATTTGAATTTTTTTCAAATTTTGAATAAATGTTCCTAGTGATAATAAAAATATTGAATCTCAAAATATATTTTTAGCATTGACAAAAACTGATGTTCACATTGCATCAAATGCATACAAATCATGTATCGTTATAGAATCCAACAATCACAAATGATTTTGTGTTCAACCTTATGTACTTACACCTGCAAAAGTTCTAATAACAAACATATAAGTCACCAGCTCAAACTAAGTGCCTTGATAATTCGATGTACATTATTCATTTATTTTCCGCTTAATTTAATTCAAAGTCAGAGAAATAAAGTAGCTGATAATTGTTAACCAGGCGACTGCTACAGAGAGATGGATCACAAAAGACAGAACAAAAATTTACATTCCTGATAACCAAATAGAAAACTGAACAAACAAAATGAATTTGATTTCCTGATACTGATTTTGTAGAAGAAGAACACAAAAGAGATATTTTGAGTGAATGCTATTTTAACTTGAGATATATGCAAATTAAAATCTTATTAAATAAGCACTGTTGATTGCATGGATAAAATACAATTCTCCACTATGAATTGGGATCTCTGATATCAACTGCAATGATTAACCTTTTTATTTAACTTTCTCCATGCGCAATTTGGTTCATTGGTCACCAGATTTTGCGCTAATATTAACTACATTTTTGCGGTAGAGGGAGGGTGGAAGGATGAAGGATTGGAGGGGAAGGTCGTTCGCTTCAGCACATAGTTTCAGATTCAAGCAAAATGTAACCAATGCGTTTTGGACTTTTTGTTTACTGTCGAAATTCACATTCACGTATTAGGAAATTTAAATTTATAGAAAAATTATATTTGGTGGAATATTTCGCGGAAAACTTAGGCAATTCCAGCGGAACAATAGTATTCCGCGGGACACCGGTTGAAAGACATTGTTGTAGAGGCTAGTAGTCGAGGAGGCCCACATCTATTATTTAATCTCCAACGCTGAAGGATAACTGAAGTCTATAGCGGCGGTTGCGATAAAGAATCAATTCTTACGAGAGGAACGAATTTTAATAAAGTGCCATAATGGAACGTTATATCCGTGATGTATAGCTCATATTCATTTCTCCGATTGAAATGCATGCACCGAGAACGGAGTGACTAACGGTATGCGTCTCACTTGGAATAGTAAGTCCTTTGGAAGTCGAGGTGGGGAAGTGGGAAATGGCAGAGCTTCACGGAAAAATCGGTAAAAAAACGTTCCGGGAGTCGAGTGTGTAAACAACAAATTCGCCTTGGCTAGCAAATCGAGGTGTTCCAATCTAGCTTCATGTCATTCCTTCCGAGGTTGCCTCGACTGTCCCCTTGCCCTTTCTCTTTCGCGAAGCAGCCGCTCATCCTTATCTCGCCGGATCATTTGGCGCAGGGGGGAAGCGATACACATAATCCTTCCCAGGTCGGCTATTAGTACTTGCCGCCGATCTTCGGCTATCATGGAAGACATCAGTCAAAGGGTGCAAAAATCGTCAAGCATTATATATATAAATTTTATTTTAATTTTAAAAATATTTTGGTTGTTTACGATAAGTACATAGTTTTTGACACAGTACTTCGTCTATTGTAAAACTAGAGAGATCCAAAAGGAAATGGTAGACGAGTGTCAAGCGGCACTAATCAAATATTGCTGGTATTATGTAAATCATAATTCTTTTTAATCAAACCTTTAAAATTCTTTTATCAGATTATATATTAATTTATTTTTCCATTTCAATACAAAATAATATGACTGCCAAAATATCCAAAGGATGCATACCTGGCGATTGACATAACCGCGAGATGAGACGCTTACTTCGTGAATTTCACCGTAGTGAAAAAAACACCAAGTTACATCTGTTAGGAAATCGCAAAGTCCCGATACAAGATTGCGGCGTTATATTAACACTCGCCGCTCCGGGAAACTGCCCGATAGATGACGAGACGATGCATTCTACTCCAACCCCTTGCACGACCACGAGTCGACGCGCCTCGAGTACAGGCCTTCCCCGAACACGAGCCTTTTTCGAGGGGATGTGCTTGCATAATGTATTCCAACAGCACCTCCCCCTTCTCCTCCCCAGAAGATAGCAATCTCCAACACAATTTTCCTTCTTTCCTCTAAGTGGAGACCGTAAGAATTTTAGACTACGTATTTCAAGCCAATTTAAATAAACGAACTTTCGATGTATCATTTTATAAAAATGAATTTATTGCCAAATTACCAATTTAATATGAAGAAGGACCCGTCAACATAAAGTATAATTGATCGATTCTCACGACACAGGAATAAACTTCTATTTGAACGTTTATTACGTACGAGTATCCTTCGCGCCGCTCACAATTCAAACGCAAGGCTATAACACTTTAAATATTTCGTAAATAAAATCCTACACCTGATTTGAATATCTATTTCCTCGTTTGCCCCTCGACCTCTCATTCCATTACATTTCTCTCTCATAGCAGTCGTAATTCACCTTACTAACCTAATCCGTCACTTCATGCAATAACTGAAATTTTAAAACGACATAACGATACAAAACTGGCAACTAGCACTCGGAATAATCACCTGACGAACATTCAATGCGCCATGTTTTAAACCGAAGAATGGTTAGTATGACTTTGTTAAATGTAGCAAGAAGGGTTTCGTTAAAATACGGCTTACTTTCGAAAAAGTAAAAATATTTTACATGGAAATAAAATTCTAACGCAGGAATTTAGCTCAAATTAGAAGGTATTTTTCTCGCCTAAACATTCTCTCTCCATTGCACATACCAAAAATCTCCCCACGTACACTCTCCTGCAGATCCTCCCCTCCTTTCCCCTTCCCTCTATCCAGCCTATCTCTCCCTATCTCCGTTCACCCGTCCCTCCCCCCAAATGCTTCCCTCTCCCTCCCTCCCGAATCCTCTCTCCCTCCGTCTCGCCCTCTCTCTCTTCCCCTTCCTTTCTCACTCTACCTCTTCCCTCCTACCCTCATTTCAACCACCCTCGAGCAATTCTCCATTCGTAAAGAACACCGCATTAAACTGCGATATTCCTACCGTTTATCGGCATTGCTCCAGCATTCTCTTTCACATTACGCTTTGCTTCGTCGCCCCTCTCCTTCACGTACACTTGTTAACCGAGTTAGGAGAAGTTAGGAGGTCTGCCGATTACTTCTGAACTCATGCATGCTCTCTCCCTTTCTCCCCACTCCACTCTGCAGACCACCTCCTTCCCATATCCTCCTCGACATACCCAATTCTGCATGTTCGTTTAATGCCAATCTATCCACGATTCCTCCTACTCCTTACTACGAATTCCGTATTAATCTGGAAGAGTAAACGGAATATGGGGCAATCACTATGAGGAAGTAAGTACTTTAATAAAAACAGCACTTGACTGCATTATCATCCAGGAGCATGTTAAACCATAACTATTTATTCCACGATACTTATTTTATGCTCCATATTTCCTTTCCTCTAATTCATTAATTGAAGGATCTTATTTATCTATGACATAAAAGATCTTCCGCAAATAAAATGGACAAAATAAGTGGTTAACAAATCCCTTATTTGTCAAAAAATTCAACAAGACAGCAATCAGTCAAAAGGCAAAGATTAACAGCCATTTTTTTGGATGGGAAATCTATTCATTTGATCCATAAATCACTTATAATGTTAGTGCCGACAATTAACTTCAACTTTACCATGGTTATTATCTCCATTGCCATTTTAAAGAAGATAAATTTGTATATTTAAAAAAATGACCTTTTATTTGCCATTATTATTCCGAGAACAGGAAAGGGTCGCTGTTTGCGCTTTAATTCTTACAATACCATAAACCAGTGCCTATTTCAATTATACATGAACCACATCTCTGGCATTGCTCTCAAAGAATTTAAGACGGATTGTATGGCTGTTGATGAATGTTTTCCATCGAATCATCCTGAACGTAGTGCTAATATCTATGATCTGCACCTACACTACAATTCAACAAAATAGCTTTGTATCGATGAGTTATGTTAAATAAATATTCCTGATTAAGCGACAACTATTTTCCTTCGGCCTTTTAATATAAATGCTAACGACATTTTTTCGTGAAAAACACAATGCATACCTATTTCCAGAACATCGAAATTTTAAATTTAATGCTCAGAAATTTAACTGCGGCGATCATTACCATGAAATAGCATTTAACTTTAAAAAATTGATACTGATTTTCGAGACTTGTATGTTAGACATTGAATGAATGAACAGCTATTAAACACAGCTAATGTTCAAACATTTAAATTAGTTCTTCAGGAAGCAAATCTTCTTTCGGATACGAATTAAACATTTGGTAGATCCCGTCAGCATTCTTCTTCATTTCCTCTGATATCGCCAATTTGACTGCCTTTGACCGTAGACTCTCTTCCTCTCGGGATTTCAACCTTCCAAACCCCTTTCTCCTCCCCATCAGAATAGAACAAGTGACCTGTCCGAGCTGTATATAAAGGATGGGCTTCCTTCTTGTCCACCAGTCATTCATCCACCACGACGGAAGAAGACGCTACGAGCCCAAACAACACCGGCTTCGATCAGAAAAGAAGGAAAAAGGCGGCGGCAGAAACAGTAAGACGTGTTTTGGCTGAGCACTAGTCGAGTCTTTGGAGAATGGGAGGTATTCGCGAAAAGTTTTGAGGTGGAATCAGTTTGTAAGAGAACTGAAAATATTAGTCCACAGAAGTGTCTAAGATAACGTAGTCGAATATAAGTAATGAGGTCAGGCTCAACTAGGTGGAATTTACTCGTAATGAAAAAATAACTTTGTTGCTTCCACAAAATTTAATTTAAACACGACCGGTTTCACTACGATCGTAGCGTTACCAGGTGATTATCATCTGATGATGCTAGGATCGTAGTGAAACCGCTGGTGTTTAAATTCAAATTTGTGGAAACTACATAGTTATTTTTCCATTATATCGAAATTGCATTGTCGAAAACATTTAGAAAAATTTAGTGCTGGAAGTTAAATTCCGCGAATATGCATACGTTACTAGAGGGAGATTGATTCCCAGTTCGAAATCTAGTAGAAACTATTCCTTCGTCGGAAGAAGCCGTCATTTCGAAGAGAAAGCCATGCAGAATCAACGTAGAGGTAAGAACTTTTAATTCTTCACTTGATATCGTTTATTTTCTAATACTTAGATTCTATTATCTGTTTCCATATAAACTTTAACTGATCTGTATAGGAGATAAAACGAAGTATTACGTTTTGTAATCTTGAAATAAATAATTAATAATGGCAAGCGCTTATACTCCATCTTTATAATTATATATAATACGCCTAATTTCGAGCAGTTTCTTCAACTGCCGACAACGCAGGTTTTAGTCGATTAGTCTTACATCTATCCTTTATTCATTTCAGGACTGGCACGAATTAGGCACCCGTTGACTTGTCCCCATCCCTCCCTATCCACTCGAACCCTCGCTCCTGACCGGCACCTAGCGCTTCTCCTCCCGCTTTCCATTCCCCGTTCAACCTGACATCCCATGCCTATTCGACTTCTCCACTACCTCGACTGCAGGCCTGCACGTCTCGAAGCTTCATCCTCGAGGGACCTCCGGCATCTCTCAACCAGCCAACCACAGTGAAGTGAGTGTGTTTGTGTGTGTGTGCAATGGTCATTCTGTGATGGTGATGTGCGAGTGCATCAAGAGGATTTTCGTTCGCCGCTGGAACGCTGAGTCCTTCCGCCGATGGAGGATTTGCCACAGCACAGGTAGGGGCTCTACGATTCCCGGGAATCAAATCCTCCAATCTCGCTCTCTTCCAGCGTAAGTGGTGTAGTGAGTAAGTCATAGTAGGCATGGTATCCCTCCGCTAGGGCCCACCGAACGGGCGATAAGGAAATCTCTACCTTAAAGTCGGGGGGAGGGGTAAATTAGTGAACACTAAACTTAATTTAATTTTAGTCTAGATGTAACGATGTCTAGTTATAAGAATTTCCTACAATGTACACTGGTCGCTTGGCCAATACTCCTCACTAGGTGCGTGAAATAAAACCGTTCTTCCAAAAGCTGTCCTTTCTTTCTTTCCTTGGCGGCACCTGTTGTCACACATGGTGCCGTAACATGGTCTTCATAGGGCTCTCTTGCTGCAATTGCTGCCCGTGCAATAAACAGTTGCAGTTTGGGGGCGAACCCCTCCATTCTTAAATGGGGAAACGAGCCTATTTCACAGCACCTCTTTGGGTGGGCTAGGAAGTCTGTGGATCAATTTCTCTCTATCACTGTCAATGAAGAACTAAATGTAATAAATAGTAATAATATATGGCAACTGCCAGATGAATATTGGTTATTTATTATTCTCTTAATTGCATACTAAATTTCTATCGCCAAATATGTTGGACAGGTCCCCTCAATTCAGCCCCCATGCCTGCCCTGGAGGCAACTTCCAAGTAAGGAATCTTCTGCTGCCTGTCGCCAGCCACTCCGCATCCAATTACCAGCAAACCGAACCTAGCAACACCATCATCTGCGCATGCATGGAATTCGAGAATGACAACCTAACATGGATCAAGGAAAAGCTGCAACTTCAAAGAGCCCATCCATCAAGATACGAATGAGTATCGCCACTAAACTCGCAAATGGGTGTACCTCTTAAATGATTGCTGAGAATCTAGTGAACACACGTAGCATGTCCTCTAGATTCACTTAAATTTTTTAATTTCCCTTTTTGAAAGTTTTTATTATCAATGAACTTGGACATGGCATGGGCCTGTATCACTCCTACCCATGCCGAAACCACTCCTTAACCCTTTTTGGCCCGGTGTGCATAATATGGTACATGACGTTAAGTTTTTTCAGCTTAAATATGGCCTCTGTTTTGGCACATTGTAACCTGGTGCTGACAGATATAATCATTCTCTTCTCCAATTAAAAGTCTTTGCAACTTTAATGTTTTGATAAATTTTAAAACGGGAATATTCTAATAATTTTTGTTAATGAATAATTTTTTGGCCTAAACAATTTCTTCCAGGCAGCAAAATGCCCTCCAGAAAAAAGTCGAGGAAGGATACAAAATCAATGAAAAGATCTACAAATTTTGAAGAAAAACAGCTTCAGTGGTCTTGGCAATAAATATTTGATGACGAATGGACTTTCCATCATCACATAAAACTCGACTCTCCCAGGATTGGATTGCGATACTTTTTCTTTATTCTGTTGTCAATAAATGCTATTTTTCTCAACGAACTGTTTATTTATTCATGAATAACCAGCATATAATTATGCAGATACGTAGCCAATGACACAATCGAACGAAACTGCTATTTCTTCTTAAAGGAAGTTTTATGATGGTAACTATTTAAATTAACGACATAGAAAGACGATTTAAGGCAAGAATTAACGAAATCTCATGTTACAGTAGTGTTGGTAATCCGAGATAACCAAATCGGATTATTGAGCACTCGGATTATACGGAATGACTAAAAATAATGTTATAAAAACATTCACGTATTTAGATATATTTATTATTAAAAACAATTACAAAACACAATTTAATCTTCTTTGAGAAATGACACAATAATAAAACATATGTATAGTAAATTAATGAGGAAAAAACCATCGAGAGTATTTTGTTTCTTTGCCATACATCTTTATTCGTTGCGATGTCTCTCAGAACTCGACCTTGTATATTAAGTGGAGCTCGGATTACCAAAATTCTATTTATCTAGATTCTACTGTACTTGAATTCAATCTTCGGTGTTAGGCGTTGCTAGAATCCCGGAGTTGTAAACGCGTTGCAGCCATTTCACGGCATTATTGAAAACATTGATTCACTATTTAAATGGGGAAAGGAAAAGTTCACGGAATCGAAATTTCCGTAGTCACTGGCTATGCACCAAAAAAATAATTTATTCGAACAAATATAATAAATTCAGAAATTTTGATGAAAATCGGACGGGATTAAAAAAGCCCGAAGATAAATCGAAACGATGAGACACGTGCCTAATAATCAATTCGCGAACATATAGTCCAGAAAATGAGAAAATGTCATTCTTGGTTTTAAATAACTCGAGTTATTTCGAGCTCATAACAACTATCAAAGGCGTTAATGTCACATACTTTCCTAATATTATCAAATAATTTAGAACCTGGATCCATAAAGTGCTTCTTTTCCTCCTTTTTTACTAACCGGACGAATATCTTTTATTTTGTCCAAAAGAAATAAATGCATCACTAAGGCTATCTAATAATTCGAATCTTTCTTACAAGTACTGGACAGGTGCATCCAATATGAAAAAATATAAATTTTGTTTGACATCCTGTATTATCTCATAATTGTTTTTATGCTCAAAATTGTTTTTCGAGAAAGAATCGATTATGTGACGGAAAATGTTGCATCAGCCGTTTTCCACAATTTCTTTCGCAGTCACTAAAACGTTATTAAATCTATAGTCCGAATGGCACTTTCTAATATGTAGATCCAATTTAAAATGTTCGAGTACCATTCTATTAAATTTAGCTCGCTATATTTAACCGAGATAATGGGTGGCATGCATAAAAAGCAGCAATAGCAAACGCTTAAGCAAATGCTTCGATCCGTATGCATAAAGAGCGAACTTTCTTCTTTTCTTCTGACTTTCAGCCAAGCGCACCATTAAGAAACAGATACTCTTCCAATGGAAGCACAAAGAAAACTGATTTAAGGGTAGTTCTGTATTATTTTCGTAAGAATATGGATATTAATGTAGGAAGGCGAAGGAATAATTGAGGCTAGTCTTCGGAAACAATCGTCTAAGCCGATTTACAATCATCATTGGGATTTCCATAACAGAATTGGGAAGAAACTACAAATGAGAGACTAGAAATTTTGCATTCTATCAACGAAATAATTAGTGGCGAACACCCCGCGATGAGACAAAGTTGTTTTCCCTCTCTCTGGTTAATTTTACGTTCCGTGACTAAATTTCTCTATTTATTTTAAACAATAATTTTTCATTTTAATTTGTAAAGGCGAGTAAAATAGACGAAGTATAACTACCTTCGATAAATTGAAGCTACCGTAGAATCAGATGCTCACTCCAATTTATTGCTTGTATCAAAATGCAAAGGCATTAATGGCACAAATTTCTACGACAGTAAAAAGGAAAATATTGCTAGAGCAACCAACTTGTTGCACCTTCCACCACGGAATAGATCAACGGACACGTTTTCATTCGATTCCGAGGTCCCGAGTTCAATTCCAGGTGCTTTCACTTTTTTAGAATAGCTTGGGATTGAGTTAACCGTAATTTCTCGGACATCGCGATGCTGCCAAATTTTGCTTGGAATCCACCTCCATCCTGGGGAAGGTCGGGGGAGGATGCTTTCAATCTCAAAGTCTCAAGTTCGCATCCAGGAGTTTTATTCTTCCCATTAAAATATCATGGGAATGAGTACAGCGAATTTTTCACTCGTATCTTAAAATTACTTATTATCATTGAAAGAAACTTGAGCTAGAAACGCACAAAAATAGTTTTACTTTTATTTCGTCAAATTTCAAGGAGACATCAAATCGATAAGGTAATTTGTTTTTAAAGCGGAAATTCGACGTTTTTTGAGCTCACGTGGTTCAACGAATAAACTAAATTTTGTTTCCGTTTTATTAGTCTTTTCGAGTTGAAGAGCAACGAGGCATATCTTTCTCTCCGCGATTCCAGGGTTCGAGTCCATGGGAAATTTTTCCTTCGTCTACGTTGAAATTCTCGAGTTTTTGTCTTTGAATAAATTTTTTATCGGTCCCTCATATCTGACGTATGGAGAAGAGAATATGTTTTTTAATCTAATAGAATATGAATCTTGGTTCCAATCGATGTAGACTAAATACGTATTTCCATGTTTGGTACAGTCTCGAATTTATATCTCCGAAAATATACGATTATATATAATTAATACGAGTTGCCGGTGCTGCAAGCGCTGTAAAAATCACCATTTACCAAGATCTTAACTCGTAAATAATCCAACGTGATCTCCAGGGCAACAGAACTTCAGCCACGTGGAGCCTATATGTATTAGATAATAAATTCCATGAGTTCTAGCTGAATGTTTGTAATTTTCCGCCAAATTAAGGCAACTATCCGTAATTTCCAAATTCTGTTGCAACTCGTGTCCAAGTTTCCATATTTCAAGTTTCGTGATTCAGATCACACTGCATGAGCAATAAGAATAATCATCAATAAAACAATACCCTATACATTTAATTTATGGAAAAAATATGATATTTTCTGTTACATTTATGGAATCATCATCCGTGCATTTAGCACGTATTTGGATAAAAATATCGAGAAACCAGTATGACGCCATTATATTTAACAATTTAAATAAGGTAAAATTTCTCGATACACAACATTAA
Organism: Tanypteryx hageni; assembly: GCA_028673005.1. Lineage (NCBI taxonomy): Eukaryota > Metazoa > Arthropoda > Insecta > Odonata > Petaluridae > Tanypteryx > Tanypteryx hageni. The sequence goes on along the minus strand of CM054120.1, from coordinate 60,967,741 downwards.
AATACTTTTCACGTTTTACCGTCACTCCTACCGGGGTTGAATCTCCGATTGTGATCCCTTATAGCCCTGGGGAAAAGCAATCCTATTCGCTCCTTCCTACAGTCGATAATCCAAATTTAATATTTATGTTTGTGCTTTCAGTAGTACGTGAGAATTGCTATTGTCTATGATACACTCAATCACAGTGCGTGATGCAATTAGAGTTTTGGATACAGTGAAACCTCACATACTTATTACCGGAGGAAAATATTGATGATGATGTTTTCATAATATGCATTATATTGAAAATTAGAAATAGTTAACATATATACTTGACTTGATGTTAAGTCGACTAAAAAAAATGAAAAAAACATATTTCCGTAACTCAAATAAATTTTACTTTCCCTTGAGATTCGAGTTATGGAAGTTCGTTTTGAAGGCATTAGTTTCCATTAAAAGCATTAAATCACTGTAATGGTAACGTATAATATCAGATACCTTTAAAGGCATTGAGGTTGTTGGCAACGACTCGTTGTCATAGTATTTAAAGATTTCCATTGTTGAAAAGAGTAAGTATTAACAGTTTTTTTCGATTTAATGCAGATATTTACGCTAATTCGGTACTTATTTGAATTCTGCTTTAAAAAATTAAGAACTACGTTCTTTCAGCTAGACAACGTTTCTTCTCATGAATTTGTATCCAGATTAAAAGTAATTTTAAAATGCATTTTTAGAAAGCCTTGCACTGACTTAGACGTTACATGGGTGAATTTGTAAGGAACACACGTTTCTTTCCGAAATTTTATAGCTTTTTCGTACTCGTTCCGGGTGTTGCCAATGCGACCCGCCTTCAATTCAATTAGTGTCTATTAAGCCTTCAAATAGACAAAACAATTGCGTTATTCGCTTCGCGCTTTTTATGAAGCATCGTAATTATAGTTGTATCAATGTCAAACTTAAAGTTGCAAGGTTAATAATTGAAGATTAATATTATTCAGTTAACTGCGTTTGGGCTTTACAATGATAATTATTTTCTGATTATGTTTTTAGGTTTTATGTTTATCGACGTTTATCGATTTAAATCTAATCCTACCAAGCTTAGTTATAAGTGAAATTTTACGAGATATAAAGAAAAGTTCATTTTTTGTCACCAGTAAAGTTGCACTGCCGATTTGGCTACGTGACCCATTTATATCATTTTCTCATTTTCTTTGCACTTTTGTCCTAAATACCAAATTTGATGAACATCTGTCCAGTGGTTTCGCAGATGAAACATGCGGACGGACAGGCGGATGGACACGACGGGGTCATAAGGCATTCTTTGTTTACTTTTTGTAAAGAACGCATAAAAATGAACGTCTAATGGTCAGGTTGTTCCCGTCCGTCTGTTCGTCCGTCCGCATGTTTCATCTGCGAAACTACTTGGCGGATGTTCATCAAATTGGGTGATTATGACACAAGGGCAAAGAAAACAAGAATGTGATTTAAATGGTTCACGTAGCCTAATCGGGAGCGCCACTTCGCTGTGAGAAAAAATTAACTTTTCTCTGTATCGTAAAACTTTACTAAAAAGTTTTCTAACAAAATTTGTAGAACTAGTCAAATAGTCAAATGTTTTGTTTAGCACATTTTTATCGAAGGAGTAGCCAATTTTATGAAATTCAAACGAGAAAGTCGTAATTCGCTTGGAGATTAGAAAATATCGTATTGAGTGAAATCTAAAGGTCAATTGCTATGTTTTTGACGTGTTTTGACAAAGTTCCCAAATTGGCAGAAGACTGAAATTTGTTATGAATGTTTGATTCTTATAGTTAAAACCATTTACGAAAATATCTTAAAGTAGATTCGGTTTCGACTTCAGGTGATAAATTTTATTTCCCATAAGATAACCCGTAAAAATAGATTTTTCTACTTACAAGCTTTTGTTCTTTTTAAAATTAAATTAAGAAGAAGTAGACCTACGATCTACATACCTAAATATTTTTATAGAAAAATAAATAACGTTTCCTGTGCTTATCGTCATATATTGCTCACGATTTAATATCGCTCAAGCTATACGTTTAATATGATATTTTTTGAAAAATTTAATCATTTTAAAGATATGTTGCCCCGCCTACCGTCCCATTATTAATCCTCGTGATTACATTTTCGTCTCAATCCTTATACTACACTAGCGTAATTGTCCGTCAATTATGCGGGTATATTCAGATTATGTATTAAAATTAAGAAACTCTCCATTCTTCCACTATTTCTCTCTTCCTTCCTCCCATTCCCTTCCCTCCTTCGCACTTTATTCTCTCTCCCTCCTATTCTCCCTCACTCCCTCCTCTTTCCCATCTCTCTTCCTTCTTCCCATTCTCCATCCCTCTCTCCCTCCTACTCTTCATCCACCCTCTCCCTCATATTCTCCTCCCTTTCACCCTCACATTCTCCTCCCTTTCTCCCTCACATTCTCCTTCTCATCCTCCTCAGCGTGATATACGTAGAATATTTATTTGTTAAACATTACGCAAGACAACTCTAGTTTACCAAAATTATTTCAACTCTCTGGAACATACTATAATGTGAATTATATATATTTTTTATTTTAAATCCACATGAACTTTTGTTTCATTAAATTAAAATTTATATCTTTTATTCAGAGGAAATATCCCCCCTCAAAATAGCACCATAAACGAATTTACTTCTTAAAATACCATGTAAACCGTAAATAAAAAAATTCCGAAAAGCTCATTATATAAATTGCTCCTGCATTTCAATTTTCTATTTACAAACTTGTTCGAGTTATTCGTGTTTTATTAACTTTAAACTCAGGCCAAAGGGCAGACAAAATAGCATTTTATTGTTATTTTTGTGATTCTTTTAAACTTCTATTTCTCTCCCTGTTTCCCAAACAGTCCTCAAGTCCTCCATTCTCCTACCTAACTCCCGCAACCTGTCGCCCAATCCTTAACTCTATACAATTTTTACATTCTCGGATTGTTTGTTATAACGTCCAGCAGGTTTATATGATTTTCGTACCTGTTCTATTTCATTAAAATTAAATTTAGCTCATTATAACGATTGTTAATCTTTTTCGATAATATTTCACCTTTTTAGGTTTCCTTCTAGTAAATAACGCAATGAATATTTTTTACATTGATTGCTAGGAAAATCATATTCCTCTTCTTCCGTCTTTCCCTTCTTCTCGTAATAAAATTTTCAAAGCACGATTGATCCTCTAAAATACTAGGTAAGAAAAGGATTTCGAGGAGTATCAATATAATTTGTTGGTAAGAGTACATCTCGTTAAAATGGCAAGATTTCACCAAAATATGTTAATTAAACGTTTAACACGAGGAATTTCGAACTGTAGGCGAAAAACAGTGAACAGAATAATAAACGCTGATTTTCTTCTGTAGAATGGTCTAAATCGAAAGGTCGTACGTCAATGGTTTCTAATTTCATTTGCCAAATTAAAAATGCCTGTGCATCATAAGGTCGACTCTAACGTGTTACCTTATGGAGAATGCAAATCATCCTTTGGAGTAGAAATCTGGACATTTTTCGTAAAATTTCCTTCTTCACAACATTTTTAAATCTGAATAGATTACGTATCTCTGTCAAATTTCAAGTTTATATCCGCGTATTTGATCGATTAATTTGAATTTTAGGCGTGTAAAATATTTTCTGACGTCATAATTTACGTCATCACCGTTATACACAGAAGCATAGACAGAATTATCAGCCCTTTTCTATTAGTAAATTCATAAGGAAGGCAATCTTTGATTGCTTTTATACGAGAGAGAGAGATATAGAGAGATAGGGAGGTGGTAGAGAGGGAGTGAGAGAGAAGGATAAAGGTAGAGAAGGAGCGAGAGGGAGAGATAGATAATTGTACTTATAAGGTCGAGATTGGGACTAGGAAGTCATTTTTTACAAAAGTATAGAGGGAGAGAATGAGGGAGAGATGGCGAGGAAGATAGGGATAAAGGGACGGAAAGAGGGAGGGATGCAGGAGGAGGGAGAGGGAGAGAGAGGTAGATAATTGTATTTTTAGGGCGAGATTAAGACTACGAAGTCTATTTTTAGATGAGAGATAGGTAGATGGAGGCAGAGGGAGGGCTGGCAAGGAAGAAGGAGATAAAGGGAGAGAGGGAGATTGAGAATAGGTAGAGAAATAATTGTATTTATTGGGGTGAGATTGAGACTAGGAAGTCTATTTTCCAGGGAAAAGAGAGGGGTAGAGTAAGCGAGAACGGGAGGGCGGCGGATGGAAGAGAAAAAAGGTGAAAGAATGTGAAGTTCCTTCAATTTAATACTTAATCAACACATTTCCGTTATAATTGACGGGCAATTACGCTACCTTAAAATAATATCTCTTTAAGAAACGTAGGAATGGTCGCATTAATGCAAATTCATATTGAAGTAAACGTACTTTGTTTATAATCGTTGCTACTAAGGGTGGTTTATGTTATTTTTAGAAATTTCGACTGGCTTAATATTCCATTTTCTAATATGGGAGATGGGTGATAGGGGGAGAGAGAGGGTGGAGATCGGGGCAGATAGGTAAGGATCATTGTAAAGGTTTTCAAAATTTCGTTATGAGATAAATTTCTGTTCATAGTTTGGAGAGCTTAGGGAGTAGGCTAGAAAAATTAAGTCATGGGAAGAAATGGGAAGAATTGGGGAGAGAGAGGGTGAGCGGAGTAGAAATGATGATGAAAAGGGGAGAGGGGGGGATAGAGGAACTAGGGAGGGGAGAGAGGGAAAAGAAAGAGTCGGGAGAGAGGAAGGAGAAAGGGGGAGAGAGGGGAGAGAGGAATTAGAGAGGGGGGAGAGGGAAGTGAAAGAGGGGGGAGAGAGGAAGGAATGAGGGGGGAAAGCGGGAGGAGATAGGGGGAGAGGGGGGGAAAGAGGGGGGGGCGAGAGGGGGTGAAAGAAGGGTGAGGAGGGAGAAAGGGGGCTGAGGGGGAAGAGAGAGAGGGAAAGAAAGGTGGAGAGAGGGGGTAAATTAGGAGGAGAGTGAGGTGAGAGAATGGGGAGATGGGGGAGAGTTGGGGATATAAGAGGGAGTATGGGAGTGAGGGGGGTTAGAGAGAGGGGAGAATGGGGGCGAAGGAAAGGGGGAGAGGGATGAGAAGGGGAGGGGGTTGAGAGAGGGGAGTGAATGTGAAAACACCAAACGAACCAGAAAACTTCGAATAAACATAGATAGATAGATAGATAATCGTCTTTATTCGGGCGAAATTTAGACCAGAAGGTCCATTCTTACATTTAACCCTTCGTCAATATGATAAATACAAGAAAAAGAATAAAATAAGGTATAACAAAATACACTATATAAACATTATGTACCTAAATCATACAAATTAAAAAGATAACATTGAATACAGATTTGTGTTTGTGGGGAAAATCTAGGTAAAAACAGACATGTCCTCCCTAGCAAAACCCACGCAGGAAAACACCCACTAAGAAGGGGGGTGTGAAAAACCTGCGAAAACCCTAGATAGTGTACATTTGGTAATACAAAACTACAACATTAAATAGGAAGAAGTATGTACAGTGGGAGAGTTCGTATATACAGCGTAATTATATACCGTCATAAAAAAGTACACGTAAAGGTAATAGCGTAATGTAAACAAGAAATATACAAGTATGCAGAATGAGATGAAATATACATGAAATATATACAATGAATGAATATAAAGAATGTTGTTGGGGCATGCATATTATAAGAAAGCAGGAAAAGATATAAAATACATAAATAATATAATACAATATAAAATAATATAAAACAATAGCAAAAAAAATAAAAACAACAAAAAAAATACAAACAATAGAAGAAAGAATATATATATACACATACATATACACATATATACATATATATGTATACATATATATATATACACATACATACACACACACACATACACACACACATACATACATATGTATACATATAAACAATACACAAAGTATATAAAAACAATACAAAATTATATTAAGAGATAGAATATAATATAAGACAATACAAAAAAAAAACATGAGTAAGGATAATTTATGGGGAGTGTAAAGAGATGATTAAGGATTACTTTGTTGTTTAAGAAAGTGAGTGACACAGGTGCGTTTGAATGAGTTTAAAGAGGGAGATGTTTTAAAATTCTCATCTAAGTTATTCCAGAGTCGGCAACCGGAGACTTGAAAGGATTTATTGTAGATATTCGTCCTGTGATGAGGAATAAGGAGGTTATTCTTGCCTCTAGTATCCCGCTTGTGTACTGTGTTGATTTCATTGAAGAGGGAAGAGAGGTAGTCAGGTTTGTTATAAGTAAGGATTTTGTACATTTGCATCAGGGTATGTAAGTTCCTTCGAGCGTCAAGTTTGAGCCATGAAAGATTATTGTAATGTTCGCTAATGTGGTCGCTCTTTTTAAGGTCACCGATGAATCTCATGCAGGAGTTTTGTGTGCGTTGAAGTTTTAATGCCAATTCACAGGAGAGATCATTATAAACAACATCACAATAGTCAAAGTGAGGAAATAGGAGTGTGGTCACTAAGAGTTTACGTAAGGAATTAGGTAATAAGTTTTTGAGTTTTTTGAGAGAGTGCAAGGAGGAATTGATGGTACTACAGATTTTATTGGTATTAGGAGCCCAAGATAGAGTTTCATCTACTATGACACCGAGGTTGACTACTGATTTTTTAAAATGCAATGTGGACCCCTCAAGCGATAGAAGAGGAGATTCGCTATGATCTATGGAAGCCAATAGTTTGGGGTAACCGATAATAATAGATTGACTTTTTGCGGGGTTGATCTTCAGAAAGTTATTTGAGCTCCAAAGAGAGAGAGAAGCTAGATCAGAGTTGATTTTAGCGACAGCATCGGGAAATTCAGGTACGCGAGAGTGATAGTAGATTTGGAGATCGTCAGCATATAGGTGATAATTACAGTGAGTGAGGGCATTTGAGATATCATTAATGTACAGAGAGAATAGCAGGGGGCCAAGAATAGAACCTTGCGGAACGCCTCTATTTACATTTAAGGGACGAGATGATAAATCATGAGTAATAACCTTTTGAGAGCGGCCATTTAGATATGAGCGAAACCAGTTTCGAGAAGCGAGTGAGAAGTGCAAAAGTTCAAGTTTGCATAGTAGGATGTCTTTGTCGATGGAGTCGAAGGCTTTACTGAAATCCAATAGTGTTAGAATGGTGATTTTTCTCTGATCCATTGCTTTGCGGACGTCGTCCGTTACTTTCAATAGTGCGGTAGCTGTGCTATGCGATTTACGAAAACCAGATTGGAACGGGTCAATGAGATTGTTTTTTGAAAGGAAATGAGTTATTTGCTCATGTGCAAGTCTTTCAAACGCCTTGGAGAGAACAGGCAAGAGACTAATTGGTCTGAAATCAGCGTTTTCGTGAGAATTGTTTTTCTTGGGGATAGGACGGACAAGAGCTGATTTCCATGAAGTAGGGTATTTAGATTGAAGAATAGACCAGTTAAAGATATGAGTGATAATGGGGAGAATGATAGGAATTAATTTATTTATTAGTATTATAGATACGCCGTCATCTCCTATTGCAGTTGACTTAATTGCACGAAGTGATTTAGCTACCTGTGGTTGTGTGAGTGGTGTAAATTCAAAGATTGTATTTGAGGTGTGATTGGGTTTGAGGCTACGGATACGTTCAATAGTTTCAGATTTTAGGCCTACATCTATGGTCGTGGGAGGTTTAGTGAAATGAGCGTTAAGCTCGTCAAGGGACAGGTTTGGTGGAAGTTGCATATCTTTATTTTTACCAACACCCAAGTTCCGTAATTTTTTCCATATCGAGGACTGTGTTCGTGCAGAGTTGGTTGAATCGTGTACATATTTAATTTTAGCGTTGCGTATAAGTTGTTTAGTTTTATTTCGCAATGATTTATACCGCGATAGTAAATCAGGATCCTTAGATTTCTTAAAATCACGATAAATGCTGTCACGGCGGGACATAATCGATTTTATTTCTGGAGTTAGCCATGCAGCATGTGGCTTAGAGACCCGAATGATTCTGGGAGGGGCAAACTTTTCAAGTAGCTGAGACATAGGGAGGGTAGAGGGGGGTAGAAGACGAGAAGTGGAGAAGGGGAGAGAAAGTTGGGAGGGGGCAGAGAGGGGGAAGTCAGGAGAGAGTGGGGGGGAAGAGAGGTTGTGAGGGGGAGGCGGTAGAGGAGGGATATAGAGGGGAGTGGGAGAGGGGGTTATAGGGGTAGTGGGAGTGGAGGGATATTTGTGGGAGTGAGAGAGGGGGTAAGCGTAGGGGGAAGAGAAGAGGGAATGGTGGAGAGAGAGTGGGGGGAGAGAGGGGGAGAGTGGGAGGAGAGAAGGGTGAGGGTGTGGGGGGAGAGAAGGAAGAGGGGAATTAGAGAAACGAGAGAGAAGGAGTGGGGGGGAGAGGGGGAGAAGGGGATAAAGGGGGGTAGTGTGAGAGGGTTTAGGGTGAGTTGGGGGAGAAGAGGGGTATACGGAGAAGTGGGAGAGGGGTAGTTTAGAGAGGGGGGAGAGTGTGAAGAGGGGGGGAGAAACGGAGAGAGGGGGTTAGACAGGGGAGAGAAATGGAACGACCAAACGATGAAGAAAATTTCAAAATAACATAGGGATGTGAGAGGGGTGGAGAGGGTGGGAAAAGGAGAGAGGGAGAATGGAAAGAGAGAGGGGGAGAGAGGAGGGAGTGAGCGGGGAGAGAAGGGGGATGAGTGAGGGCATATAGGGGAGTGTGAGGGTGGGTAGAGAGGAGAGAAGAGGGATAGGTGGTGAGAGAGAGGGAAAGACTGGGGGGAGGGTAGGAGATGGTGGAGAGGGAAGGGAGAAGAGGGAGAGAGGAGGAGAGAAGAGGAAGAGAGGGAGAAGAGAAGGGGAAAAGAGGGGGAGAGAGTGGGAGAGGGAAGATATGGAGGATATAAGGGGAATTGGGAGATGCGGGGGGAAGGTGGTGATAGGGGGGAGGAATTGGAGAGAGTGAGCGGGGGTAAGAATTGAAGGAGAAACGGTGAGAGAGGGGGGAGAGAGGGGTGAGAGTGGGGCGAGAGAGGGGGAGAAAGGAAGGATGTAGGTGGAGAAAGGGGGGAGAGGAAGGGGAGGGAGCGTGGGAAAATGAAGGAGAAACGGGGAGGGGGGGAAGAAGGGAATGATAGAGGAGGGAATGAGGAATGAGAGAGGAGGGAGAGACGAGAAGAGAGTGGATAAGAGAGGGAAGAGAGAGGTTGTTGTGTAAGTGGAAAGACGTGGGAGAGAGGGGGAAGAAAAGAGGGAGAAAGGTGAGAGAGTGTGCGATAAAGGGGGATATAGGGGGGATGGTAAAGAGTGTGGGGGAGAGAAGAGGGAGAGATGTGAGAGAGGGGGAAGTGGGGGTAGATAGGAAAGTACGGGGCGGAGAGGGGGATAAGTTGAGTAGAAAGGGGGAAATAAGTAGGAGAGAAGGAGAATGAGAAATAGACATATGGAAGGGAGAGGGATACAGACAGACAGACAGACAAACGACTATATTAGGGCAAGATTGAGACTATGTAAACCCTTCTTAGATTTAACCCTTTCCTCATCTCAATAATAAAAATATTTACAAAATAAGCGAATTTAATTACATACATATATAAACATTATACATATTAATTACAACTTAATATATTTGTTAGTATATTACAGAGCACTACCAAAGTATGATAGTTTTTTAAGAAAATTTTTAAATGTATCAATTTTTGCGTCTAGGTCGTCTGCATATTCAATAGTGTGCCAAGGTAGACATTCACCTTCGTTAATAAAACTATCATAGTAATGGTTTTTCTGCTCATAGTTTGGAGAGCTTAGGGAGTAAGCTAGAAAAATTAAGTCATTGGAAGAAATGGGAAGAATTGAGGAGAGAGGGAGAGCGGGGTAGAAATGAAGAAGAAAAGGGGAGAGAGGTAGAAGAGAGGAAGTAGGGAGTGGGGAGAGAGGAGGGAGATAGGGGGGGAGAGAAGGGGGAGAGAGGGGGAGAGAGGGGGGAGAGAGGGGGGATATAGGAGGAAGAGAGGATGGATATAGTGGGGAGTGTGAGAAAGGGGATAAAGGGGGGAGTGGGATAGGGGTAGGCGTAGTGGGAAGAGAAGAGGGAGTGGTGGGGAGAGAGAGTGGGGAAAGTCGAAGGAGAGAATGGTGAGAGTTTGGGAAAGTACGGGGAGGGGAAGGAGAGAAACGGGAGAGAAGGGTGAGAGTGGGGGGTGAGAGGTTGAGGGGATGGGGACAAAGGGGGGCGGTGAGAGGGGTTAGGGGAGAGAGGGTAGAGAGGGGGGGATATACGGGTGAGTGTGATACGGGGTAAGGGAGAGAAGAAGAAGGGTGAAAATGAGAGAAGGGGGTTAAATAGGGGAGAGAAAATGAAATACCAAACGATGATGAAAAATTCAAATAAATATATGGATGTGAGAGAGAGGAAAAGGGGGGAAGAAGGAGAAGGGGAGAATGGGGAAAGAGAGGGGGGAGAGGGGGAGTGATGGGGGAGAGAGGAAGAGAGGGGAGGAGGGTGGGTGAATGGGGGTTATAAGGGATTGGGAGAGAAGGTAGGGAAGAGAGAAGAGGGATAGGTGGGGAGATAGAGGAAAAGAGTCGGGGGAGGGTAAGACACGGGGGAGAGGAGGGGGAGAAGGGAGAGAGGGGGGAAATGAAAGGGAAAGAGGGAGAGGGAGGGTTAGAGGGAAGAAAGGGAGGATATAAGGGGGAGTGGGAGATTGGGGGACGAGGGGGGAAGAAGTGTGGACAGAGAGAGAGATCTGGGGAGGAATTGAAGGAGAATCGGAGAGAGTGGGGCGAGAGAGGGGAGGGAGGGTTATAGGGAAGAAAGGCAGGATATAGGTGGAGAAAGGGGGGAGAAAAAAGGGAGAGAGTGGGGGAAAATGAAGGAGAAACGGGGAGGGAGGGGGAAAAGAGGGATGAGAGATGAAGGAGAGGGGAATGAGTTAGGAGGGAGAGAGGGGAGTGAGTGGCTGAGAGGGGGATGAGAAAGGGCAGAGATAGGTGGCAAGAGAGGGGGGAGAAGAGCGTAAGGGGAGAGAGGGTGGAGATAGGGTGAGAAGTGGGAAGAGAGGGGGAAGAAAGAGGGAGAGAGGTAAGAGAGTGTGTGATAAGGGGAGGATATAGGGGGGAATGCAAAGACTGTGGGGGAGAAAAGAGGGAGAGATGGTAGAGAAGGGTAGAGAGAGGGGAGAGACGGGAGAGATCGGTGTAGATAGGAAAGGACGTGGCGGAGAGGGGGAAGAGGTGGATGGGTTGTGTAGGAAGGTGGAGAATAGTAGGAGAGTGTTGAGAGAGTGGAAGAGAGAAGGGGACAGAGGAATAGATATAGGGAAGGGAGAGGGATACAGGCAGACAGACAGACAGACAAACAACTTTATTAGGGCAAGATTGAGACTATGTAAACCCTTCTTAGATTTAACTCTTTCGTCACATCAATAATTACAATTTTTACAAAATAAGAGAATTTAATTACATAATGATTTATAAAGAATACTTATTAATTACAACTTAATATATTTGTGGGTATATAACAGAGCATTACCAAAGAATGTTAGATTTATAAGAAAATATTTAAGTGCTTCAATTTTTGCGTCTAGATGGTCTGCGTATTCAATAGTGTTCCAAGGAAGACACTCAGCTTCTTCAATAAAACTATCATAGTAAAGTTAAGTAAAAGAGAGCGAGCTACACTGGCAAATATATAAAATATAAGCGAGGGAAATTCTCCAAAGCCAGTCAAACTGATAAAACCCGGTTATAAGGCCGGATAAAAACTGATGAACCCGGATAAAAACCGGATAAAAACCCAATACGCTATCACAAAATTTTTTAATAACATTGAGTATCATTTCTTTAATGAATACTTTCAAAAGTTGAAAGAGGTTAACCAACATAAAATTCAAACCAAACTCAGAGGCATAAATTCGAAAATTAAATCTCTTCAGAAGCTTAGTCCTACCGGGTCTCCAGATAAGATAAATTTCGTTAAAAATATTTCCAACGTTCACTTCACCCATGACGAGATCAGATTGCTCAACAAAGGCCTTAAACATTGTCTTCCATACAAAAAACCACCACCAATTGACGACCTGATTATTGATATAGAATGTGGTATAAAGGATAGTAACGACACGACCAAACAGTATATAAGAACCGCTAGTAAAATCGCCATTGAGCGGAACATGAACAATTTGCCAAATAAGAACCTTCAGATAAATAAGACTGACTATAAAATTATTCAAAACTTAAAGAAGAAAGACTGCGTCTACACCAAATCTGATAAGGGCAACACCACAGTCATTCTAAACAAAGCGGACTACCTTGAAAGAACATTAAATACTATTGAAACAGGCCCCTACATCCAGATCTCCAAAAATCCCATTAAAAAACTCGCGACACAAGTCAAAGAAACTGTTAACCGTTGCAAACACACATTTGACAAAAAACTAGCGTTCGCTCTGAAAATAGCGAATCCCACCATTCCAAGACTTTACTGCCTTCCCAAAATACATAAACCAGGAAACAAAATGAGACCTATAGTTTCGGCCATCAACTCACCCTCTTATAAAATCGCCAAATGGCTCACTAAGGAATTAAAATGTATAGGCATTGAAGAAACATACGGCGTTAAAAACACCCAAAATTTCTTGGAACATATTAGAAACAAAAAAATACACAAAGATGAAATACTGGTGTCATTTGACGTAGAACAACTCTTCCCCAGTGTTCCCATTGACGTCGCGCTCGAAAACCTCCAGGACTGGCTACTAAGTAAACAAATTGAGGAAAACAAAATTCTAGAAATTCTCACATTGACAAACTTATGCATGGAACAAAATTACTTCGTTTTTAACAATAAGTTCTATAAACAAATTAATGGAACATCAATGGGCAATCCTCTCTCACCACTTATAGCAAATATTTTTCTTTATTCTTTTGAGCAACGCTGAAAAAATACGTTAAACTATTTCCCCAACACATGGTGCAGGTACGTTGATGACATTTTTGCCATATTTGATACAAAACTCTATAACATTAACACCTTCGTCCAAGAACTCAACTCATTTCACAACTCTATAAACTTCACCTTCGAAATCGAAGAAAATAAGTCTTTACCTTTTCTTGACATTTTGATCATTAATAATAATGGACGATTAGAATTTGACGTGTAAAGGAAACCGACCCATACCAACAATTATATTAAGAAAGACTCCAATCACCCTTACAAACAAAAGATCGCGGCTTCAACCATATGGTACATAGACTATTGACGACACCGCTAAATAAAAAACGTTTCGACAAAGAAGTCAAATATATTAAAAACGCGGTCCTGGAAAACGGGTACACACACGAACTTATTGACAACATTATTAACAAGCAATCCAAAACATTAGACAAGAAGACAAGTACTACGCTTGCTTTAAGTGACGATAGGAAGAAAAAATTTATTTCACTCCCCTTCCATCCAACCCTAAACAAAGGGCTAACAAAAATCTTTCATAACGCAAGTTATACATTAACGTTTCACAATACAAATAACATTAAAAATTTATTAGGGAACCCTAAAGACAAAATACCCACATTAGAAAAATCCGGCATATATCAAGTGTTGTGCCCCACATGCGACATGTCTTACATTGGCCAAACGAAAAGAAATATTTCCATCAGATTCAAAGAACATTTAGCGCACTACAGACATGGACGCTTTGAAAAATCGGCCGTCGCGAAACACATTTTGGAATATAACCACCCATTAGACACAAATAACCTCAAACTGCTTAAACAAGTCCCAAATACCAAACTCGACGCGACAGAAAGCTTACACATTCATAAATACAGACACACCCTGATGAATAATGAGTTAGGGGTAATAAACAGCGTTCTTTTTAAACTGACCTCTCCCCCTTTTTCTCCCACCACCTAGATCATCTAGGTCCCCCCCTTTTTCTTCCCCCCCCTCTCCCTCCTGCCCACCAACCAGGTATAAATACACAGACACAGCCCAGGACATCCACTTGAGAGCGTGCCACTGGTCTTGGTTTCAGTCGCCCTCTCTCAAGTCCCCCTTTCCCCTTTTTTAACCCCTGATGATGGTTACTTTGAAGCCGAAAATCGTATTGGGTTTTTATCCGGGTTCATCTGTTTTTATCCGGCCTTTTAACCGGGTTTTATCAGTTTGACTGGCTTTGGAGAATTTCCCTCGCTTATATTTTATCATAGTAAAGGTTTTCAAAATTTCTTTAAGAGATAAATTTCTGCTTATAGTTAGGAGAGCTTAGGGAGTAGGCTAGAATAGTTAAGTCATGGGAAAAAATGGGAAGAATTGGGGAGAGTGAGGGTGAACAGGGTAGAAATGAAGAAGAATAGGGTAGAGAGGGGTGAGAGAGGAAGTAGAGAGGGGGGAGAGGGAAGGGAAAATGTGGGAGAGAGAAAGGAGAGAGGGGAGAGAGGAGGAGAGCGGGGGGAGGGAGGGTGGAGAGAGGGTAGAGAGAGGTGGGAGAGATAGGGACGATAGGGGGGATAGAGGGGATAAGGGTGGTGAGAAAGGGGGATGAGGGGGAGAAGGGGGGGTGAGGGGGGTGAGGGGGGAGAGAGAGGGAGAGAAAGGGGAGAAAGGGGTTGAGTGTAGACAGAGGGGGAGAGAAAGGAGAGAGTGGGGGTAGAGTATGAAGAGTGTGGGGTGAGAGAATGGAGAGAGGGGGAGAGTGGGGAATATAAGGGGGAATGGGAGAGGGGGTATGGGAGAGTGGGGGGTTAGAGAGGAAGAGAGTGGGGGAGAAGGAGAGGGGGAGAGGGAAGAGAAGGAGAGGGGTTTGAGAGGGGAGTGAATGTGAAAACACCAAACGAACAAGAAAACTTCGAATAGGGGAGGGGGGGGATAGAAGGAGAGAGGGGGAGAAAGGGGAAAGAAACGGGAGAAGGAGCAGAGAAGGGGAAGAAAGGAGAGAGTGGGGGGGAGAGAGGGTGAGAGCGGGGAGGATGGAGACGGGGGAGAAAGGGGAGAGTGGGGATATAGGGGGGAGTGGGAGAGGAAGGATATAGGGGGGAGTAGTAGAGGGGGGATATAGGGGGGAGTTGGAGAGAGGGTAAGCGTAGGGGGAAGAGAAAAGGGAGTGGTGAGGAGAGAGTGGGTGGAGAGAGGGGGGAGTGGATGAAGTGAAGGGGGAGGGGGGAGAGAAAGGGGAGGGGAAGGAGAGAAACGGGAGGGAAGAAGGAGAGGGTGGAGAAGGGGGATAATGGGGAGAGTTTGTGAGGTGTTAGGGAGTGAGGGGGGAAAGGGGAGAATATACGGGGAGGGATAGAGGGGGTAGTTGAGAGAGGGGGAAGTGGGGAGAGGGCGGAGAATAAGAGAGAAGGTTAGAGAGGGAGAGAGAAAAGGAAAAACCAAACGATGAAGAAAAATTTAAATAAAAATGGGTTTGGGAGAGGGGGGAGAGTGTGGGAGAAGGAGAGGGGAGGAATGGAGGGAGAGAGGGGGAACAGAGGAGGGAATTAGGGGGAGAGAGGGTGGGAGGGGGGTAAGTAAAGGGTTACATTGGGAGTGGGAGAGTGGGTAGTGAAGAGGGATAGGTGGTGAGAGAGTGGGAAATAGTGGGGGGAGGGTATAAGACGGGAGAGACAGGGGTAGAGAGAAGGGAGAGAGGGGGAAGAAAAGGGGAAAGGGAAGAAGAGAGGGGGAGAGAGAACATAGGGAGGATATAAGGGGGAGTTGGAGATGCGAGGGAAGAGATGGGGGAAGAAGTGGGGAGAGAGAGTGAGAGCGGGGAAATATGAAAGGAGAAGCGGGGAGAGAGGAGGGAGAGAGGGGCGAGAGTGGGGGGGAGAGGGGGAGAAAGGAAGGATATAGGTGGTGAAAGAAGGGAGAGAAAGGGGAGAGAGCGGGGGAGATTGTGTGCCAAGGAAAACACACAGTTTCGTCAATAAAACTATCAGAGTAAAGGTTTTTAAAATTTCGTTAAAAATTTCTTCTCATAGTTTGGAGAGATTAGGGAGTAGGCTAGAAAAATTAAGTCACGGGATGAAATGGGAAGAATTGAGGACAGAGACGGTGAGCGCGGTAGAAATGAAGAGGAAAAGGGGAGAGAGGAAGTAGGGAGTGGAGGGAGAGGGGGAAGAGGGGGGGGGAAGAGGAAAATGTGAGGTGGGAGAGAGAAGGGAGAGAAGCTGGAGAGAGGGGGGAGAGGGGGGGATATACGTGGGAGTTGGGGAGGGGTTTGGGAAAGATGTGGGAGTGGGGTGGAAAGGAGAGAGGGTGGTTGGAGAAGGGATAGAAAAGTAAAAACCAAAGGATGAAGAGCAATACCGAGGAATGTTAGTTTTCTAAGAAAATTGTTAATTATTTCAATTTCTGCGTCTAGGTCGTCGGTAGAGAGAACAGAGAGCGGGGGGAGAGAGAGGGCAGAAAGTGGGGTGAGGAGGAAGAGAGAGGAAAAGAAAGTGGAGAGAGGAGGTAGAGTAGGAGGAGAGTGAGGCGAAAGAATGGGGAGAAGGGGGAGAGTTGGGATATAAGGGGGTGTAAGAGAGGGGATAGGGGAGAGTGGGGGAGAAGGAAAGGGGGAGAGGGATTAGAAGGAGAGGAGGGTGAGAGTGTGGAGTGAAAGTGAAAACACCAAACGAACGAGAAAACTTCGAATAAACATAAGGAGGGGATAGGGGGGTAGAAGAAGAAAGGGGGAGAAAGTGGAGAGAAAGGGGGGAAGAGGCAGAGAGGGGGAAGAAAGGAGAGATTGAGGGGGAAGAGAGGTTAAGAGGGAGAAGGGGGAGAGGAGGGAGAGAGGAGAGGAGAGAAGGATATAGAGGGGAGTGTAAGAGGGGATAAGCGTAGGGGAAAAAGAAAATGGAGTGGTGGGGAGAGAGTGGGCGGAGAGAAGGGGAGAGAGGAAGGAGTGAAAGGGGAGGGTGGGATGAGAGAATGGGGAGGGGAAGGAGAAAAACGAGAGAGAAGAAAGGGAGGGGGGAGAGGGGGGTTGAGAGGGGGAGAAGGATGAGAGGGGGGAGATGGGGGTAGAGGGGGGTAGAAGGGGGATAAAGGGGGAGGAGGAAAAATAATGTAGCCAAAGAGTGGCAAATCAAGTCGTATATTGATGCCAGAATGTAAAAAATTTCCAGCGCTTCATTTTCTGGGAGAATTCAAATGATTGTCAGTAGTTTATCAATTAATCAAACAATAACATTTACCATAAATATATAAACAATTATATTTTCCCATAAATTTACACAGGAATTTCGATTTTTGAAAGTCAAATACATTTACTATATATATAAAGGTTTTTACGCTCACACCTCAGAAGTTATATTTTAATCACGCTACAAAGTCCCGTTTATGTTCAACGGGTAATTCCGCTCGTTATAAAAAAACGGAATCATTGAATAAATCCGTTTTCGGAGAGGACACTCAAGCGATATTCAGTTATCTTGATAACGATAATCTAAGGAGCATATGACGCCGAAATGGTAAAATAAGTACATACTCATGAATAGTATAATAGAAGATTAAAAGGCAATGATCATGGCGTTTGATCTTTAAAGATATTTACACTGGTAAATTGCGTTACACTCTAACGATGAATGTTTATATAGTTAAATTTTTATTTGAAAACGGATGCAATAATAACCTGACAATTTTAACATTACACATAAGGAAGGGGGAATATGGAAACTACATAGTATAGCATTGCGTACATTTTTCCCTTTCTTTGTTATTCGACCTTTCAAATTGACCGAAATAATCACCGGCATCGATCGATAGCAAAAGAACTTTCAATATCTTATATACGTATGTTTCAGGGCAGCGTTGGTTAACTTCGACATGAGCTGTTAAAAGACGGCAAGTGAACCACATCTCGTCTTTCATCGAACCTCCATCCATTAACATTATAATGCCCCCCAAGGTATGACCAAGATTTTTCGCAGGTCCCTTACTACACCATACAGACAGCTTGCGGCCTCCGTGGGACCACTGTTATCACGGTTACTTGGCGCTACTGCGCCCCGGTTTTGGCATGCGTAACGACTGCCCGTGTGCAAGACCCTTTTTGGCCATCCTTCTTTATCACGAAAACGCAATAACAAATAGAATGTTTTATACATATTTTCTTTAAAAAGTACATTAAGACCATCTTAATAAGTAAAATATGTATTTGGACCGTCCGTCCATTCTTGCTGGGTAAGGATAGCAATGTCCCCTATGTCCATTCAGTTCCTGCTCAGTTATTGCATCTAAACATATATTTCACGAACTTAAATGCATGTAGGTGTACAGTATACATCAGGCATGTCAATCCCAAAGCCGCGTTAGGGCCCCATTTAAGTGATAGGTTTTATAGAAAGACTTGAGTTGTTAAATGAGAGCCATAGCTGACAAAAACGTTATGTTGAAGATTGGATTTCTGTTTTGCCATTAAAAACAATAATTTGGAGAATTCGCTCTATTGCATCTCAATAACTATGACAATTAGTTAAGACAAAAATTCTAATTCCGACCACGCAAAGGCACAGGAAGGGTCGCCAATTATACATACTCGCTATGATATAAAAAATAAACCGCTATATATACATTGCACAATCTTTCTCATATACGTATATACGTATGTTCGACTGTGTACGCTTATAAAAAATCCCTTATACATCAAAGTTAACCGTAGTTTAGCGTGGTATATTATAATTATATAATTATATCAATTTTTGGGACACATGGCAGAGTTAGTATTATTCGCGACATCATGATGCACGATTGGATGGATATTAATCAAAATCCTTATAGCCATTTTTGAGTAAAACGAATTTTGTTTCAAAATATCCTAAAATGGAGTACTCTTAATTGTAGCGCAATATCGTTCATCTCTTCAGGGTATCTGTTATAAATAATATTTTCCAAAAATAAGATAAATCATTCGATTTAGTTTGAGCGTCTAGGCTGTAGTAAGATTTTGAGTGGATCGCGGCGAAGGTGTGACGTCATAGAGCTTAGGTAAAGTAGTTGAGCGTACATTTTAATGTCACTGGACGACATATAGTAAAATTAAGAGATATATGGCTTACGGAGCATTACTTGTGACATCAAGCTCTACAATTGGCTGGATTTTTAATCAAATTCCCTGTAGCCATTTTTGAGTAAATACAATTTTTCTAACAATGGCTAAGAATAAACAACCACTTGATACTTTGATAAAGTTTATCGACTCGATTGAGAAAATCGTTCGGGAACTTGAATACATATCGAACTGGAATGAAACAACAACTGCTTCTATGGCTAAAATCTTGCTAACAGCTATACGAGATACAGAGGCGGCACTATGGCAAGGCATTGCCTTTGGACCTCGGCCCGGAAGGGGCATCAAAAAATTATGAAATACTCCCCATTTAACAATTTAGCGGCGTCTGCAGTATAAAATACGACCGTTGCCTTTTATATTATATGTGTCAGCGACAAGGACGCATTATCCTTGTCTCAGGGGCGGATTGATCTGCCGGGAGATCGGGCAAAATTCTGGTGGTCCGATGCTGCCTCTGGGCCGAGATTGCTTCGGTCGTGAGCTGTTTGCTATCCGTATTCTTAAGCTGCTTCAGCTACGAACATGTCCGTAAGACTGCGGCGTCGGTAACAGGGGCGATAGCTTGAGTGGCGGCAAAAAAATTTCATGAGGGTCATGTACCATTTTATCGGTCTCTTCCAATTGTCTTATATTTACTCTCTCCTCGGTTTTTCCAAACTCGAGCCTTCTCACCTCTCCTCCCCTTGCAGTCCCTAGGCATGAAAGTCCGAGGACGCGGGAATTCGCAAGACCCCTCCTGCAGTTCCCCTTTGTTTCCACGTGCATTCATTCGGGCACGGTCATATTCTTCGATTTATTTGTTGCTGCTGTTGTTTGAGCCCCCTTTGGGTCACTTCCTCATAGTAATTTCTACGCCTTGAGGACGGGAAATATATTCTCACATCATTGTTTTCAACCCCCTCTCCTTTAAAATTTCCTCCTCTCTCGCATTTCATATCGGTGACATCAAAGAAGAGCAGTTTGTCTAGTTCCAAAACGTCCATCGTTGCGGTAATGACAGTCAAGAGGTGTGCACCTTTTAGTGTTTGAAGAATCTGTTAACAAGTAATAGCAGATTAGATATTCTTTGGAATTATTGATATGTTTTTGTCTTTTCTGAAGATGTTATGTGAGTTTTTAGTGTTAATAATATTCTTTTCCCATTGGAGAATGCAGGTTTATCACCCTCAGAGCTGGAGATATACCAAGTTCACGATCAACGGAGTTTTTTATACCAGGAGGTTAGTATATATTTTTATTCGATTTTTTATTTAGATTATCATTCACGCTGGGGCGGATTCTGAAACTTCTCAAGGAGAGGGTGATTGCCCAGTAGCCCCTTCCTTCCTTGAGTGATATATTTCCGATTACTTTATTTCTTTAATATCCTTAGCCTTGTCAGAATGGATCTAGGGTAATGTTCCCTTGTCAGATATTTCTTTCGTTTGTCGTTTGCAGCACCGGCGCGTGCCTATTGGCCGTCCGTGTGCGGAATCAAGTTGGCCGCCACTCCGCCCCACTCCCTCCCGCCCCCCTATGTACACATATCTCTGAATCTCGCTTCATTACCATCAGCGAATTTTCAATTCCTGTTCCGAGTGTTCTTGCTGAATTATCTGTACAGCAGGGATGCTCATGACCTCCATCGCCAACCCGTTTTAGGTAGATTGCGTAAAAATCTCGTCGCCTCTCCCATCTAATAGAACAGATGTCCCCCAACCACCGCTTGCCCAAATATCTAACGATGAAGACGGACCCCAAAAGATGTAATATCTACGCTTCACGGCTTTGCAAAAAAGGACCTTGCCTAATTCCAATAGGATCATCCACCGAAAATATAAAACGAGAAATAAATTGTTTTCTCTAGTTAGAAGATAGAAACAAGATGATCCAAACAGAACTTATAATGCCTACTTTCCATTTAATTATTTATTTCATACTTATATTGGCTTTAATAGCTTTAAAATAATCGCGGGTATGTCGCTCTTTCTGTTCACAAATTTCATAATCTAGCGTTATAAAATACTACAAATACATTAAACGAAATATTAAATCGATCAAGCGTATTTGTGCGGCAAAATTAACGCGTGTACGTATTGGAATATACGCAATCTGAGTCCGACAATAGTTGTTGCTCTGGCAACACTCTCGTAATGAGTAAGAAAAACTGAAAAATCGCCAGTATTTACGCGAAATTTGAAGAAATGCAATCGATAAGCTCAATTCTACAATAAAAATTATAATCTTCATATTTTTCCTCGGAGAAGAGTACAAAACTCGCTCCGACATTACAACTCTAAGATATTTTAATGCGCAAGAGATAATTACTCTGCACGATGGATTTCAGATTTCCCATGTAAATCAAATGGAAAGGATAGTTCCTGGAATCGAACCCGGGACTTCAATCTTCGCAACAAAAACTATCCTCTGGAGCTCAGCTTATGTAGGAAGAGATTGTCACCAAGTCTCATGAAAATCGGTCTATTGGTTCAAGGGTTAATTGGGGGACGGACGGACACACAGACACAACGACAAAACTATAAGCCTAATTTCATTCTGGAATCTAGGCTAAAAATTTATCAGACTAGATCACGACCGAGAATATTACCATAGCGACCTCCAAGTTTGGAAATTTTGCCTAAACCAGTTCTTTACTGTCTTTTGTTTTACTAATCGCGATGCACTGCCAACCGATGAGACAGAAACCTTACTCCCGAGGTTGTTGAAGCAAATCTGTATAATGTTTTATTTGCCAGTAGATTTTCAACTGTGGCATAAATTACATTATGTATTATAAAGTTGATGAAAGCAATAACATACAGATAAGGATTTTACGTATTTATTTATAATCACACCATTAATAATATCAAAAACTTTATAGATTTATTTACGAACTCTAATTGGACAACACATGCACAAGTTTTTCAATCTGAAAACAAACAAAATATTTCATTTTCTTTGAAACAGTGTAACATTAATACTATAAAAAGAACTTCCCAAATAACTTTATTTGATCATCAAGACATATGATCAACTTCAAAAGAAAATGAGCAAATTTTTGTGATGCATTTCAAAATAGCAATAAAAAAAGTGGAAATTTCGACAGTCGTTATATAAAGTCAGCACGTCTGGCTTTTAGTTCAGAAGTTTATTTAATTAGCTGGTGAGTGTCTAATTTCTCTTCGATCTCATGTTCGATTGAAAAGGTTGCCAAATTACTGCTTTTTTGAGCCATTGTTGACCTTAAAATTTTTTTATAATTTTTAATGTAGAAAATGATGTTTTTCACCAGTGATCGCGCCCTGCGATCGTCATTTTACAAGGTCACCAACATTGGTGTTCCTTCTATTTTATTGTGGGTCATTTCCATTATTTTTATCACCAGTATACCCTTTACCTGTATCCTTATTACCACATATTAAAATACAACATTGCCAATTTCTACTTTTGGCTTCAATCCTAAAGCGGCCGTACATTTCACAACTCCAATTGAGGTATTTTACGATTTCATCGCCCATTTTAAAAAAATTAATTTGTTTTTATAAACTTTTATTACCTCTTGGATTTGTTCAGACCCCCCTTTTGTCTTCTATCGTTTGGTTCTTTTCTTGAGGATTATACAACTTGGTTGCAGTTTACTGTTTTGTACTTTTATACAATTGACATGTCATTATATAATGATACCTCAGTTTTTACGTTTTCGACTAAGGATTTAAACCGCTTTCACAATTTGCACACCAGAATCAACAATTTAGCAGCTGACATAAAATTTTTGAAATCTTGCAGAGAAAATAAGGTCACACCTAACTTCATGAATGTCTTCTCAAAAACAAGGAAGGACCATATTATGACCAAAGTAAAACAATTAGCCATCAACAAATGGTTCCAACTAGAAATTAAGAACCTATACGCCAAAAGAAGCTTACTAGAAATATTGGCATACGATTTACATCTAAAAATAAAAAAAAACTTAAATAACGTTGGCTTAAACTATGGAACAACTTTGAACATAAAATGCACGAGTCCAATGCTCATA
Source organism: Tanypteryx hageni (assembly GCA_028673005.1). Classification (NCBI taxonomy): domain Eukaryota; kingdom Metazoa; phylum Arthropoda; class Insecta; order Odonata; family Petaluridae; genus Tanypteryx; species Tanypteryx hageni. The sequence continues at coordinate 60,944,674 of CM054120.1, read as the reverse complement.
AATATCACACCAAATCATTAACTTTAGACAAAAAATTAAAAATTCTTAAACCAAAACAGATTGGTAACACACATAACATAGCTAATCAACGCAATCACATCTCACAGAAATTTGAATTCATTGAAAATTTATCCAAAACATCTTTTTCTCAGGAAGAATTGTCTTTACTAAATATGGGTTTGAAGTTTGCATTACCACCTAGGAAACTGCCTATAGACGAACTTATTACCAAAATTGAAAAATCCATAGAATTTTTCGATGAAAATTCAAAAAATTACATCAGACAAGCTTGTTTATTACAATTAAAAGATAACTTGAAGAAGCCCACAAAGATTCATCTTATTAATAGTAATTTTCCCATTACCATTAAAAACTAAGAGGAAAAGATTGCTTGTACATCAAAGCTGATAAAGGCAACAAAATTGTAATCATGGACAATGCACAATATGTTGACAGCTTCCAAACCATGTTAAATAATGGACCATAAATCAAATTAAATAAAATCCCTTTAAATTCCATGATCAATAAAACCAAAGCAATCATCTAAGGATGCAATAATATCATAAATAAAAAATTAAGTTTCAAATTGAATACTTCCAACCCAAACATACCTAAACTATATTGTCTTCCTAAAATTCACAAGAACGATAACTCCATGAGACCAATTGCATCAGGGATCAACAGCCCACTTATAATTTAGCCAAATGGCTAAAAAGTGAATTCAAACAGATGCCGTTCCTTGACAAACACTCAGTCAAAAATTCGTATCATCTGATTAACAAATTGAAAAATACAACCATAAAAGAATCAGAGATTTTGGTCTCTTTCGACGTGAAAAGTCTTTTCCCAAGTGTACCCTTAGATGAAACATCCCAAATCTTAAAATCTCTTTTACTAAAACAAAATTTTACTGATGAAGTTGTCCACGAATACCTACAGCTCACTAACTTATGCATGCAACAAAACATCTTTCAATTTCAAAATGAAATTTATCAACAAACACAAGGTACCTCCATTGGAAACCCTTTGTCCCCTTTTTTAGCCAACATATTTATGTCACATTTTGAAAAGACTTGCGGAGATAAATTCCATTATTTTCCAGAAAGTTGGTTTAGATATGTTCATTATATTTTCACAATTTTTGATTAAAAAAACAAAAAGTAGAAGACTTTATGGATCAATTAAACAATATATATCTATCCATAAAATTCACTTTTGAACTTCAGGAGATCAATACATTACCATTTCTGGATTTACGAATCATCAATAACCAACAACAAATAGAGTTCGATATTTTTAGGAAACCAACACACACTAACAATCATATTCCAAATAACTCCTTCCATCCTATGAATCAAAAAACAGCTGTTTTCCAATTCTTAACACACCGATTGTGCAACATCCCCCTCAACAAAGATAGATATGTTAAAGAACTCAAACATATAAAACGAACTGCAAAGAAACTTGGTTTTGATCACAATTTAATCAATAAATTAACAAGAGAACGCAATCTTAAAAAAATGTCCAACTCCAACACTTTCAAACTTAACAAAAATAAGGCCAACAAATACATAAAACTGCCGTATTTTCCCATATTAAACAGGGGCTTGAATAAAATTTTCAAACATAAGAATTGCACAATAACATACACGAACCCACATAGTTTGAAAAACTTACTGGATTGCACCAAAGACAAAACGGAGAATCTGAACAAATCCGGAATTTATAAAATACAATGTTCACATTGCAATTTAATGTACATAGGACAAACCAGACGAAAACTAATAACGTGATACAAAGAACACTTAGAGCATTACAAACACAATCGTTTTGAGAAATCAAGCGTAGCCACTCACATCCTCGAAACTGGACACAGTATACGCAAAGAGGATTTAATGTTGTTAACTTCAGCCAACCATTCACTTAACTCTTTAGAAAATCTACATATCTATAAAAACAGAAATAATCTCATGAATACAGATATTGACTTTAACAAAACTTTATATAAATTGACTGAACTCAACAATATTGACGCACAAAATTCTTTTCGATCCTCAAATGTTTTTCGGTCTTCGTTATAATCTTTTCCTTCAATTTCGTTGCAGTTGAACCCAGGGGACGGGCACTCGGATAGCAAAACGAGGACCGCCTTTGGAGAAGCTTTCCAAAACACACCAGAGGCGATGGAGGGGAAGTACGAAAGGAAGTAGGAGGGGAAGTAGGGGCAATAGGTTGCGCGCACTTTCAAACGGTTTTTGTGTTTCAAGTGGTTTCAACAGGTTTCATGTAATTTCACCAGGTTTCCAGGTTTCACGTGATTTCGTGCTGTTACACGTTATTTCCAGTTATTTCTGGCTATGGCTTGTTTTTCGTGTTGCGTTACCAATTGCGGGAATAAGGAGGGTACTCGTGTTAGGTAAATATTTTGACATATAATTCATTTATTAATATTTAGAAATGCCTGAGTGTGAAATACGCGAGATCGGCAAGAGGATGTATATTTTTAAATGATAAATCCAGGTTCCCTCGTCCCATTTCCGACTCAAATCGTCGATTCGATGTTTGGTTGAAGCTGGTTGGGAATCCTAAGCTCATGTCCATGAACTGAATGGCCATCTATAACAATAGAAGACTTTGCCTGAGGCATTTCTCTCAGGAGAATTTTATTGAAGGCACTATGAAACTTCGGAAGGATTCCATTCCGAATTTACATCTGCCAGGTAAATAATTTTAGTGATGTTTTGCAGAGAATTCCATTAGAGAGAGTTTATCTAGTGACTACTGTTTATCTAGTGACTACTGTTTTCATCTTTTAAAGTATCTTCTCCAATCATGCTTGGAGCATTCTATGAAGTGTTACTTGTTAGTTGACTCAATGGTTAACTTGTATTTCCTTCTGCAGCAGCAAAACTAGATGAAGTTGGCCCACAACCTGGCCCGTCGTGGGCTGAGCCATTGACGCCTGTGGTTTCCTCTCCATCTGGTAGGTGTCTTTAGTATTTTAAAAACATCTTGTAAAAAATATTAACAATATTGCTTCTGATCATTTTTCTGTTATTCATTATAAATTATTTAATAGTTTTTGTTGTTAGTTGACTAAATGGTTAACTTGTATTTCCTTCTTGCAGCAGTAGAGCAAGGTGAAGTGAACCCACAACCTGGCCCCTCGGGGTTTCAGACCCCACGCAGGCCTAGTAGTGCCATTAGGGAGAAACTTATGAGGTATATTTATTTATATAAAATGCGATACTCGGTGTATAATTTATTGTTGTCTGTCTTTATAATGTCAAGGACTTCCTGGAAATTGTTTTATGTATATATTATGATATAACTGTAATCTATTACTTCTCCTTGCTTAAAATATAGCAACCTTTGAATGTTCTTTTATTATTTCAATAATGTTTGGAATGTATTATTGTTGCTTTTGATGTGCTCCTAAAGAAACTCTTATGTGATATTCATTATTGTTTATACTATGCCGACCTTGTCTTATACTTGTTTCTACAGATCAATGGGCCAATAATATTGTTATATTTTCTACTTAATTTTTATTGCAATAAACGTATAAAAAAATGTTCTTTTTTCTTTAGAAGTGTATACCAATTCCCACGCATACATTTGATGGGTAAATTGTTTTCAGAACTGAAAAAAATTGATGGACGATCATTGCATCAAATTTATAGAATAATTAAACGTTTTGTTTTACGGAAAATACGCTGCAATACGAAATGCGGCAGTCGGGGAGGGAGCGGGGGGATCGAAAGGGCGGGGAGCAGGAGGAGGGGAAGAGGAGACGCGACTGCTTACGTAGCTCGTTGCCTGGCAACGTCTTCAACCAATGGGAAGGTAAGGAAAGGGAATGGAAAGGGTCTCCAAAACGCACTGAGACGGCGGAGGGGTTGGAGGGGTCACGTTTAGACGGTCCTCGTTTTCTAACATTGAGTGTTTAAAAGACACAAGCAATCCTCTTCAAAAAAAAGGATGCCAAGATGCCGAGACAACTTTTAATTGAAGGTGTGGAAATTCCCTGGGCGAAACATATTAAATATTTAGGTGTAACCATGGACGAGAAACTACGGTTTGACGAACATGTAAAAAGGATTAACTTAGCGGCAGCTGGGAAAAGAGCTAGACTCTTCCCAATTTTTAATTCAATTGACGTGTCTAGGGAATTAAAAACACAGCTCTATAAAGCAATCATCAGACCGACTCTCATGTACGCTGCGCCAGTATGGACAGGACTCATAATGCAGAAGTCCTGGAAAATACTCGAGACCGCGGAGAGAAAAATTTTAAAGAGAATAAGCAGGACACGGGGTGAGAATGTAGACCTCCACGAAATGCTAAAAACAAAAACAATTAGAGAAGTCGCCAAAAACTTGGCCACTAAATATAGATTTGCTCTCGAAAATAAAACAAATGATGTTCTCCGCGATCTCGCTATAAACAGAGTATCGGTCTGGGACAAGCACAAACGAGCACTGGCATACACAGGTGAAGAGGATTGGGTCCCTCCAAAAAAGCGGCGAACATAACATAATTTTAACTATTATTGACGATTATTGAAAATATGGGTGAGGTGCCTGCACTGTCAAGTATTTTATAACACGACGTTGAGTAGAGCCACACTGGAAGGCAACTCAGAAATTGCATATACCACGGGAGGGTATGAGCCACAGGGCCTGGTTGAACCCCGTTCACTGCCAAGGCAAGTTCTCCCCTGTAGATGCCCACTTAGTGGGCGAAATGCATAGGGCTTATCCTATAGTTTTTGGCTGAAGGAGTTTTCCACCACTTACCATCTTCTGTTTTTTCCTGCGTCTTATGTGTTCAGACATTTCTGAATCCAACCACCTGGTGAACCGCCCCTCAATTTGTCAGAGGAAGTGCATAAACTCATGTCGGCCGCCCATGTTCGGTGCACACGTTGCACCCGTGCACGCGCCGGCCCTGGTCGTTTGTACCTAATATGTAGGGTTGAAAAGAGGAATTTAGCACGGAAATGGTTTGAAAATGCATCCATCGGAGGGTGATGAGGACATAAAATGGGGGGGCGCCCCCATCGTTTATTGCTAAGTAGTTTAGTATGAGTGTTTATTCTTTAAAATAAAAATATAGTCTGTACGTTCACGTCCATTTATACGTCTTAAATTATCTATTTTACTTTCACTTACAAATCGCTTTGTGCTCACAATAGTAAAATCTCCGTATTTACGTTCATACCGTCGTCGTAGATAATTCATTTGACGTACTAAACTCTACGTGTGCACGAAAAGACATTGAATGTATCTCTATTAATAAAAGCCTTGCTGTGTGTCTGACGCTGACGTAATCAATGGCATTTTCAATGCGTTTTAACAAACTTCCCGATTAGGTGGAAGGTTGAAATTTCGCAGAAATGTTTGATTCAGATTTAAAAATTAAATGAAGAAAAAAATACGAAAAAAGACGCGGGTTCAGCTCCAGGGGGGTGATTTCCATTTCCCCTAAGATAACACGTAAAAAGACAGTTTTTTAAATGAAGGCTTTTATTCTTTTGGAAATTAAAATTAGAAATAATTGACGTACGATCTTCGAATTTAAGATATGTTTTAGTAAAATTACCGCAGGTTCTTATTCTATTCATCTTTTTCCGTCTACCTTTCGAGATCTCTCATATTAAACATTTAAATCACCTCTTTTGGGGAAATATTTGCTTTTAAATGGGACGTTGCCTTGCCGACCACGTCATTGTTAAACTTCGAGAATCGATTGCTGTCTCAACCCGCATACATGTGATATATAAGAGTGCCTTAAAATATCGTGGGATTTTTCGCGAAATTACGTAATCGTAATGGGACTGGGATTTAATTTGGATTCTTTTGCTTAACTAAACGACTATCTAGATGCAGAGTAAGAGAGACGGGGATGTGGGGAGGGAGATAGGAAGAAAGGGATATAGAATGGAAGTTACAGGGAGAGTAAGGAGGTATAGAATTAGAAAAGATCGGGAGGAAAGAGATGAAGAAGGAAACGGAGAAAAAGAGGGAGAGCTATGGATTGTGATAGGGGCGAATGAGAGACTGGGAGGTGGGAGAAAAGAGGCAGAAAGAGGGAGTGAGACAGAGAGAAAATGAATGGGAGAAGAAAGGAGGGAGAGAGGGACGGCGTGATTGAAGGAATATTATTATTTATTTATTATTATTACTTCATTTTTGAAAAGGGGCTCATCATTGGAGAAAACAAGAATGAGAAAGATATTCTCCCGAATCTCTATTTTGTAAAATTTTATACAGTCCCTTACTGAATAATTGCAGCTGTTATTATTCATTTCTAAGTTCCCCTTTGAATTCAAAAACGCAAGTACACTAGAAAAATAAACTAATTTAGAGATTAGCCATATTAATGAGTTACGATTACTTAAGATGTATGGTTTCATAAGAATTACCAGTATTACGATGAGTTTTCAACCATAACTGACACCCTTCATATGAAAGCTAATACACTAGTCTTTATATAATTTGTCATTGTCACTGTCCGTCACAGTTCCTTTTGATAAAGTTTAACAATCTTCCCGGCTAGGTAGCAGAATGAAATTTTGCGAAAAAACTTGAATCAGTTAAAAATAGGGAATGAAAAAAACCGAAGAGTCCTGTGTACGACGCCGGAGAATTATATATATTACTCTTATGAAAACACGAAAAAGTCAATTTCTTGACTTGCAAGTATTTTTTCCTTGAAACTTTTAAATCTATTTGAGTTGTCGATAGATTGTATGGGATTTGCTACTTCTTACGGAGAAAAGTATGAAGGTTAATTTTCTTATCGTGAAAATTTAAATCTAACTTGAAACGTTCAAAATCACGTTTAAAGATTTATATATCCGTATCAAGAGGTCTTCAAAAATGTGCGCCAGTGTCTCACACTAAAAAAGAGTGAACTGAGAGTACATTAGCAGGGGCGGGTCGTCAGTTCGGTTGAATGTAAAAATGCAGCGAAAAACTTTTTTCTTTAAAAAATGATTTGGATGGATTGTGAAATGAAGAAAATGAAACGGCTATAAAATATGGTATACCAATCGAGTTTAAAACAAAACGAATTCTACTTAAAAAGAGGTTCTTCGATCAGGAACAATTCATTAAAAGTGAAGCAGAAAATTGAAAATGAATATTTTTGGTAAAACTTTTGATTTGGTGACATCACAAATAGTTATACGATTCAAGAAAACAATAGAACTAAGAAATTTTTTCAGTCTTCTTGCACCAGAGAAGATTTAATGTTAAGCGCATCTGAAATTTGTTAACTCAAAAATATTTCACGATATATATAAAAAAAATTTGATTCGAAGTTTAAAAGACGAATTAATAACACTAACAATAATTTCAAATATGAGGATTGTATTAAACGAGTGCAAGGATGTTAAGGAATATTTGGAACTTCTGATTATTAAATGGGGGCTAGCATCTGATCATTGCAACGTTTGCACAGCACCTATGATTTATTTGACTCTCTCAATTTCAGTAGCATCCATGGAAAGAGGTTTTTCGAAGATGAAGTTGATTAAAAATTACCTGCGTAGTTGTATGGCGACAAAAAGATTAAAAAATCTAGCAATTTTGTCCCTGGAAATCTCAGATTTTAAGAAAATATATCAAATTGTGATGTAGTAATTAACAAATTTGCTAGGATGAAATCGATAAGGGTGATATAAATTGTATGTAATACCTACAATATAAATAAAATTATTTTTAATTTTTTAGTATAATGCAAATTCTTTTACTTTATTGATATTTTTAATTGAAGAAACTAGTGGTACTCGCAAAATATTTGGGGAATTTAGAAATCTTCAGGTTTAAATGTATTAATAGCAAATTGTCTTTATAAAATTAGACAACTGATATTTTGAATGGCATGTTTGTTTTTATAATTTATGTGTGCAACTTTAATTGTCTCACCCATACGAATAGGTAACATTCCAGTATTGAAATAAAGAAAGAAGATTTTTTCCTTTCGGCAATCGTTAAAAATGCCTACAGCCCACACGCAAGTCTACTGAATAATAACAATCTTTAATTGCTAACGTTGAAATATATTAAGTTTGACATTACTTACAACATTAATTTTGATGCTTCATAAACAGCGCGAAGCGAATAACGCAATTCTTTCGTCTATTTTAAGGCTTAATAAATGCTAATTCAATCGGAGGCAAGAATACGGTTCGCCTTGGGAACCCCCGGAAAGAGTACGAAAAAGCCATAAAATTTCGAATAGAAATTCGTGTCTCTGCGAAATTCTTCCGTGTAACATGTAATCATTGCAAGAATAAGATATTTTATAATTTTGCCTTCAAACAAATAAAAGTGGAGAAATTCGATCCATATTTACGAATTTGAATGAATTAAAGACCTTGAAAAATCAAAAGATTTGTGCAAACATATGGAGAAATATAATCGTCTCCCGGGGTCGAAAATAGTTTTCTCGGTGTCTCCTAGTTGGCAGAAACAACTCTATTTATATCATTTTCTCATTTTTTTGCCCTTTTTTCCTAAATACCAAATTTGATGAACATTTGTCCTGTAGTTTCGCAGATGAAACATGCGGACGGACAGACGGACGGACACGACAGGGTAATAAGGCGTTCTTTTTTTTATTTTTTGCAAAGAACGCCTAAAATTGAACGCCATGTTGTAAGGTTGTTCCTGTCCGTCTGTTCCTCCATCCGCAAGTTTCATCTGCGAAACTACTTGTTGTTTTTCATCAAATTGCGTGATTATGACATAAGGGCAAAGAAAATAAGAAAGTGATTTAAATGGTTCACGTAACATGATCGGGAGTGCCACTTTACTGGTGACAAAAATAAACTTTTCTTTATATCTCGTAAAATATCACTTATAAATATACTAGGTAGGATTAGATTTAAATCGATAAATATAAAACCTAAAAACATAATCAGAAAATCATGATGATGATGATGTGAGAAAAATTTTATTCTCTGTATCGTAATATTTTACTTAAAAAGTTTTCTAACATAATTTGTAGAACTAGTCAAATAGTCAAATGTTTTGTTCAGTACATTTTTATCGAAGGAGTAGCCAATTTTAAGAAATTTAAACGAGAATGTCGTAATTCGCTTTGAGATTAGAAAAGTTCGTACTGAGTGAAATCTGAAGATCAATTGCTATATTTTTGACGTGTTTTGACAAATTTCCCAAATTGGCAGAAGACTGAAATTTGTTATGAATGTTTGATTCTTATAGTTAAAACCATTTATGAAAAAATCTCAAAATAGATTCGGGTTCGACTTCAGGCGACAAATTATATTTCCCGTAAGATAACCCGTAAAAATCGATTTTTCAACTTACAAGCTTTAAGTCTTTTTCAAATTAAATTAAGAAGAAATTGACCTACGATCTACAGACAAATATTTTTATGGAAATCTGATAACGTTTCCTTTGCTTGTCGTCATATCTTGCTCACGATTTAATATCGCTCAAGATTTACGTTTAAAATCATAATATTTGAAAAATGTAAGCTTTATAACGATAGATTGCCTCGCCTAACCTACCATTATTAAACCTCGTGATTGTATTTTCGTCTCAATCCTTATACTACACTAGCGTAATTGTCCGTCAATTATGCGGGTATATTCAGATTATGTATTAAAATTAAGAAACTCTCCATTCTTCCACTATTTCTCTCTCCCTTCCTCCCATTCCCTTCCATCCTTCGCACTTTATTCTCTCTCCTTCCTATTCTACCTCACTCCCTCCTCTTTCCCATCTCTCTTCCTTCTTCCCATTCTCCATCCCTCTCTCCCTCCTACTCTTCATCCTCCCTCTCCCTCACATTCTCCTCCATTTCACCCTCACATTCTCCTCCCTTTCTCCCTCACATTCTCCTTCTCATCCTCCTCAGCGTGATATACGTAGAATATTTATTTGTTAAACATTACGCTAGACAACTCTAGTTTACCAAAATTATATCAACTCTCTGGAACATACTATAATGTGAATTATATATATTTTTATTTTCAATCCACATGAACTTTTGTTTCATTAAATTAAAATTTATATCTTTTATTAAGAGGAAATATCCCCTCTCAAAACAGCACCATAATCGAATTTACTTCTTAAATTACTATGTAAACCTTAAATAAACTAATTCCGATTAGCTCATTCTATAAATTTCTGCCACATTTTAAATTTCTATATACAACCTTGATCGAGTTATTCGTGTTTTATAAACTTTAAACTCAGGCCAAAGGGCGGACAACATAGAATTTTATTGCTATTTTTGTGATTCTTTTAACTTCTATTACTCTCCCTGTTTCCCATACAGTCCTCAAGTCCTCCATTCTCCTACCTGGCTCCCGTAACCTGTCGCCCAATCCTTAACTCTATACAATTTTTAAATGCTCGGTTTGTTAATTATAACGTCCTGCACGTTTATAACATTTTAGTACCTTTTCTATTCATTAAAATTAAATTTAGCTCATTATTACGATTGTTAATCTTTTTCGATAATATTTCACCTTTTTAGGTTTCCTTCTCGAAAATAACACAAAGGATAATTTTTACATTGATTGCTAAGAAAATCATTTCCCTCTCCTTCCGTCTTTCTCTTTTTCTCGTAATAAAAGACGTCAAAGCACGCTTGATCCTCTAAAATTTGAGGTAAGAAAAGGATTTCGAGGAGTATTAATATAATTGGTTGGCAAGAGTACGTCTCGTTAAAATGGCAAGATTTCCCCAAAATATGTTAATTAAACATTTAACACGAGGAATTTCGAACTGTAGGAAAAAACAGTGAACAGAATTAGAAACGCTGATTTTCTTCTGTAGAATGGTCTAAGTTGAACGGTCGTACGTCAATTATTTCTAATTTTAATTACCAAATGAAAAATGACTGCTCGTGAAAAGGTCGACTCTTACGTGTTACCTTATGGAGAATGCAAACCATCCCCTGGAGTAGAAATCTGGACGTTTTTTGTAAATTTTCCTTAATCACAGCATTTTAAAATCGGAATAGATTACGTATCTACGACAAATTTCAAGTTTATAACTGCATATTTGATAGAGTAATTCGAATTTTAGGCGCGAAAAAATCATAATTTACGTCATCACCGTTATACACAGAAGCATAGACAGAAATATCAGACCTTACACATTAGAAAATTCTTAAGGAAGGCGAGCTCTGAATGTTTTTATGCGAGAGAGAGAGACGGGGGGGGGGGAGAATGAGAGGGAGTGAGAAAGAAGGAGAGAGAGAGAGAAGGAGAGATAGAGAGTAGGAGAGAGAGGGATGGAGTTAGAGAAGGAGGGAGAGGGTGAGATAGGTAGATAATTGTGCTTATTAGGGCGAGATTGAGACTAGGAAGTCAATTTTTTACAGAAGGATAGAGGGAGAGAATTAGGGAGAGATGGCGAGGAAGATAGAGATCAAGGGATGGAGAGAGGAAGAGAGACAGGAGGAGGGAGAGGGTGAGATAGGTAGATAATTTTATTTATTAAAGCGAGATTAAGACTGCGAAGGCTATTTTTAGAGGAGAGTTGGGGAGATGGAGGCCAATTGAGGGCTGGCGTGGAAGAAGGTGATAAAGGGGGGAGAGAGAGAGGGAGATAGGGAATAGATAAAAAAATAATTGTATTTATTAGGGCGAGATTGAGACTAGGAAGTCTATTTTCTAGGGAAAATAGAGGGGGAGAGGGAGCGAGAATAAGAGGGAAGAGGATGGAAGAGAAAAATGGAGAAAGAATGTGAAGTGCCTATAATTTAATACCAAATCCATGCATTCCCGTTATATTTGAAGGGTAATTACGCTACCTTTCAATAATATCGCTTTAAGAAACGTAGGAATGGTCGCATTAATGCAAATGCATATTGAAGTAAACGTACTTTGTTTATAATCGTTGCTACAAAGGATAGCTTATGTTATTTTTAGAATCTGCAGCGGAGCTTAAAGCATTTTTGGGGCTTTTATATATTACCGCTGTGAAATAACACAATCGTGTTGATACAAACTATATTCGGTGAAGCTCATATCATGCAAGCAGTTAGTTTATCGTCAACATCGCAGTATAATCTGTGATAACTGTATTTAAAATGGATCAGGAGATAGCTCTTCATAAAGTAATTTTTAATTTTTTTTTGTTAAAATTCATTTTGTATTATTACAAATTTTGCACTACTTATGTGTGCAGTGCAAGATATGAACATTTTAAATAAAAACATCGGTACTTGTTGTTAAAAACACTTATTCATACTAAATCCCCATACGAAAGCTGCCGGGTGAAAATTCCTCCATATGTAATATTAGCGTGGTTGTTTTATAAGTGCAGCACTTAAGGCTTAAATATCCTATACTTCCCATCATTTTCAATAGGTATTATCAATTCTGAGGCTAGTTACATTAATTTTCTTTACTTTTTTGTCTACCACAGTGTCCTTTTCACCTTAAATACACGGGTATAAACAAGGATTGATTATATTTTTATGATATTTTTTCATTATATTTTCGAAAGGTTGGACATTGATGTCGATGCTCGTTTTTTATCCCAATATTGTTAACGGTTCGACCACATCGTATTATATGACCAAATATAATTTCCACCCTAGCTATACAGATTTAAACAATGATTTATTTTAAACAGCACTTAGCTAAATCATAATTTTCGTTGAGGCGGAAATAGATTTCGTTGCCCCCTTTTTGGTTGGATATCGTATACAGTTCCATTCAATCGCACGTAATTTCACGACATATGTACCTTACTGTGCCGTCTGCAACAGCGCCTTTTCTACATAACTATACTGGTGTAAACGAGGTCTTCTGGTAAGCTACACTTGGCTATATTTCCGTAAGGTTGGAACCCTTTTTAGATGCTTCTTTTTTTAATGTCGTTATCGTAAACGCTTCGATTGTATTATTGTGTCGTACATCACACACGTAAACGCTATGCATTACATTTACGTATTCAGCTTTGAGGCTTTGCCAGCTCAGTGGCGTATTGTCAGCGGCTCAGTGGGCTGCTCATTTCGGCGGTGAGGATGCTGTGGGTGTGTCGTTGGATGTGGCATTAAGAGGTAAGGAAATATTTGGACATAATTATATGGAATTAGCGTCGGATTTATGTAATCGGTTTATTCAAATGTATGTTATTTTTAGCAAAAATCAATGCTGGTTTTACTCTTAGTTTTTACTTATCGTAAAGTGTGCCTATGCACTCGACGCAAATGTTTATTTGTTCATTAACTTCGTTAAGCATTGATTAAATGACACGGTTATTGTGGTATGACGCATTTGTATTTTCGTTTTGTAATCTGTTTCAACAGAGCACATGTAATTACTTAAGGTGTAAATGGAAAAGTTGAGACATGGATGTGGTTATCGAGTAATCCAGAGTTTTTCAAAGTTACGGCAGCGGCGTAACGTTGGGACGCAAAACGCTCAATAAAGTTTCATCCAAGATATGCCTATTGACGCCAAATTCTTTCTCAGTTAATCAAAATCGATTAATGGGATTTAAAGGTTATTTGATAGTACCATTTTAGTTTTAAATAGAACCTTAGAAATTCGTTTTTGCATATATATTATTTTATTAGGTCGAAAAACGCATTTTGTATTATTACGGACCTAGCGGTTGCAATTTTGAAAAAAAAGCTGTAGTACATAGTTGAATGGATCTGTAAGCGAGTTAGGTAAAAGTGGAATTCGATCGCATTACAGAAGTATAATCAAATTTCCATCGTTACGTGTTTGTATGAAAATGTGACGCATGAATGATATATTAGATTGAGTTATAGGCCGCCGTGGTCATCCTGCGATTTCATACATGATTAGAGATGTGTCAAATACCGATGCACGGTAGCATACTTGTGCTTCATCAGGTTGTGATTTTTTAGTATGCGGATTTTGTTTCCGAGAGCTAGAGGTGACATTTTCTTATCGTGAGAGCATTTCATTAATTAGAGCATGCAATTGTCGATCGAGAAACTCGTTAACTCGTTAATAACTGCATCCACTTGGATGGGTTTCAATTACAAAGCTTAGCTGATTTCCTTTGGGCATCTTATATCTCTGATGTTTGTTTTGATTCCATGGAAGTCAATATAATCCTTCTTAACACTTTCTATGTCACCCAGAGTACAAACAAAGGCTGAGTGCTGTCCACATGGAGTTCAACTGAGAAAATACTCAGGCTTGTTTAAATATACAATGTTTTTAAGACAAAATGCAGACAGCTATTAAGCTAAAGTATGACAATAAAGGATTAATGCTAAGCTTTCCACATTCACTATAATAATTTTTACTAGCACATAAACATCTTTATGGATTTTTGTAATGACCGCAAAAACTATAACAAGGACAAACATATACAACTATGCCCTAGGCCAGTGGCGTACCGAGGGCGGGGGCAGCGGGCCCGTGCCCCCCCCAAAAATAAATTTGGGCAATTCATGTTTTGAAAGAGGATTTAGGCAACCAATTTAAATAACATTCGTTGCGTTATATACGAGAAGGAATAAATTTTAATGTAGAACATTAATTATTCGCATATTAAAATCACAGAATCATCGTAGGTGTTCGAGACATGAAACAACGTACGCCTAAATAATGGAAGTTTGTTTTCCTGCCATAGATTTTGTAATACACGTCGAATCGATCAATAGATCGGCTTTTAAAGGTGCGTTTACACTATGTGAGCACGAACGAAGAATATCTTGTAAATTATGGCAATATGCCATTATGGTATTAACTCTACTTCGATTCACAAAAGGAGATATCTGGCTTACAAACGGTATAGGTGGCTTATAAACTGTATTAGTGGCTTAAACACTGCATTTGAAATTTAGATATATTGAGAGAAATGAAAAAGGCAACAGTACTTTCTCTATCTACGTATATAGAGAAAGTAAAAATTCATATGAAGCAAATGATTTAGTGTAATTTTATTCGATTCTATATGCCGCAATACTTTTCAAAAATTAGTCGATTTGTCTCACAAATGATTACGATATTTGGATGCGATTACATTTTCGTAAAAAGTTCTTACGAAAGACATTCGCAAAATCTAATTTGCTAACGAACATTTTCACGATGTTTTAAGAATTTTTGTGACGAATATTGCTGTTAAAATAACTTATATCCCACAAAATCTGAAGGTTCCCAATGTTCACATTGACATTTAATTCAAAATATGTAATAGCATTGTTTTTCCAATACTACTCTTTCTTATTAGTTACTGGCAGGGCTGGACTTTGCATAGGCCAGCTAGGGCCGCCAATTTCAAGAGTTCCGCCAGTTACAGAGGCCTCTGCTAGTAGTTACATACCTGTGCTAGATAAGGACTTGTAAAAATAACAGTGATCGAGTAAATGGAATTATCATTAATTCTGCCACACTTGCTCTTCACAAAATTCCAAAAGCGTTTATTTTCTCACACATTCCTTCAAGCTTATCTTACTATCCCTTCCCATATTCCGACCGAACGTTGACTGTAGGAGGTGGGAGAGGGTCTCGGGTCCCTTACTTTGGTCTTTCTCTTTTCTCCGCAGGAATGGGCCAAAGGAAACGACCTCTTTAATAGTTTCCAGATGTAGAAATGTTTCCTAGTCCTTGTTGAAAGAGGGAAACTATTTGAGAGGATTAGTCTCATTTGGTTTCTCTTTGAAACAACATCAATAGTTCAAGTTCGTTTGTTTCGTTTCGACTGAACACTGGAAAATTCGTTTGAAAATACGCAAAGGTGATTATGATATTCTTCTGTAATAATTAATTTTCATTGTTTGATCTCAACATTTTACGTTGATCACGAGTGTTTCTCTACAGACGAAGGGAACAGCTTCGGAAGATCTTGGTTGCCGACAAATTCTTTTTCCCGGATACTTTCCTAAAACGGCCACATTTTACAGTACCCAATTAGCAGTATTTGGTAAGTTAAGCTAATTATTTTATGATGCGGAATTTTGTTTAATTTTCGTTGTTAATAATAATGTCGTTTAGGAGACTGAAAGCCCTTCCGTAATGTAACTGGATGATTTTGATAAAGTAATTTGAATTAAACTTATAAAAACTTTAATAAAATGTTATCGTAATTTCATTTATTAGAAGAACACATTGAAACAACACCATTAGTAGAATTACCAGTACTCACATCAGCTTCATCTATATCCTTAACAGAAACTCGGTTTGAAAAGTCAGAATCATGTAAAATTAACTGTAGTGATATTGGTCTGTGGCCAATACCTCTGATTGATAATCAGCTAGTCTTTGTAATTGATAAAGGTCCAAACAGGGATAGTAACTTTGACTTTCCTGTGAATGAGAGTAATAGGCGTTTTCCTGCATAATTGTACACCCGGAAACTTTTAAATGGTGAATTCAACGATCGTCGTTGGCTAGTTTCTTCTTTAAAACTTGACTGCGTTTTCTGCTTCTTTTGCAAGTTGTTTTCTGATTTAAAAAAAAATTCAAATTCTGGATTCAAAGATTGGAAAAATCTTTCTATATTGATTATTTTTATTTCATATATTACACGCTAAATTATATTTTATTATAATATGAATTTCAATTATTTATTATTCTGCCCGCGAATATGTTATTCCATATTACTGTTGAAAAATAAATACTGTAAATTTTTATTTGAAAATATAATTATTATATATTTCAAAGGTTAAAATTTGTGCATATTTTCAGTAAGCTGTGTCCGAGTGTCCCGTTTCCACGGAATAGCCATTCTTATTCATTGAAAAAATGTTAGTCTCATTTGGCCACTACATTTACGAGGTAAAAGTTCACTTAAAATTGTAAAATTAAAAGTTTTAAGTCAATAGCATTAATTTTTCTCATGCTAAGTATTACAATTATAAGAAATAATTTATTCAAAAAATATTTACAGGGGTAATGGATGATAAAAGAAAGTCGGGAATAGGAACGATATTCAAGTATTTGACCAAAAAACCAAAATTGGAAAACAGGATAGTCCTATCAAAATCACCCGAGACGGGTGAAAACTTGCAGACTACATCGAATAACGCTACTGGAACATTAATTAAATCAGATATCGCGGCTTAAGAGAGCTTACTAATAAATGAAGATAAAGTGGATTTTATACAGAATTTGTGGAAACCAGATGATCTTTTTCCATTTCCATAAATGACTGAAAAAAATGGAAAGAAAAGAAAATTTAAATTGCAATGGCTGCACAAATATGAGTGGCTTGCTTATTCGAGACTAGATAAATGATTTTGTAAATATTGTTGCTTATTCGCGCCAAAAGAAATTGATAAAAGTAAATCTCAACCTTTAGGTCAACTCGCATCAAGTGGGTACAATAATTGGAAACATGCAGTTGAAACATTTGAAGCTCATGAAAAAGCGTTATAACATTCAAATTCATTATGTTCTTATGAAAGCCTATGTGATATAATGACAGGCAAAAGAATACCTATCGACAAATAGCTCGGTACGATGAGAATGAAACAAGTTTTTGAGAATCGGAAACGCTTGGAACCCATAATCATGACTATAATGTTATGTGGACAGCAAGGTATTGCACTACGAGGTCATGTGGACTCTGGAGAGTTTAACATTGAAAAAAAGCCTGTGAAAAATAAAGGTAATTTCCGTGCAATCCTTAGAGCAAGGCTAGAAGCTGGTGACACCGATTTCAAAAATCACTTTAAACAATGCCGGCGAAACAGTACCTATTTAAGCGCCATCATCCAGAACCAAATAATAGAAATTTGTAATGATTTGAATCTGAAAAGACTTGTTAAAGAAGTAAATGATGCAAAATGTTTTGCTATTTTAGCAGATGAAACAACAGACATTTCAACAACTGAGCAATTGACATTATGCGTAAGATACGTAGATAAGGAAATTAGAGTTTGCGAGAAATTTTTACAGTTTGTTCCAATTATCGACACTAGTGGAAAAGGTTTGGCTTTTACCATTATAGATAGTTTACTAAAATTTGGTATTGATATTTCCTACCTTCGAGGTCAGGGGTATGATGGTGCTGCTTCCATGAGTGGCAAATTTGAAGGTGTTCAGGCACATATACAACAACAGCTCCCTCAAGCAATATGTGTACATTGCACCTCGCATTGTTTAAATTTAACCATTGGAAACAGTGCAAATAATCAAGATATAAGAAATTGCTTAGGAATTATTGAAAAATCATACACTTTTTTTAACACTCCAAAGCGATTAAATATATTATTTAAAAAAATTAGCGAGTTTATTCCCAATTGTAGGCATCTGCGATTGAAGCAGATGTGCCCAACTAGATGGATAGAGCGTCATGATTCTGTCATGGTAATGGTGGAACTTTTAGATGCAATTTACTTAGCGCTCGAAGAAATAAGTTACTGGAATGACAAAGACACTTCATCTACAGTACAGATTCTTCAGAATGTAATATTCCAAAGAAAATTTTTGGTGTCTTTGTATACAAAAACTGTACAGTTATAGGCTGCCATTAAGTAGAGTATTACAAAGTGAAAAAATTGACTTAATTAATGACTCAACATCTTATTTAGTTGTTATTGATTAAGGGTTTCTAATAGATAAAATATAGAAACCCATGGCGCCAAGCGGAAATATAAGTTTAGTGAAGCTATATCTTGGAAGTATCCTTCAACAGAAATGACGATGATACAGATGTCTCAAAAGGCAACCGCATAATGATGATATTTTAATACAAAATCTGAAGAAGATTAACCCTGTGGCACGCTTTTTTACATTTACTTACCACATCAATGTAAACTTTTTGTTTTCGAAAAATCTGGTCACCTCAGTGATACTTCAAAAATTGAACCGATTTACCTAGGGCGGGGGTATCAAACACGAGGTCCGCGAAGCAAGATACTTCATAATTTTACGAAGCTCAAACTCAAACGTATTTATTTAAGAATATTTTTATATAATCCGCTAAGCTGAAAAGGAAGCATTTTAAAATATATTTTGCAGAGGTATTCACATAATTCTAAATCGTATTTTAGAAGTGCTTTACTTTGTTTCAAACGGTACTCAACGATTATCTTTCCTATATACGGTCTTAAACTTCATTAGAATACATACCGGATACTTTTCACTTCGTTCACTACACATCAAAGTAACTGAACTATAAATTGCACAGATATAGAAATGAATGATATTTGAGTAAAGTCTGAGTTTATTTAAATGATAAAGATGTCAAATTACCTTATCAGAGGAATTATAAAAGCCTTAGCATACTTTGATTACTAAAAATAGGTTTTTAACTTCAGACATCTATATCTATCTACATGTATCTATGTCTATAAGCAATTCTTTGTTAGAATGAAACTACTCAAATAAATTTTCAACCTATGCGTTTGACGATAAATGAGAATAATTTCCGAGTAATTCCGCTAAGCTGGATTTTTACTTGTAATAAACTCGCGTAAAATATAGTGAAATAGCACTTTGTGAGACGTGATTATTTAATATACATTTCTCTCTTCTAATTGATACGTGTTCGCTCATTTCTTAATCATGGCCTCAGAATCCTCGCATTCTCCCTATACCTGCCAACGTCCTCTATCCTATATCTATCCTCGACTATTTCTAACTTTTATTAATCCTTAGTCCTAACCTACTATGGTAGATTAAGACTATCTTCAGCTCTGAAATTTCATGATATTGCCAAATCGCAAACATGAAGGAACCAAAGGAAAAACAGAGACAGGGGTAGACCACGGTGTCCGAACGTGACTGCTCAGTGGCTGATTGGAATATTTCCTGACAGATCCATCGCTCTAATTTGTATTGGTTTTCAGAGCTCAATTTAGGCTATCATAGTATGCTCCTTTACCACATCCTACTTCACTCACAATTCCGTTACTGCTTTGCAGCATTCCGCTTTCTCTTTTCACCTTTCATTCCTTGTCTCCTTACTACATTTTCACTTTCCTTTCATTCTCTCTCAAATTATCCATCAAACCTCTCTCTCAATTTTTCTTTGCCTCTCTTACACATACTAATGTTTTCCCCCTCTATCTGTCCTCTCTCTCATCCACCACATATTTTCATATATTCTGTCCCTTCTATCTTAGATTAACTATATTTTCATGATGGAGCATCACGAGCAAGTGAAGAAAACGGAAACATAACCAGAAGAATAAACGCCATACTACCGGTAAAAAATCGGGACCATGTAATTTTTTTGTAATATTATCATTTCAAATAAACAAAATCCTCGTAGTTTGAGTAATTTCGTTTTTCAGGTACCGGTCTAATTGAAGAAATTGCCAAATAATGACACCTTAATATAACATAATATATAAGAAATCAAACAAGAATAAAAAATTGAAACTTCTTATGCACATATGCTAATATGAAAACGCTTTTTATTATTCTAGATTTGTTTAGAATTGCAAACTTAAACATCTTTATGGATTTATTAATATTAAAGATTTTCCCTTCGAAAATCGACGAAACAGTTACACGTATTTATATTCACCCAGAAAGTGAAGCACTTGAAATGTATTACACTCGAATACTGCTATTTATACTACCGATTATTCGATAAAATCATTGTAATTTTTTGTGATGTTAAATTCTTGCATCAATATACCTTGTTCTTTTTCTCAGGAGTGAATTTGCCAGTCTCTGGGTCCGCTGGGTCCGTTGTACTTCCCCTTCGTTTTTCCTGTTATTTTTTAGCCTCGCGTCTTAATCCGCCATTTTTTATTCCGTTGTTTGTTGGTTTCAATTGAACGTTTCTGTCTTTTTCTTAGGGCTTGATCTAAACTTTGCGAGTGCGACAAACAAATCTCTAGAGTGTAATATTCTGTGGAAGTACTACAGATAGCAACCTGTCACGCACATCTCACTCCCCTCTTCCGAGCAGCTCTCTTCCCACCCTACCTCCCCTACTGCCGTGCGCAGGGGAAACAATGTATAGGCAGTAACAAAGCAGCTCACTTGCCTCCTTATCGTCCCTACCAATGTGCGCCGGGAAAACAATGCGTCGGGACATTGTACAGAAATTCAACTTTGATTTTTCTAAAATCGAAGATTTAAATCGACGATTATTTTCCCGCGATACTTTCGATAAATATCGAAGCTTACACAAAGGCTTGGTAGTTTCCGACGCTTATTTTTCTCATAAATCGAAGACTAAAATAGAGGTTTATTTTTCCTAAAAATTGGTGACGATTTTCGGCGTTTATGTTTTAAATTTTACCAGAATTATTAGTTTTCAATGTTAATATTTCCTAATATATCAAGTTTATAAACACTGATTGTTATATCGTTATGCCAGTCAACCATTTTCATTCATTCTTTCTAAGCAATAGATTTGACGTTTATATGACCTCCTATAATATGAAATGGGTTCTATTACCAGCGTGTAAGCAAACCATGTCAACGTTGTCGACAAGTATCCTACGCTATTCAATTTCCCGGTTAAGTTAAGAACGAGCGATGACATTCTCTCATAGTGAAAATGTTTACTAGAAGACATCAGGCTAGATGATACAGAAAGCCTGGCCCGGCAATGTTTAGTAGAGATTGTCTCCGCCAGAGCGCAGGAGCTTATAGTCTTGCGGCAAAGAACGAAAGTCAATGCATCGTATCGTATCGTAAATTTAAAGTGTTTTGCGTTGTGAGAGATAAAATTGGAATAAAGAATGTTAAATTTTAGAAAATTCTAGCTACGGCCAATGTTTTAAATTAACCAAACCGCATCGAAACAGCAATAAAAATGTATAAATTTTTCGAAACTGTAAAAATAAAAGTAATTTTTAAACGTTTACATCTGATGTGAAAATTGTATTCCTTTCCGTAGAAAAAACGACGAAATTAAGAAATAAAACAATATTACGCCTGCAGGGGAGGCCAGAGCTCGCCATTCGGAGAAATAAACAAGTAGGGATGTACACGGGTTCCCCGAGGTACAGAAGTACTTTTCGTCAAATTTGCCGTAAAATATACGTATAATGATATATTTGCTTTGATGTAAGAAAATTATTTTTCCTTCTATTGTGGAAACCCTGCTTTTTAGATCCTTTTTAAACACGTTCATTTCGTTTTGCCATTCTATACTTATCATAAAAAACGAAATTTCTTTGAAATCCGTTCAGACAATACCATCGAAATTAATAGTTACAGACAAATTCTAACTTTAATATTGTGGTGGCCCAATTTAGTCGGCCCGGTTGAAATATAATAATTTTTTTATTTATTTATATGAAGATTATGTACATCATGCCGTCAATTCTCTAGAATTACATCTAAAAGACATATTATTTTACTTTTTAATGTGGTACCCCTGCTCTTTAACTCCGCTTTAAACATCTTGATTTCATTATGGTATGTTGTACAAATCCTATATAAAAAATTTAATTGAAATTCGTTCAGCCAATTTCTTCCAACTCCATAATAAGTGAAAGAAATTAATTTGCAATTGTGGCATCCCTGATAAGCCGATTCAGTTAAATCTGCGTTTATTGCTTTCTATATATGTGTAAATTATAAATATTAAATTTGTTTGAAATTGATGAATATATTACAACAATAGTATGTGTAAAAAAGTTTTTATTTGTTTTATTGTGGTGGCACTGATTTCTACATCTATACTAAGCATGTTGATTTTGTTTCTATATGTTAAACGCCTCCATACAAAATTTCATTGAAATCGGTTCAGTCAATTACTTCCCAATTCATAGTTACCGAAAAGTTTAACTTTGCAATTGTGGCACCCCCGCTTAGTCGATCTTGTCCAAATATTTCATTTTGGCCATTTATTTATGTGAATATTATATGTACTAAATTTGGTTAAAATCGGTTAAGCCAAATCTTCCGTGCGGACGTACGGAAGGACGGACGGAAGGACGGACGGACATCACAAAGATAATAGTGCTTTTCAGCAATGACGAAAACTACTTAAAACCATTTCCTCTGCATGCTTTATCGCTGGAGTATTTTCATAAAAAATACGCTACACATTGCTATTTATTCTCAAAAATGTTATAAATGCTTTATAAAATCCTCATCGCCTTTCTGTTTCCTTTAAGAATTCGTAAGTTTTAATTTTTGGGTGGCACCGGTAGTTTTCCCCCCAAGATACACCGCTACAAATTTGTTTCCTGTCCATCCTTTCACCTCTTCTACCCTCACAAGATCCACTTCTCGTTTCATTCAACGCGAAAAGGCAATTTGGTGATGCTCGAATATTCGAATATTTGTGGAATAAGTTTTCATAATATTTCTCGCGCTTGCACCACAGTACTAATAAACATTACCCTTCGCTTCATGTTGTTCCTAATAAAGAGTATAATAATTGATTTTTCGATTGAACATCCAATCCACTACGTACTTTCTTAGGCCAACCTTGTTTCATTAGGTACGAGCGCTTGCTCCTAGGTGGCAGGACGTATCTTGCATTGAGTTGAGTTTTTCGCTGCCGGTATTTAAAAAAATCCATGCATATAAATTTGTAAATTATTTTTGAAATAGAGTGATAAAACAAGTGATTATTTTAACTCCTTCAGATGGTATAATCGTCCAATTAGCCATTTCTGGTCTATCTCTATACGTTTGTTCTTGTCGTAGCACAGCAACTGTCCGGGCAGGATATGAGCCGATAGTTCTAGGGATGAGGTTATATGTAAAATAATAATGAAAATGGACTCAATCTCAATTTTTTTAATAGAGTTTACTTAGTAACTCGGTTATAATCAGATAACATCTTTTTGAAAATATATACTACAGAAGGAACTTTGAGAAAAAACTGTCATTGTCAGTTAAAATTTAAATCTGTAGGTCTCGTTCAAACGTGTCATACATGCTGTTGCAATAGGAGGATTTGTGTGTAAATGTATACAATAGAATGTTAGCCCTAAACCGAAAGTGGTTATTTGATGGGAGTGCTATATTTCCTAACAATGATTTGAAAAACTGACGACTTCTTCCGAGAGGAATGAGAAACCATGGGTTTCTCGGTGCCAAAATCAAATATGTACTCGCTTAGCTCTTTCTAGTGTTGCTGTAACAATTAAAGTTTTAACAGTAAGAAATTAATCATTATGAAATCCCTGGGGTTTATTTTATAATCATTTTATATCTATCGGGTAAAATTTCCACTTCTGTTTAATATGATAATAAATTTAAATTCCAAACATTGTTGTATTACACGCCATTGTTCCCGAATAAGTTAGTCCACAAGTTTTCAATCTGTGAGGCGAGAGTATTCCTTATCAATATAATACTTACGCATGTTTTTAACTATTATAATGATGTGAACGAAGAAAAATTTACTAACGTGATCAGTAGGCTACTTCGCGCAACCAGGCTGTCTCACCCCACTGCTCCCACTGGCACCAGTGACGTCAGAGGGGTTGTGGGAACCCTTCAGGCGTGGGTCAGATGTGAGACAGTCTGCCTAGGTGAAGTAGGCCACGTATAAACCAGACCCCCCTTCACCTACCTTCCCCTACTAATGGTTGTGACGTTAAAGTTGCGGGTATTTAAAATAGTGTTTAAAATCGCCCAAATCTAAACAGACGCCTCACCCACCCAAACAGCCACATGCACTGTGGTGGTCATTTCAAATCAAACTCAAATTATCTCTTCGGTTTAGGTCTCCCACACCATTTTCTAAATTCTCTGTCTAAACAGTTGATGTCTCAATCGGCTCGAACCCGAAGTCACAGATCGCGTAATTATGCAAACACTTTTGATTCTTTAATATATCCTTAAACAATCGTGTAACCATACAATCGTTTTTCTTTCTATTAACGCTAAATATTTTAACAGAGCCTTCTTTTCTAGCCCATGGCATCTGAATTAATGATAAACAACACTTTACATCCCGCAAACATCGGATGCGTACCTCTGAAGTAGATAGTCATTATATGTCCAAGTAATTGAATTACTTGCGATGAATTTTTGGTGATTCTTGATGATCGGCGGTAATCCGTAACTATCGAAATATTCTCCACAGTCACACTTGATAATGAAGACCAATGTTCTCCCGGCATATGTCGAGGACCGGTGTTCGACACGTATGCGCACGGGCGTTCAGTGAGCATTGGTAGGCTATCCGAAGTGAACACGTCTGTGTGAATATGTTGAAAACCTTTCACGTTGATGTAAATTGTTTTCAATTCGTAAGAGTTCATTATTATTCGTCGTAGCTGATGTGTTTATTAAAGCATTCGGTTATGTTGAAAACGTTTGACGCAGAACACACGCAATTTTTTCTTACTATGGTATTTATGGTAACGTCATTGGTGAAGCTTTTTAGAGAATGACAACCAAGCGTTTCTAAATCGTTGATTCTTCTGCGCAAAAGTTGGGTAAATATTCGGATTTTTGAAACCCTTTGGAAAATATATTTTTGTATCTTTTATAGATCGTGTACAATTCTCTTCTAAAATCGTTGCATGTTCCACAACCGTCATCCCAATCTATGCCATGACGATGCAGTTTCAGCCACTCGTTTTATCTAACACGTCGAAACCTTAATTTATGTTTTGGATAAGGAGCGCGAATGATCCAGTGCTGAAATAAAGACTGGTTTTCGCCAAGAATTGCCATTACTTTTAAAACGTATCTTCCCTGGTTGTCAATGCATGCTTGGAAATCTACGAAGAGGTTCGGCATCGTACGCGGTTGAAAGCCTACTGACTCAAAACGAATTATTCATATATTTTAACTACTGTAGTCAACCATAATATTTCGATGACGATCGATTTCGATAGTATTATCGAATTCGGCGTATATTATATAATTTATTTATTCTGCAAATCGTATATCCATACGTAGACTTCCTTGTCTTATTAACTTCCAATGTGAACCGACGTTTGATGATAGATCTAGTGTTAAGTCGAAGGCTGTTAGACAATATCCGTGAGGATACTGTTCGCGCGAAATCGAATTCCCTTCATTCATGAAATGGATTCCAGTACCGCTGAACTGTGTGTGATACGCCCCCACATATATTTTATCATCCGTATAATCAGTTTGTAACGGTTTTGATGGTATTTGCTGTCCGTCGATATAGAGGGACAAGTGTGTCATTTTAAAATGTTAGAAATTAAACGGGTTTAATGTTATATCGCCCTTACGCCTCTTTGGCAATTGACCTATAATTATGTTATCGATTATTTTACTTTGTATTCCTGAGGAGATTGTGAGAACATTTACATCAACCCTTGTTAGAGGGTATTTGACCGTTGTTTTCTCCAGCGTTCTACTATGCTCAATAAGAACTGTGGGGTTGATTCGAACACGCCTTACCATAAGAGTAGTGTCAAGTATTTTTATTTTTGCATAATTTGAATCACCCAGCAGACAGAAATTGTCCCTTGAGCGAATCAACTTAACACGAAGTTCGACACCGTTTAATAGAATTGTCTTGATTGAATATATCGCTATATATGACCGATCATATCCAAGGGTTTACTTAGTTTGGTTAACTCTCTTCTTTTTAATAACCCAGAATGGCCATTATCGGGACTATCCATCGCTTTCCCTGAATCGTCAAACCAAAGAGACATTGTCTAATGTGATTTTTTAGCAGTGGGGCCATAATTGAGAGTCGTTTCGATATAAGACGTATAAGAATAAGTATTACTTTGCGGAGTAACCAATTTCTGATTCAAGTACACATCCAATTGTGAGAAGATGATGTGTAAAGAATTATTTACATGTCCTACTTGATGTTCAAGCGTTGTTTCTCCCCCGTCTTGTTTTCTGATTCTTCACGTGACTTGCAGTAGGTTTTGCGGAAGATCGATGTACATCTAACCATATTTTACGAAAATTAAGTTTAACCCACGACGTCTCAAACTCAAATGGTATAGGCTCACCCGTATCGTCTCTTATCCATGTTCGCGATTCTTAGAAGCGGGTTACATGTAACTCCAACGATTTGAGATTCCACAATATCACAGTAAATGAACATTTGATGTTTAAAACCTAAGAAAATATTTGCAGGATGGTTTGAAATATTGCCACAAGCCACATCGATTTTCGGATCAAAACCTAGTTGAAGAGCCAGCCTCGGTTAAAACGTTAGCTTAACTTTCTCAATGTTATCAATCTTGGTGTGAAAATTATTGACGTCCGTGCGTTTTATTTCTTTTTATCGGCTGATATTATTTTAACACGTCCAGTATTCTCTTCTAACTCGAAAATAAACCTTGAAGAAATCTTTTCTTTTTCATTTATTTCACGAACTATATCATGAATTCTTTCGGAATTTACAGGTTATAATTTTAATTTTTCGAAACTTCCTATTTCTTCCCATATCCGAATAGTGTTGTTGTTGTTACTAACAGTGAGATAAAACGAGGTAATTCCACGACTTCCGCAACCCATCAACCTTTTAATTCGATACGTCGATGCAACCGAGTTCTGAATTTAGTAGTACTCTTATTCGGGAACGAGTGGCGTTAGCTATTACTCGGCAATGTAATATAAAACTCCTCTATCATTTTAACTTTTTTGTTTTATATCCTTAATTTTAACACACGAATTAAAACTTTCGGAATAGCCTCTCCACTTGACGAACGCTTCACGTCTGACACCTTTTCACTTGTACGCCATAATTTTATCTATTTTGCGTTCTTGCATGGGGGTGACGCGGATGCGTTGTAATTCAGGCTCGTAAAACGTACCTTCAATTTCATTACCACAAAGGACTTCGATGATGTAAACCACCATCGATCTCTTAATAAACTTTTTTATTTTGAACCCCTCTTCTGACCAGTTATTACTATAACCTTTATCGAACTTAGATTTTTCCCTAAATATTCTCACTAGATCTCCAACGTTGTAACACGGTGCCTTAAGTTTTGCACGTTATTTTACACAGCACAAATTTTTCCAAACCTCGTAAATATTTTCATCATTGACATCTACAGGCGCCATTTTAATGGAAGTTTGCGTTGCATTGTTATAGCCTTGTAGTAGTTTTGAAATGACGGTAATATAGCGTTGTGTGTTGAGGTGTGTGAAATAACATTCTTGTTTTAAGAGTGCGGTTAAAGCGTTCCACGACTCTAGCTTTCACATCGGGATTCAGTGTTACGAACTAATATATATTTTTCTCTTTGAAAAATTTTCTCACCAACCTCGATGTGAATTCTGTTCCCTTGTCTGTTAGGAGATGCAACGGTTTACGTTTACATTTGGGAAATATTTGTTGAAATGCCTTCTTCAAGTCTGAACCTTTTTTGCCCTTCAAAGGTATTTCCCAAGCATATTTACTTAAGATATCGATCACTGCAAGTAGGTAATTATAACCATCATTACACTCTTTCAATGACCGCATGTCGTTGAGATCAGCTTGCCAAACTTCGTCTTTCGTGGTCACAATATCTCACGATATCTCAAAAACTTTCTACGGATTGTCTTGTGAAGAGTGTATGTTTCTTCCCTTTCTAACCAATGCTTAACTTCTTTTGGTGAATATTTTCCACGCATTTCACTCATTGAAGCTCGAGCGCCTGAAAACCCCGCAGGATTCGCCGGGTAAAAATACGTTTCAGAGATACTCATTGTAAACGAAATTTTGTCCACCCTTTAATTTTGTAAGGCGAATAGCGTGATTATGTTTTTTCGTATGATGAGTTGATGGCGGAGTTGCTTCAAACGGCTCGGTTGTTCTTTGACTAATGAATGACCACCTTCTTCTATTACCTATATATTCATGAGGGATATTTAACTCACTTAAAGCGGTGCAGAATATATCCCATCCTTCGTTATTGCTGTGTTTACGAGGCCTTATCACGTCGTTGATCAAATATGTTATGTTCGAGAATGGGAGAACTCTCCCATGAACGCTTATAACACCTCGCTCATCCCAAGAAACAATATCGCTGCGTAAAAGCTGATCGTGCAACAATTGTGATTTTCTCCGGAACGTTTGCGGTACCGAGCTTAAAATTTAATTATCTGCAAACGCGTCGCTCCTCCGCTCTTTAGTCATATCATTACCACGTGGTCTCGTCTCTGCGCTTTTTGGATTTATCTCATCATCATCTTTAAATTTCGTTATTGGTAAGTATATAGGTTTTTTTCCTTTCGCCACCAGACTTAAATATTTTTGCAAAATTTCTTTATATTTTATCCATTTATCCAGATCTGTGACATCTTATTCAATCAATATATTTATCATTTATTCATCCATTCGTGAAAATTGAGAATATTCAGTTAGTGGTCTAAAACGTTCGAGAGCGTCCGGGGATATTAACAGCATTTTCTTTGGATGCTCCATGATTAACCAAATAATGACCCTACAGCCCCGCTAACCAGTGAACCCAATATTATGGGGAGAAAACCACCACCAGACTGTATTATGACTCGTCTCTTCTTTCTCCAGCACTTGACACGTCTGATTAGTTTTCGTAAGATCTTCTTGTGTCGAACTAGTTTGCGTTTATGACACGAGTTGAGAGAGACGTTAACTTTCAATACGTTGAGAACACATTCACATATCGCCTCGATTAAAGTTTTGTCAGCCGTTTTTATAATCGCTATTCGTTGTGGTGGTTTGATCCAACAGAGAGCTCTTAGGGTATTACGGCAGCTCCGATCCGTGCGAGACATCTTTTTCGAATGAAATATACCTCTCAGCGTCACGGTTTTTATGTTTTGGTATATAAACTTGGGTGATTCCATCTTTCGGAAGTATTTTTGTTCTTATTCGATATTCATCAGTAGTACCCTTTTTTAAGTAAAATAAGATGTAACCGTGAGGTCTTGAGGTGGCACCTCTAAAAGCGTCTTGAATGAATTTTGGGTTTTCTGGGAAAATTTTTCTTGAATGATGTAAGATTTGAGCTCTATCTCTCGGATTTTTTAAGCATTTAATATAATAGTAATTGAGAGATATGTCGCGTCCACCTTTCCCTTGATGAAATAAATTTTGTGTTATGAAAATCACGCTCAGCCCACGGTGATGAGACCCCTTAGTAAAAAGATAAACGACGCGACCTCTCGCATCATATCATCAAGGATGATGAACAATGGCCGTGGTTGTAAATCATTATCCCCATTTCTCAAATCATCCAGATCTGTAACCCCTTTATAAAATTTAACGTTAGCGTTCTTTCTCAATTTTATCGGTAAAGATTGCACCTCTGAATAACATCAAATAATCTCTTCAATTCTAACATCGACCATAGAATCGATTTCGTTTATAAATTTTTCTATGAAAACAGATTTACTGGACCTTGCAGGACCCGCCAAGATGGCGGTGAACGGATGCTTCCAAGGGATCGACATGATAAAGAGTGAAGATGTAAAATGAATGTTTCGGGTTTTTATCAGAAGTTGCACACTTATTTTAAACTGTAAATTTTATTTACCAAAAGAAAACGGTGTATGTCTTTACAAAAAATATATTACATTGCACAATGATTTTTATTTCATCATTTATATCAGGCTCTGGAATAACGATTCGTACTCTATACAAATGAATACAGAGACAAAAATTAATTAAAAAATCTACACACGATTGAAAAACACAATAAATAAGTACATAAATAAGAAAATCAATTATAACAGCAACATGAATAAATTTAGAATAAAAACGAGAGTAAAATATACATATACATATAAAATAATTTTACATAAATAAATAAATTAACATCAATAATAATAAATACTAATATAACAAAATAAAATAAAAATGCAAATATAGCAAGCAATTACATGAATAAGTGTAATTAATACATAAATAAATAATCTGCAAACAGGAACGTTTTCTTATCCTGATATTAATTTGCGAAAAGAGTGAAGGCCCTCCTTAATTATACAACGTTCTGGAAAGCACTTCAGAAAAATTATACGCATTACACATTTTAAATGCTATGCACACACATACCCATACGGTGACGTACAATACTCTCCAACTCTCCGCCTTTTTGTGTATACAACGCGGTATACTTTTGTCTCTGTGCGGGTACACCACATCATGCTTCTTTGTTCTGCGGATTTGTTGGGGAATGGTGATCGTCACCGGGGGTGAACCATTCACCACCATGTCTTTAAGCTTTTCATCATTGCAATTGGATGAATTTATCTAAATACACTTCAACTTACATATGGTTTTTATACAAGCAGGGTCGCCGCCGCATAACACCATATAGGCGTAATTTTTTGGACCCCCCGAAACGAATTCAGAGCTGTAGGATTCTTCACCGTATTCTCCTAATTCATCCGTGAGATCTCCCAAGTAACAACTGGTCGGTGGCGACCATTCCCCTTCCTTTACAGTGAATATCACACTGTCAGTGTCCCAATAGATCGCCCTTTCTCCCAACTTTTCCAAATATTCATACAATAATAGTCGTGCTTGTACTGTTGTGTAACAAGCAATTGAGACACTGACATTAGGATCTGTTTTCATACTTTCGACTTTATCTACATAATTAACAAAGATCAATTTATCGGTAATCGGAAGGAGTCCACTCACTGTAAAATTAGTGTATGTTAAAATTTTTGAAATACATCTCTGAATTATTTACTATTACTGTACGGGTGAGATCTTCTCTTTTGTAAAATTTACACTAAAGAGAGTTCAACATCAATTTTGATGTTGATCTCTGACCCGCGTTGAATTTTATGCAGTCGTAAACTAATGATACAACCTCCTTCAAAATCATACGCGACACATATGATGATTTCTCATCTTCTGTAACACAACTGTCAGGCCATACACTGGCTTGTTGCTTAATTTTTAAAAAATTGTTAATATACCCCGAAAAAATACCACCCTCTTTTTTTAAGGGATCATAGCATGTAACATCATAACCCCACAACTCTACCATCTCCAGAATAATGTTGCCTCTTACGACGGTATGTTTCACCTTATCGGTAACCTATGTTCCCGTGAATTTTCTATCGTTGATAGAGTTGTGGGGACAATCATTTTGCGTGCTACATTCTGCACATGTTCCACAAAGAGGGAATAGCAACTTCCCTCCTATACGAACGGGGAGGACGGGATGATAAAGATTAGTTGGTGGGAGCACCGTGAATTTCAGAATGCCTCCACACTCGTTCAATGCCGGACACTCGCAACCAACATACATTTTCGGATGTCCAATTGGGTACTTTTTCCATTTATTATTAAGTGGATAAAATGAGCACACATCCAAATATTTTATCTGTTCCCCCTGACACACGCTGTGATTCAGTTTCGCAGCGTTTGTTCTACCACCAAAGAAAGCGTCTCGAGGTTTAAGAGCTATTTTTATGGCTAGGGGGTGTTTACCTAGAAACTCTTTAACTTCAAGGTCCGATTGAAGGAACTCATCGAATTCACACTCCCACATCTCGGTCAGAGAGCAACGTCTATTTAAGAGACGCTAGCGACGATACATGGTTGTTTCGAACCTAGTCTCCATAGTTTCGTTTTGCTTGTTACCAATAGGTGTGTTACGGTCAACGTTTGCTTATAGTGCTTTCCCACTTCTGAGCTCTTCTATCTCCCAAAATCCTTCACAAGGGACTTTTCTCTATCTTGGGTTTTCCCGTCATTGTTTTCAAGAGCTTCCTAGCGTTTTAAGATCATTCATTCAGTGATTCGCTAGCGCGTGTATGATAGTTTGCCGGAGAAGTGCTATAAGTTGCAAGTGTCGCAGAAGTATATAGTCGGTACAGACAATTAGGTTTTTCGTTTTATCGTGTCCCACAATTTAGCATTACAGCTGCAGTTCTACAATTATTCGAAATACCATGACTTCCAAAGTGATTATTACTTCTTTGGAGATAGTCGAAGAACATGCAGCGGAAGTATTCTACAATTATCTGTAAGTGATTTCTTAGGAAGTTTTTATTGTTTCTTTTCTGTATATTCGAATTCAAAGCCCTAAAAATGCAACAATCAATGTCTGATAAAAGTATTATTATTTTAAAAATTATTCCGTGGAATTTATCTTTAAAAGGTAATTTATATATTTAGTCATAGTATTATACTTTATTCAGCATTGAAGATGCATAGTTAAATTTCGTATATTATTAACGTGAATCATTATTTGAACATTTTCAGATATACCTTGATTAAAATGAAATCTAACAGACAAAAGCGACAGAAAACATTGCATTTTTATCTCAACTATTCAGAAAAACTGTTGGTTCAATAAAATGTAAAACTCATACCGGGGTTTTAGTTTCAAAGCCGCTTACTGCATTTTCACAATTATTTGGTAAGGATGGCGTCCATGAAAAACACCAAGGCAATGCTTGTTATAATAGCTCTGCGGAATCGGCAAGAATGTTTTTAAGGAACTTTGGCAAGCCCCAAAATGATGTTCAAAACATGTTAATTTCAGGGAGACTAAAGCAAGTTCAAGAGAATCGGAAGCGTCATTTGCCTATTATCGACAAGATTATCACTCTAGGTAGACAAAATATAGCATTACGAGGCCATAGGGATGACGGTAATTTTTCAGACAGGCCTTAGAGCAGTGAAAGCATTACGAATGAGAGAAACTTTCGCACTATATTAAAATATGGTATCCGAGGTGGTGACCAGGATCTTGAAAATCATCTGAAATCCTCTAGCGCAAATGCCACATACATTTCAAACGACTCAGAACTCGATCATTGATTGTTGCGGCGATGAAATTTTGGAAAAAATCCTAAACTTTGTGAGGGAAGGAAAATATTATTCCATTTTAATTGACGAAACTACTGATAAAACTATGGTGTATCAATTAAGCCTTGTTATTAGGTATGTTTATGAAAATAAAATTAGGGAAGATTTCATTGGTTTTGTGGATTTGCACGATGAAAATTTCACATCAGGAATTAGACACCCTAAATTAGGGGGAAATGTGCTAGGAAAATCAGTTGTTCAGTTATTAATAAAAAATAATCTTGATACGGAAAACTGTGTATGGTATTTGCACCGATAACTGCCTTGTCATGGCATCTGAGCAGCATGGTGCTGCTTTAGAAATCCGTAAGGTTTCTCCTCATGCGGTTAGATTTCCTTGCCAAAGCCATTCATTGAACTTGACTTTGTCGAAATCGTCCGAAATTAGGGAAATTAGAAAATGTTTTGAATTAATGGGATAGGTTATTAATTTTTGTCATTTGTCTGCTAAGAGAAGTTTTCTTTTAAAGAGAGAAATGGGTGGGGGATAAAGTAGCTTTTGCGATACATGCTGGGTAGAAAGGCATAATGCTCGTTTAATGTTTGAGAAAAACTTTTCCACAATTACCAAGATATTGAAAGATATCAGTAATTGGGAAGATAGGACATCTTCAATAAAGGCAGATTTACTCCTAAATAATCTCATGACAAGCGAATTCATTGTTTCGATGAAATGCATTACTTTTATCTTTTCTTTAACACGTCCGGTTAGTAAGTCATTACAAATAGAATCGCTAGATCTGTATTCAGCTATAAAATGCATTGAGGGCATCATTTGCTTATTAGATTGTGAGAGGAAAAGGGTTGACGAAGTATTTAATAGAATTTGGAAAAGCGCAAATGAATTTGCAGATATTTTGCAATTGAAGCTCATTAAGCCCTGGTATGCATCAAGGCGAATTAACTGTTCGGAAACCGCCGAGGAATACCATCGACGTAGTGTATTTTTCCCGATACTCTCCTAGTTGATTTTCGAAGCCGTTTCTGTGATGATACACTGAAGGCATTTAATTTGGGAAATATTTTACCGAAACAACTATTGTGTTTGGATCAAGTTGAGTTAGATAATACTGCAACGTCATTATGGGAAAAATATTCAGACTTTTTGAATGTTTCCGTTATTTCAAATTCGTTTACTATTTTTCTAAGCGAATTAATATTGTGGAAAACCAAATGGGAACGTGAATATAAGTGCAATAACATTAAAACTGGCATGAATGCCTATGAAGTATTCTGTATGTGCGAAGAGGAAATTTATCCAAATTGCAAAATTTTATTAAAAATTTTACTCACTATTCCTATAAGTGTTGCTGACTCTGAACCCTGCTTTTCGGCTTTGCGACGATTACAAACTTGGTTGCGGAACAGAATGGGTGTAAAAAGACTTGTGGGTTTGGCGTTACTCCATATACATCAAGATAATTATCTTGACCCAGAAGAGGTTTTAGATCGTTTTGCTAATTCTGGTAATGGACGTCTTGATTTTTTATTGTGATTTTTAAAATAAAATGTTAAGAAGTGCTATACAAAGTAAATAAAATGTTACAGATACCTGATATAAATATATTTTTTTCTTTTTTACATTATGCGAATCATAAGCCTTATACATCATTTTCGCAAA
Organism: Tanypteryx hageni; assembly: GCA_028673005.1. Lineage (NCBI taxonomy): Eukaryota > Metazoa > Arthropoda > Insecta > Odonata > Petaluridae > Tanypteryx > Tanypteryx hageni. Next base: position 60,909,436 of record CM054120.1, on the reverse strand, counting down.
ATATAGATTATTATAAGGTAGGTCAATGTATGCGTGGTTTTCAAAATATATTTCACCTAAAATGGGATTTATGATAGAAAATATACAAAACTATTATTTCTTGAGACAAACTCTTTAAAAAGTCCTGAATAAAATTTTGACAAATATAGGGAGTTGTATTTGATAATTTTTCGTATTTACGTGGAATATAGTACTTAATAGCCCCCCCCTGGGAGGTTTCTTGATCCGCCCTTGTAATAAACCATATTGAATTTATGTGGGCGACCACTCTTTTTTACTTTGTAGACCCACCCGCAACTCTGACAATATTTTACCCTTTCACAAAGTTAATTTTTCAGGTGGTTGCCCATGCAGATATCGCCGAAAAACCATCTAGCACAATTCATGCATTTCATTTTACTAGTTGAATCATCACATATCTTTTCGGCATCACAGCGCGGGCATTTATAAACACACTTGTGACCGTGATTGTTATTATAAGGCGTGTGACAAAGCCGATAGTAATATGAGCATGAAAACGCCCCAGTTACTGATGTTATTACGTTAAAATGCCCTTCTTCATATATTAAGTCAATAGGCTTTCGAGGTTGATGTGGCAATGAATGCGGTCATACAAATAATATTTTTCGTCCCTTACTACAACCAAAAACAATTATGCTGTAGCTTTTCAAATCCTTTTGAAATAGCTTAATTTTATCCAAACCACCGCCGTTTTGCAAATTAACCTCAACAGCCCTCATTAAAAAATTAGCACGCTCTGTTTGAATCCTCCCAATGTTTTCTTTTAAATTTCTTAATAGATTTCCGTGATCTTCATACCGACCCACACAGCAATACAAAATTATATCTGAGTCCAGCTTGATTCGCCTCTATCCTACTCACAATGGGTATATTTGAGGTATTGCAATGAATTGCCAGGAAGGGAGGAGGACGGAGTGTTGGTTTGAGCGCGCTCCTCATTTTCTCTTTCCTTATTGGCTCGTCCTCGTCACCTTAGTTCCAACACGCACAAATAGGGTGCCGGTGCGTCCTCGGAAAAAATCTTCATAAGGATTCGAACCGGGTGTCGTACGTCGTACGGTGGGGTTAACACCCTAACCACTACACCACCGGCTCCCGATGTGGTCCCTCCCGAGGGCCTCGAAGTTTTGGTCAAGATTAGCAAGCCGCAGAGCAGTGCGCCAGAGTCTGTTCGGTCCGAGGAGGGCCCCGACTTCTGGCGGACGATGGCGATGATTTGTGGGGCGCTGAGAGGTTATATCTCTTCAACGTCTGGCCAGCTCCTCTTCTCTCTCCTGGAGGAGCTGGTCAAGGAGCGCATCTCGGCCCCCAACAATGGGGACTAGAGGGTGCAGCGTCCTTGTGCAATGGAACGCCCGAGGTGTCAAGGAGAAGACGGAAGAGCCTCGGGCGTTCCTACAAGAGAAGCACGCCATCGTCGCCGCCATAAACGAGACACACCTCCGCCCGGCGGATGCGTGGAAGATTCCTGGTTGGGCAATATACCGCGCAGACAGGATCAACCAGCCCGCCGGGGGGCAGGGGCGCGGCGGCTCGGCACTGCTAGTTCATCGATCCGTAGAACATCGTCCGCTTTCAGAGCGGAACTACGGGTCGATGGAAGCTGTATCCGTCGACATCAGGACCTGTACCGGATGGATCAGGGTCTCTTCGGTGTATTACCCGCCGGGGAGGGCGTGGGATCCGGATGAGGTCTTGGAGGTCGTCGGGAATGGCTGCCCCTCGATCGTACTTGGGGACTTGAATGCCAAGCACACCAGTTGGCCTTACAGAGTCCCCAACCTGAGGGGCCTGCGGCTGAAAGATCTTGCCGATGAAGAGGGGCTCACGGTGCTCGCGCCGAACGAGCCCACCTATCTCCCTTCCAGGGACGTCCTTGATGTTGCAGTCATCAACAACATCAGGTCGTCCCTCAGCATGCATTCCGTGTGCGATATGTCCTCTGATCATAATCCGACCCTGCTACTTCTGGGGAACTTGCCAGTGCGAGTACCGCCTTCGCAGCGTCTGGACCTAGCTCGTGCAGACTGGCAGCACTTCCGCGAGTTCATTGCGTATAGGCTGCCGGTCGACCCAACACCGCCTAGGACGTGCGAGGAGGCAGACCGCATGGTCGACCTCCGGGGACATCCGGCCAATCTCTCTACTGGCGGGCTTTGGGAAGATCTTTGAGCGTCTTCTCCGGATGCCGCTGGTGGATATCGTCCGGGAGAAGAATGTTCTCCTGGACGAGCAGTTTGGCTTCCGGGAGGGGCACTCTACTACCCAGCAACTGGGTAGGGTGACCACTTCATCACTGACGCCTTCAACAGGAACCACGCGGTCGAAGGGGCTTTCTTCGACATCTCGAAGGCCTTCGACCGCGTGTGGCATCCAGCTCTCCTGTTGAAGTTACATAGACTCCAGTTTCCTGCGTGGCTAGAGCGGCTCATCGAGTCGTACTTATAGGGCAGGACGTTCAGGGTGTTTTGGCTCCAGGTCGGATCAGGACTGCGGCGAATATGCGCCGGTGTCCCGCAGGGGTCCGTCCTGGGGCCAATCCTCTTTAACATCTTCACCCAAGATCCTCTTCGGGATCTTTGGTGGAACACTACGCTTGCCTTGTACGCGGATGATGCGGAGCTCCTGTCGCGGTCTACCAAGACGTACGCGGCCGTGAGGACGCTGCAGTGCGCCGTCGAAGAACTGGTGTCCTGGTATCGTCGATGGCGCATTGTAGTTAACCCCAGTAAGACCAATGCCATCATCTTCCACCCTGGAAGAGGAGCGCCGCCTGGAGTCGATTTGTCAGTGATGGGGGGGGGTTATCCCCTGGTGCCCAGAAGTCACAAACCTGGGAGTGGTGCTAGACCGGAGGCTTCTCTGGAAGCCTCAGGTTGAGCGCGTCCGCCACAAGGCACTCGGAGCGCTGGCGAGGATTCGTCCGATCCTGCGCCCGGGTGTCTTGTCGGCTGACACCAAGAGACGCCTCTACCTGAGATGCGTGAGGCCCATCATGACTTACGCAGCGCCGGTCTGGTCTGGAGTGCCCAAGACCACACTCTACAGGCTGCAAATGGTGCAGAACAGTGCACTCCGACTGATACTCGGTCGTTGCCGATACGAGAGCGTCAGCCGGTTGCACTTAGACGGAAATGTGGAATCCCTGGACGTCCTCCTACCGAGGATGTCCAAGGAATTCTACTGCAAGGCAGCAGCATTGAGGCACAAAGAGATGCAAAAGCTGGGCGATATCAAGGTTAGGTGGTAGGACCGCTACAAGCGACCCATCGCCAGGCTTGATTCGCTGGAAACCCTCCCTAGCAACAAGCGTCCCGGCTTGTAGGAAGGGTTTGGTGCCTCTTTGTAACAAGGGGGCAAAGAAGGGAAAATTGTGATAGTGAAATTAGCCTAGAACCGCATTAAAAGCACTGCTGGGAATGCAAATAAGCCAACCCCAGGAGGTTGGAGAGTTCTAGCTGTCCACCGGCTCCCCCGAAATACAAAGTAAAATAATCGATAACATATTTAAAGGTCAATTGCCAAAGAGGTGTATAATAGGTTTTGTGACCAATCGGCGCTTTTATGGTGATATAACATTAAACCCGTTTAATTTCCAACACTTTAAAATAGCACACTTGTCCCTCTATATCGACGGACAGCGAAAACCATCAAAACCGTTACAAACTGATTATAAGGATGATAAATTATATGTTGGGGCGTATCTCACACTGTTCAGCGGTACTAGAATCCATTTCTTGAATGAAGGGAATTCGATTTCGCGCGAACAGTATCCTCACGGATTCGAAATTATATTTTCAAAAAGGTTTAAAATACCAGAATATTTATCCCAACATTTGTGCAGAAGAATCAAAGAAATGTTTAATAAACACATCAGCTACGACGAACAATAATTAACTCTTACGAATTGAAAACAATTTTCGACAACGTAAAAACTATTTAAAATATTCACACACGAATTTGCTTCGGATAACCTACCAATGGGCACTGAACGCCCGTGCGCATACGTGTCGAGCACCGATCCTCGACATAGGCCGGGAGAACATTGCTTATCTTTCTTCATTGACGAGTGTGGCTGTGGAGAGCATTTCGATAGTTACGGATTACGGCCGATCATCAAGAATCACCAAAATTTCATCGCAAGTAATTCAATTACTTGGACATATAATGACTATCTACTTCAGAGGTACACATCCGATGTTTGCGGGATGTATTGTGTTGTTTATCATTAATTCAGTTGCCATGGGCTAGAAAAGAAGGGTCTGTTAAAATATTTAGCGATAATAGAAAGAAAAACGATTGTACGGTTACACGATTGTTTAAGAATATATTAAAGAATCAAAAGTGTTTTCATAACTACGAAACCGATTTATCTTAATTACAAAATTGTTGTACTTATATCGATGGAAAATCATATTCGGCTGTAAATCAACTTTGATTGAATATACAATTTCTGTTATTACCTTTACCAAACAAAACTATAAAAGATAAACTGTCTCGCTTTTTATTAATTGTAATGATACCTTCCGCACCCACTCCTTGAACCGACCACCTTGAGACAAAGCTTCCGAAATACAGTCAACCGCCTCAGGTGCATAATTTTCCGCATACGCCAAAAGAGAAAGTTCCTCACTTCGCCATTCTGACACTAGGTGTCTGCGCCTAGGGACTTACTGACGGATGTCCATGTCGAACTTTCAAAGCTTGTGGTTGTGATTCTAAGCTCGTAAAGGTCATACGCATTTCATACGTGTTAAACCGTATAGCGCTCTCGTGATAGATACAAGGTATGAATTCAAACCATCCACTGTGAAGTAAAACTATCGAAATATTGGCAAACGCCTCAGGGTCTTGCTATACCGTTATAGAACATCAACACTCGTTGTCGTTCATCCAACTCCTTCGAAGCATGAAACAACCTGAAACGTCTCTCCCATATGGGACCTCGGGTTCGAGCCGATTGGAGACCTCAACAGTTTAGACAGAGAATTTAGAAAATGATGATGATGAGCAAACACACCTTTTAAGCCATAAAGGCTATGTAATCTTTCCTTTTCCTTATTTATGTCAATGAACTCTTTTTTATTAATTATAATAAAAAAGTGGCATTTCCATAAGAGAAATTAAGTTGTAATAATCGATATCGATTCCAAATCGTACGATTTATACGGAGTTACATAACTCTAGAGGTTATTTTGCTTTTCGATGGTTAACAAAATCAAACATTTCTGTAAAAATATCACCTATCAATCTGTATAAGTGTTATTATGTATATTTCGCATGTCAACCTTTCTATTTATGTTAAGCGGTGATAAACCTCCAGTAATCTAACTCAGAATAAAAATATATGTAAACAAATATAATATCAATGTTAATACTCAAATTCTTATTTATTTGTTAATGATTAATGGTTCCTAATAGATATAATATAGAAACCCATGGCGACAAGCGGAAATATAAATTTAGCGAAGCCATATCAAGGCAGTATCCATCATCAGAGATGATTATGATACAGATGTATCAAAGGACTACTGCATAATGATGATATGGTTATACAAAATCTGGCGCAGATGAACCCTGTGGAACGATTTTTTACATTTTCTTACCACATCAATATAATCTTTTTGGTTTCGAAAAATCTAATCACCTCAGAGATACTTCAAAAGTTCCTTTACACTCTTGAACAAATATTCCTAGGGCAGGGGTATCAAACACGAGGCCCGCGAAGCAAGATACTTCATAATTTTACGCAGCTCAAACGCAAACGTATTTATTATAGAATATTTTTTACATAACCCGAGAAATTTATTAAATGGACACTTCGAAAATATCCACAGGTTAATTTACATTCCCATTTTAAAACACTCTACGCAGGTTGGGTTTTGAATAATGTTCTTATCATTTGATGTGGCCGGCAAATTTACTGCAATGCAATCATATGGCACACGCACAGCCGAGTAAGATTTGGTCGTGTCATGCTAACTGGTCTGAAATGTTTTGAAACCGATATCCACAAAATCGTTTATGCATAAAATATCTGAATCTAGCCTTCTGTTCGTTGCAAAATCTGCAATTATCTCATGTGATAAAATGTGAAATTTCTGAAAGTATCGCACTCCGCCCTTAAAACGACACGCTTTCATATACGAAGGATAGAAATATATTATAACCGCTACGTTAAAGTGGATGCATTTAAAAAATATTTTGCGGAGGTTTTCACAGAATTCTAAATCGTATTTCAGAACTTCTTAGTTTGTTTCAAACGGTTCTTAAGGATATTTTTCCTATATACGGTCTTGAACATCATTAGAATACAAAACGGACTCTTTTCACTTTCTTCACTATAACCCAAACTAACTGAACTATAAATTGCACAGATCTAAAAATGAATGATATTTGAGTAAAGTTTAAGTTTATTTAAATGATAAAGATGTGAAATTACCTTATCAGAGGAATGATAATATCCTTAGCATTCGTTGATTACTAAAAATAGGTTTTTACCTTCAGACATCTATATTTATCTACATGTATCTATGTCTATAAGCAACTCTTTGTTAAAATGAAACGAATCAAATACATATTCAACCTATGCGTTTAGCAATAAATGCGAATAATTTCCGAGTAATTCCGCTAATTTTTACATTTAATAAACTCGCGTAAAATATAGTGAAATATCACTTTTTGATAATTGATTATTTGATATTTATTTCTCTCTTTAAATTGACACGTGTTCGCTCATTTCCGAATCATGCCCTCAGAATCCTCATAAAATTATTTGTTTTGCATCGCATTCTCCCTATCCCTTCCAACGTCCTCTATCTTATATCTATCCTCGCCTACCTTCTCACTTTTATTAACCCGTACTCCCAACCTACTATGGTAGACTAAGACTATCTTCAGCTCTAAAATTCCATGACATTGCCAAATCGCACACATAGAGAAACCGAAGGAAAAGCAGAGACAGCGGTAGGCCACGGTGTCCGAACGTGGCTGCTAAATGGCTGATTGGAATATTTCCTGACAGATCCATCGCTCTAATTTGTATTGGTTTTCAGAGCTCAATTTAGGCTATCATAGTAGACTCCTTTACCTCATCCTACTTCACCCACAATTCCTTTATTGCTTTGCAGCATACCGTTTTCTCTTTTCACCTTTCATTCCTTGTCTCCTTACTACATTTTCACTTTCCTTTCATTCTATCTCAAATTATCCATCAAACCTCACTCTCAATTTTTCTTTGCCTCTCTGACACATACTAATATTTCCCCCTCTATCTGTCCTCTCTCATATCCACCACATCCTTTCATATATTCTGTCCCTTCTATCTTAGATTAACTATATTTTCATGATGGAGCATCACGAGCAAGCGAAGAAAAACGGAAATATAACCAGAAGAATAAACGCCATACTACCGGTAAAAAAGCGGAGCAGTGTAATGTTTTTGTAATATTATCATTTCAAATAAACAAAATCCTCGTAGTTTGAGTAATTTCGTTTTTCAGCTGACGGTCTAATCTAAAAATTTGCCAAATAACTACACCTTAATATTTCATAATATATAGGAATTCAAACGAGAATAAATAATTGAAACTTCTTATGCAGATATGCTAATATGAAAAAGTGATTTACTTTTGAGATTTGTTTAGAATTGCGAACTTAAAAATCTTTATGAATTTATTGTTACTAAAGATTTCCCCTTTGAAAATCGACGAAACTGTTACACGTATTAATATTCACCCAGAAAGTGAAGCACTTGAAATGTATTACACTCGAATACTGTTATTTATGCTACTGATTATTCGATAAAGTCATTGTAATTTTTTGTGAAGTTAAATTCTTGCATCTATATACCTTGCTCTTTTTCTCAGGAGTTGATTTGCCAGTCTATGGGTCCGCTGGGTTCGTTGTTCTTCCGTTTCGATTTTCCTTTATTTTCTAGCCTCGCGAGTCGCGACTTAATCAACTATTTTTTATTCCGTTGTTTGTTGGTCTCAATTGAACGTTTTCGTCTCTTTCTTAGAGCTTGATCTAATCTTTGCGGGTGCGACATACAAATCTCTAGAATGTAATATTCTGTGGAAGTACTACAGATAGCAACCTGTCTCTCGCATCTCACTCCCCTCTTCCGAGCAGCTCACTTTCCTCCTTTTCGCCCCTACTAAAGTGCGCCGCGACAACAATGCGTCTGGAGATCGTACCTAAAATCAACTTTGATTTATCTTAAATCGATGATTTTAATCGACGTTTATTTTCCCGGGATAATTTCGACTAATATCGACGCTTACACATAGGCTTGGTAGTTTCCGACGTTTAATTTTCTCAGAAATCGAAGACTAAAATCGACGTTTATTTTTCCTAATAACCGGTGACGATTTTCGGCGTTTGCTTTATTATATTTTACCAGAATTAGTAGATTTTGATGTTAATATTTCCTAAAAAGTGATCACTACAGTTGTTCATTTTTCCTAAAAATGAACCACGTATATCAACGTTTATTTTTATACATTTAATTAGGCTTGTTAGTTTTCCACGTATAGAATATTTCTTAAAAGGCGTTATCTAATAACGACGTTTATTTCAATATATTTTATGGATTTTTATTAAGAATAGTGTTATCAATGAAATTCCTTTCATTTAAATATAACTAAAAGTGTATAAATAAAAATGACAAATAAATAAAAATAATTATTTAAAGTTATTAAACTTTATAAAGTGCACAAAAATTGTAAAAATAAAAACATGATCATTTTGTTATTAAAAACTAATATAAAACATACTGGATAAAAAAATAAATTAATGAATTTATAGAGATATTGAATATATAAATGTTGTGTTGAATTCTTTAGGACATCTGGACTAATCATTGCAATTGCAAAAATTGAATATATCCAATACCTCCATATATTCAACCATTTAAATTTCTTTTTCATTCAGTGCAGAGGTTCTAAATGCTTTAGTTAATTTCAGAAATTTTTGCAAGCATAATTATCAGAGTGTATGTTTTCTATATATAACGTCAGGCAAGAAAGGAAGAAAGCCTGGCCCGGCAATGGTTAGTAGAGCTTGTCTCCGCCAGAGCGCAGGAGCTTATAGTGTTGCGGTAAAGAACGAATAATAGAAAATTAAGCTACCGCAAATGTTTTAAATCCACCACACAGCATCGAAACATCTATAAAATTGTAATAATTTTTGAAACTGTAAAAATAAAAGTAATTTTTAAACGTCTGCATTTGATTTGCAAATTTAATTCCTTTCCGTAGAAAAAAAGACGTAAATAAGAAATAAAAAATATCGATATTAGGCTAGAGCTCGCCATTCTGAGAAATAAACAAAGAGATATGTACACAGGTTCCCGGTGGTACAGAAGTACTTTTCGTCAAATTAGCCATAGTTCAATCGTTTACTAATATTTTTGCTTTGATGTCAGAAAATTATTATTTCTTATATTGTGAAACTTTGCTTTTTAGATCCGTTTTAAACACGTTCATTTCGTTTTGCCATTCTACACTCATCTTACAAGCGAAATTTCTTTGAAATCCGTTCTGCCTATACCTTCGAAATTAATAGTTGCAGAAAAATTCAAACTTTGATATTGTGGTTGCCCTGTTTGGTTGGCTTGGTTGAAATATAATAATTTTGTTATTTATTTATATGAATATTATGTACGTCGTATTTGGTTAAAATCCATTGCGTCAGTTCTCTAGAATTACATCTAAAATTCATATTATTTTACTTTTTAATGTGGTAGCCCTGCTCTTTAGCTCCGATTTTAACATCTTGATTTCTATATGGTATGTTGTTATATAAAAATTTTACTGAAATTCGTTTAGCCAATTTCTTACAACTCCATAATAAGTGAAAGAAATTAATTTGTAATTGTAGCATCCCTGTTTAGCCGATTCAATTAAAGCTGCGTTTATTGTTTTCAATGTATGTGTACATTATAAATATTAAATTTGTTTGAAATTGATGAATATATTTCAACAAATGTATGTGTAAAGGAAGGATATTATTTGATTTATTGTGGTAGCCCTGATTTCTATATCTATACTAAGCATGTTGATTTTGTTTCTATATATCACACGCCTCCATATAAAATTTCATTGAAATCGGTTCAGCCAATTCCTTCCAAATTCGTAATTACCGAAAAGTTTAACTTTGCTATTGTGACACCCCCGCTTAGTCGATCTTGCCCAAATATTTCATTTTGGCCATTAATTTATGTGAATATTCTACGTACTAAATTTAGTTGAGATCGGTTAAGCCAATTCTTCCCTGATATATACTCGTGCGGACGTACGGACGAATGGACGGATATCACAAAGGTAATAGCGCTTTTCAGCAATGGTGAAAAGCACAAAAAACCATTTACTCAGCATGTCTTATCGCCTAAGTATTTTCATAAAAATACACTGCACATTGCTGTTTAGCCTGAAAAATATTATAAATGCTTTATAAAATCTTCATCGCTATGCTGTTTCCTTTAAGAATTCGCGATGATCCCCAGAACGCGTTTACTTATTCCCGTTCTCCAACAAATACAAATTAGACATGAAAATTAGATTTCAATTTTACCATTTAATTTGTTAAGGATATTTTTAAAAACCCGCGTTGTTTTTATTTTGCCAAAACGATAGTATATACTGTGGTCGTTTCTACATCTTCATCTATATTATACCCTGTAAGTCACCTTTTTGGTGGATGGCAGGGGGTGCAGTGCACCAAGGGTCCATAGTTTTCCTACGTTAACTTTTTCTATTTTGGTCTCTTATCGTCCTAGGGAAAAACGATCCTCTATATCGCTCCGTTCTACAGTCGATCTCGCGAATCTTATCCTCACTGTCCTGCCTTCCGTGATACGTCGGGCTTCTGATAAGTCCAATTAACTCATTCGCTAGTCCCTCCGACATAAGTTTTTCCAGTAGTTTAATTCTAGCCTGCAGCCTACGTTCCGCTAACGATGTCCATTTCACATTTTCTATTAATGATGTTACGTATTGTTTACTATCGTAATTCCTCTTTACAAATCTAGCTGCCCTGCGCTGAACCTTTTCTATCTCGTTAGTGAGTCCCTTTTTGTAAGGATCTCACACAGCTGAAGCATATTCGACCTACGGTCGAACCAAGCATAAATTACATAATTCTTTCACTTTTTCGGAGCTATTTCGAACTTTTCTCCCTATAAAGGCCAGCTTTTTGTAAGCGGCACCTATCAATCGGCGAATGTGAGTGTCCCACGAGAGATCACGATGGATCGTGACTCCGAGGTATTTAATCGAGTCTAAAACTGGAATCTCTACTCCGTCCAACGAATAATTATTATTCAACGAGATACTCTTGGTTCTCCAGAAGTTGATGACGCAGCTTTTCTTTTGGTTTATCACTAACTGCCATTCCTTACACCATGCAGAAATAGCTTCTAGCTCATGTTGGAGATACTGGTGGTCTTCCGGATTGCTTATTTCTCTATAGATGACGGTGTCATCCGCGAAAACCTAATTTTACTCCTGACTACTGAGCTGATATCGTTTATATAATTTAGAAATAATAACGGACCAATTACACTACCCTGTGGAACGCCAGAGACAACCTCCTCTAAGTTCGAAGATTTCCCATCTATAACAACAATCTGCTTCCTATGATTTAAAAATTTACGGATCCAACTAACGATTTTAGAATTAACGCCTAAGGTTTCTAGTTTTGTTATTAACTTCCTGTGAGGTACCTTATCAAAGGCTTTCCTAAAATCTAAGAAGATGGCATCGACCTGCGTATTCTTTTCTCCGCTTCTCAGTAATCAATTAACAAAAAGACAGAGCTGAGTATCACATGACCTACCTTTCCTGAAGCCGTGTTGACAATCATCTAACAATAAATTACTATCAAGAAATCGCATTATGTTGCTAACGAGTATATGCTCGAGAATCTTACACAATATCGAAGTTAAAGAAATCGGCCTGTAATTTTCTGGGTTCTCCTTGACACCGCCCTTATGAATTGGGGTAACGTGCGCTAACCTCCAGTCGTTATGGACCTCTGCGCGAGAAATGGATTTCTCGAAGATTATCAGAAGAAAAGGTGCTATTTCTTCAGCTAATTCTTTTAAAACGCGAGCAGGAATTTCTTCGGGGCCAGTGGCTTTGTTATGTCTGATGGAACTTAATTGATTTGCTATTCGTTCATTTACTGAAGACGTTTTCTAGGAAAAAATATGACTGTTGAACTTTTGCCACGCGAATAAATATATAGTTCTTTTACTTTTGCTTCTCGTCAGGACACCTAACTCAAAAGTTGAGATAACAACTCTTTCTTTATTTCAACTGCTTTGAATCACATTCGACGATTAACATTTTCACGGCACAAATGTTTACTTTGCTGTAGTGTAATTAATTACATGAAAAATATGTAAATAAACCAGGAAAGGACAACTTTGCTTCAGAAATTGGCTTCAGCGCCAAATATTAAGAGCCAGGGCTGATTTAAGAAGGAGTGCGAATATAATCTCTTCATACCGGAGACACATCATTGCTTTTAATCCTTCACTTAAATGAAAATTGAGCCGAAATTTATATGAAAAAGATTTATTGGTATAGTAGAGAAAAAGTGTTGATACTGCCGAAATATTTCTAGGCGCAAAGGTTAATTGGTGCCTGGTATTGATCGTACCCTTGTATTAAAAGGCTTAATTTCCACTATTGGCATCAGTAGAAACGGGCCTATGAAGGAGTATTTAAGGGTTAGTTTTAAAAAAATTTACTGTATCAACGACCGTCTCATCAAAACAGTTATAATCGAAATTAATTTTTTAATTTTTATTGCTATACTAAACAAGAGAAAATACCGAGACGTAATTAGCTCATATTATTCGTGAATGCTTAATTTTTTTTCCACCACGCGTTATTGCTCTTGAAAATACATTTTAAAACTGAAAGTAAATCATTTAGCGTAGTAGTATAAATGTCAAAAAACTATTGCTCAAAAATAATGAATGAAAATGGTTGAATGGCAAAACTATATAACAATCAATGGTTCTGTAAACTTGATATATTAAAATATTTTTTGGAAATTATCAGCATCTTAGATTGCCAAGATCACAATTTTTTAAGTATTACCAGCCTATATTTTATTGTTAAATCGTAAGTTGAGAATTACTCTCAAGAAAGTTACCTTTAAAATGAATATCCCGTTCTTCATGAAATTCTACTATAAATGAAAAACGATTTATATTATTCATTATAGTGATCACTCGCCATCCGCACCTTAAGCTAACATATGGAATCGATTTAAAATCGAAAAATACAATTAATTGAAATTTTACTGTAAAACTTAAGAGGAATCAGGAAACTTCAGATTATATCCATTACGTATATTTGTCATATATATGAAATTTACACAGCGATAATTATGCTGGCAAAGTTTTCTGAAATTAACTAAAGCATTTAGAGCCTCTGCACTGAATGAAAAAATATTTTAAATGATTGAATTTATAGAGATATTGAATATATAAAATTTCTGTTTCAATTCCAATAATTAGTTCAGATGTCTTAAAGAATGCAACATAGGATTTATACGTTCAATATCTCTATAAATTCAATCATTTATATTACCTTTTCATTCATTGCCATTTATATAAGTTATTAATAACAAAATTACTATATTTTTATTTTTACACTATTTGTGCGCTTTATAAAATTTATTTACTTAAAAAATTTATTTTAATTTATTTTTAGTCTTAATGTGAAATATATTAATGTTTATATATTCTTCAAAATTTATCTTTATGAAATAAATAGTTAGGTGCCTGTTTAAATTCTAAGGTAAAATTTTTAATAAAATATTCGTGAAAGGATTATCTAAGTCCAAAAGTAGCCAATTACACAAAACCGGCAAAAACGCAAATCACTAATTATGCGTCAAATTCTCACTTTAAAAACTGATTTTTCGATCGATTCGACAAGTATTCAAAAATATATTGCAGGAAAACACACTTTCGTTCTTTTATACATTCGTTGTTTGAAGTTTCGACCTCCTACGATAATTCTAAGTAATTTTAATATGCCAATAATTAATGTTGTACATTTGGATGTATTCCTTCTCGCATATAACGCAACGATCTCTCTCTTATGAAAAGCATTCAAAGCACGCTTTCACCCATAAGGATTGAAATAACAATAGGATTTCGAGGTTTTACAATGTAACTATTTGGCAATGCAACATCCCGTTAAAATATAATGATTTCCTCAAAATATGTGAATTAAACTTTTAACATGAGGTATTTCTACCTGTAGGCGGAGAAAGATTAACAGAACAAGAATCTTTATATTTTATCTTTAAATTGGTTTAGATCCTAAGATCGTAGGTTTATACTTTTAATTTACATATCAAAAAAATAAAAGCATGCACATCTTAAAATCGGTGTCTACGTGATATTTTATGGAAATGTCTTCCTTAGAGACAAACCCTGGTTTTTTTCGAAATATTTTTTTGTCAATCACTTTTAAAATGTGAATAAAGCATTCTTGCCAAATTTAGATGTTCTATTTCGATTCTTTATAAATTGTATAGAACTTGACCAACAAATATATAGATAGATTTCTCAGTAGTTTGTCATGCTCAACGTGACTTACTATTTGTTTTAATCCATGGCTCATGAAGAGCAGTACAAGCCTGAGGTGGTTCGAATCTTATTAAGGTAAGAAATTTTTCTGATGTCGAAGGGCATGAATAAAACATATATATGTATATATATATATATATATATAAAATAGATTATAATAGGTTCTTTTTCGTATATTGCCACTGAAGACGGATGATTTTTGCCGAAATGCTCAAATGCTTTTATAACCATGTTGTGGCTATTGGAGATACCTGAGGCAAGTATATAAGGCAGGGTACGGGACGAGATATGGGCGCCTAGCTCGTCCTATACAAAGGCTTATGTTAGAATATTTCATAGACACGGAAGGGTCTAGAAAGGTTTAGTCGGGTGAATCATGCTCAAAAGTTGCGAGAAGTTCCCACGGCCTACATAAGCAGCGCGCAGAGTTTAGGCGGAACACTTGCTGTAAACAACGGGTTGAGTCAAGATTACGGAACACGGGAAAGGTGTCCCCCTGCCCCCCACCAATTAGGTAAATAGCAGGGTAAAATGTAGATGTAGATGGAATAGGAGATTATGAAGTGAAGAGGATGCGTCACAATTCCTTCTGACTCGGTTGAGAGGTTGTTAGCGCATCTAGCAATGTCAGGGTCACGGTTTTGTATTCTCTCAAGGACAAGTTACGCGCTATTTATGATCTAGATCCGCGTTTCCCAACGTGGGCGGTAGCGCCCCCCATTGTGGTGCTACTGCCATTCAGGGGGCTTTGAGGTGACTACTAAGATTAGGGGGGCGTTTTGCTATTAAGGTGGCTTTGACATTGGTGGTTAGATTCTATCGCTGAAGCTTCGAAACATTAAATTAAATTTGACGTTCAATTTTGGTGTCTCTTGTGCCCCGTTCCCATTACCACAATCTTAACCTGGTTAGGCACTGACTACTCGTGATACTTTTTCAATAAGTACAGTTTTTAAAACGGCCGACGAATGGGCAAAAACTGTACGGATTTATTTTTTTCAATATTAAATTACATGCATGATAAAATATTCATGCAAATAAATGAAATGATTAATTATAATTTCTACGCTAACAATTGCAACAGAAAAGTCGACTACGCTAATTGATTTAGTTTCAATTTTAAAATTTATTTATTTTCATAGTCTTTACCTGGCTGTTGAAGTGAACGGACGTGCCTTTCACTTGCTCCTGCGAGTTCCTACGTAGCCTCGAGCGACTAGAGTAGCTGTAGCATTAGAGTAGGTGTAGTGTTAAGTAGAACTAACAATTTACTTTATTCTATTGTTATCCTTCGGCAATTTTATTTAACATTCGTTTAAGTTATGTAATTAGTATTGTTATAACATCCACGTTATAGTTTTTATTTTTCCCTACCGTAATTGTTAACTTTTAAGCCTCGTAGTTTCTTGTTATAAATTTCATTCTCCCTTTTAGAAATTAATATTTATATCATAGTAGTTATTGTGTATTAGCATATTCTCGTTACATTTGAAAGGTTGTTTTAGTTTTACGCACCATAGTATTTATATTTTTCGTTGTTGTGTAAGATCATCACCTGTGCGTGATCTAACCTTGTTTGTGTTGTTTACGCCTTTCACTTTTTACCTGCGTTTGACCCTTTCTCGTACGCTAAACGAAGTGTGTCCCCGCTTTAAAACAGACAAAATTCTTTAGCCTTATCCCATTTCAGCTTTTGTTTTATATTGTAACTCTTTTGGGAGGGAGGGTTGTTAGTTTTCGGTAGCTCTAACGTTCGGCGTGTAATGGCACTCCTGTTATCCAGTGCCCGCCGGGAGGGAGTTGAAGAGCGGGTCTTCTCCAAATGTATATCAGGAGGCACGGTGCGGCAAGTGACCAACACGGTGAGAGAAGCGGTAGTGGCGACAGGTTGCTCTCGGCTGCGGGTGGTTGTCCATGTTGGGACTAACGACGCCTCGAAGCGCGGGTCGGAGGAGATTTTAAGTTCTTTTAAGGACTTGGCCTCTGAGGTTGCTCGTGTCCGAGAGGAGTCGGGTTCCGATGTGCGGCTTACTGTCTGCAGTATAGTCCCTAGGATTGACCGCGGTTCTGAGGTTTGAAGTAGAGTTGAATGCCTGAACCGAAGGCTGTGGAATTTCTGTCGGGACTTGGGAGAGGACTTCGTCGACCTACGACCGAATATCGAATCGTGCAGGGCACCACTGGATCACTCTGGTGTTCACTACACGCCCGAATCGGCTCGGAGAGTAGCGAGTTGGATTATTGAGCACAGTAGGGATTTTTTAGGCTAGAGAGTAGGGCAGGGTGTAGGTCAGTTTTGGGTCAGGGGATAATCGATGCACTTGTAGAAAATAAGAATCCCGAAAGATTATCTAATGATAGAATATACACCGAGCGTAATATGCAGCACCAATTTCGCGATAGGTCATTGATAGAATGTTCCGTAAAGGGCGCGACGGGTCGCAATTCCAGTTTTGATGCGACGCCATACAGTCGTGGGAGTGATTGTGGTGGGAGCGCATGTAGTTTTAGAGTGGAAGAGAAAGTCAAGGGTGAGATTAGTATGCGAAGTGATAGTGAGAAATTAAACGTCGTCGTACTGAACTGTCGCAGCATCCGTAGGAAAATTGCAGAGTTCGAGCATCTTATTCGCAGTCTGCATGCCGACTTCGTGATAGGCACAGAAAGTTGGTTAACGGATGAGATTCAGAGTCAGGAGATATTTCCTAGAGACTATCGTGTCTATGAAAAGATCGCGCTAATAGATCGGGCGGGGGAGTTTTCATAGCGGTTAGCGATAGGTACGATAGCAGTGAGATTCCGATAAGTGACGAGGATATCGAGAGTGTTTGGTGCCGCATAGGTAAAGATGGCTCCAAAAAGGTGTTCATATGCTCGTTTTACAGGACACCTAACGCTGGTGTAGATTGTATTTCTGGCTCGAGAAACAATTATCAAATCTTAGACTGATAAACCAAGATGGTATCGTTATAGTCGGTGGTGACTTTAACTTACACTCAATTGATTGGGAAAATCTATGTTTCTAATCTAGAGGTAAAGAACGCGAATCCTGTGAGGCTTTAATCGAAACATTCTGCGAGCACTCTCTCCTTTAATAAGTCAGAAAGCCAACGCGATTGGGAAACATATTAGATTTATTAGCAACTAACGTCCCAGAAAGAATAAACAAAGTCACCATTGAAGATGGGATAAGTGATCGTATATGCAGATTGTAAGTTGAAAATCGATAGGCACCCCAAGCCTGAAAGAAAGTTTTATATATTTGCTAGGGCAAACTTTTAAGCTTCAGGTCGCGCCTACGAGAAATACTACCTGGCTTCCGTGATATGACCGAACGATCAGGTGCTGAGTCGTCATGGAAACTATTCAAGGAAATAATGCTACAGAGTATCGATAAGTTCATTCCAATTAAATTGAAGGTCGACAATAAAGAGCCACGTTGGTACAATAAGCAATTTATGAGTGCGCTTAGGCGTCAGAGAATAAGCCACGCGAAAATAAAAAATATGCCGTCTACATCATCCGATGATTATAGAGCAACTAAAGTTAAGACGACAGAGGCGTAGCCACGCAAAATTGAAAAACATACCTACCACCGCTTCCGATGAGTATCGCACAGCTATAGTCCATGAGTATAACAGTGCCCGCGTACTAGCGAGAAAAACCATGCGTAACGCATTTAACACCTTCCGGAATGAGGTATTAAATACAAAATTGAAGGAGGATCCAAAAGCGATCTGGTCCTATGTAAGAGAAGTCAAGGGAGTGGGTCCTTCAATACCCTCTCTGCGATGTGATTCCGGAGACATCCTTCACGATGGGGAGGATAAAGCTAATCTACTAAACGTTTACTTCGCGAAGGCGTTCACGGCAGGTGGAAATATACTTAAAGATAATCTTATTCCCGATGGATGTACTCGGATGGATAATATTAAAATCTCTGAGGCAGGAATAGCGAAGCAACTGAGTGCGATAAAGCCCAACAAAAATCCTGGACCAGAAGGAATTCCCGCGCGTGTATTAAAAGAACTAGCAGAAGATATAGCTCCCTTCCTTCGGATAGTTTTCGAGAAATCTCTTACCCTCTGTGAGGTTCCTGATGATTGGAAACTAGCACACGTCACACCCATTCATAAGGGAGGCGACAAAGAAAACCCCGAAAATTATAGGCCGATTTCTCTAACATCATTATCATGTAAGATTTTGGAGCACATTATTGTTAGCAACACAATGCGTTATCTTGAGAGTAGATCGCTCTTAGTCAGCTGTCAACATGGCTTCAGAAAAGGTAGATCCTGTGACACCCAACTCGGTCTGTTTGTGAATGATGTTTTATCATGCGGCGAAAATAATAAGCAGGTCGATGCAGTGTTCCTTGATTTTAGAAAAGCTTTTGACAAGGTTCCCCACCGTAAGTTGTTATTAAAATTGGGAAATCTTGGCGTTAATGTTAAAGTCATTAACTGGGTTCGCGCTTTCCTTTGGAATAGAAAACAAAAAGTAGTCATCGATGGTAAGTCCTCGAGTGTGGCAGATGTAGTCTCTGGAGTGCCGCAGGGTAGTGTGATCGGACCTATGCTTTTCTTGCTTTATATAAACGACATCAGCTCAGTTGTAAAAAGTAATATCAGGCTTTTTGCGGATGACACCGTAGTCTATAGAGAAATTAGTGGTCCTAGCGACCATCGTCAGCTTCAGGATGATCTGGATGCGTTATCTGTTTGGTGCATGGAATGGCAGCTAGAAATCAATCAGAAAAAGAGTAACGTTCTAAACTTTTGGAAATCTAGAAGCCCATCGTCCGTGTTTACCTACTCGATAGATGGTGAGATCATTCCTGTTTCGGAATCCGTGAAATACCTCGGGGTAACCTTGAATCGTGACCTGTCTTGGGACACCCACATAAGACGAGTGATAGGTGCGGCAAATAAGAAGTTGGCTTTTGTGCGTAGGATAGTCAGGAAGAGCACGGAAAAGGTGAGAGAATCCTGTTATTTATCGTTGGTTAGACCTCAAATGGAATACGCAGCAGCGGTTTGGGATCCATATCAGAGGGGACTCATAAAGGATTTAGAAAAAATACAGCGGCGAGCAGCTAGATTCGTGAAAAAGAATTACGATAAAAAACAGAGCGTTACGTTACTCATTGATGAGTTGAGTTGACCATCGTTGAAAATCGTAGATTACAGGCGAGACTTAAACTTCTAGATAAATATAGGTCGGAGATATTCGTAAATGAAATGAAGGATATTATTCGACAACCAACGTATATCGGACGGAGGGATAATGACGACCAGATTCGCGAAATAGATAGTAGGACGGAGAGGTATAAGGAGTCCTTTTTCCCTAGGACAATACGTGACCACAATAGATAACAGTGAATAATAATTAGTTAGGAACTTGGTGCGCGGCACCCCCTGCCATCCACCGTCAAGGTGACTTGCAGGGTAATATGTAGATCTAAGGAATCCCGCGCTAAAGCGAGAACTACTATGCGCGAGGCTTTTACTAACTTCCGGAATAAGGTATTAAATTATTATTTGAAGGAGGACCCTAAAGCGTTTTGGTCCTATGTGAGAGAGGTCCAAGGTAGAGGCCCTACCATACTTTCCCTGCGTAATCACTCGGGTGACGTTATTTATGATAGCGTAGAGCCGGGGTTCCCAAACTATGTTCCGCGGAACACCGGTGTTCCGCTGAACCTGAATAGGTGTTGCGCGACAATTTGGAAATGTTTTATACACTGCAATATATTTAAATATCTTCTACTATCTACTTCAAGTAATAAATGAAAAGTAATTTTAAATTTCCTGCCGTTATGTATGTGTGCGCGTGTGTGGGTGTTTTAAGCGAAAGTGGCGCTGTGTAAATAATGCCCCGTTCCCACTACCAATGTACGGATCTTCGTACCAACCACTCGCGCGTTTCCACGAGTTATAAGTTACCATCGTAACTCATTGCTGCTCTCCCTAGGCTGCCGGTTGAACTACTAACAAACACACATCTAATCTTGGACATTTTGGTAGAAATGAAGAGCACTTTCCATTTTTGTATGTTTGGAATTGTCTTAAAAATGAAATCACAGCTCTCCTCCACTCTTCATCAAAAGACAGTCTTCGGCATCAGTGTATAAATTCGGGAGGGATAGGTCTGCGGGAAATTTCATAAGTAAGTCCGTGTTGTTTTTTAACCTTAAAATTTGATCGACTTTGAACTAAAATTTTTTGTTGATAAATTTGTCCTTATTACAGTATTTCAATATTATTCAAAAACTACCAATGGATTTTTGTTTAAAAGCTGGAACTTCGACAAAAGGAAGGCCAAGAACTTCTACTGATACATCCAATACGTCTATCATTGAAGAAGAAAATGATCGAAAACCCGTGGTTTCTTCAAAATCTAATATTAAAGAACAAGTGTCATCTATGAATAGACCAAAACGGAAGTACGATGAAAGTTATTTAAACTTGGGATTTACGTGTATTGGCAATTCGGATGCTCCTGATGCAATGTGTGTTTTATGTCATAAAATACTCGCAAACAGTTCTTTGGCTCCAGCAAAACTCCGCAGGCACTTCGGAACGATACACAGTGATTATAAAGGGAAAGACATGGAATTTTTTAAGAGACGACGTGACTCACTAGAAAAGTCCAAACTTCAAATTATTACAATGGCTAAAACTGAAAATGGAAATGCAACAGAGGCATCTTATCGCGTGAGCTATCGCATTGCACTTAATGGTGAAGCTCATACGATTGGAGAGACACTCATTAAGCCATGTGCGAAAGACATGGTGTCACTTGTTCTTAACGAACAGGCTGCTGACAAAATGGATGCAATACAAATATCAAATAATACCGTTTCACGACGGATTAAAGATCTTTCTACTAGCATAGAGAAAGAGTTAATTCGTCGTCTTGGACTTTGCAGTGAATATGCATTGCAAATGGATGAATCTACAGATGTCGCAGGACTAGCTGTACTACTAGTATTTGTTCGTTACCCATATGATAAAAGTTTTGAAGAAGATTCACTCATGTGTGGATATTTACATGGACAAACTACAGGAGAAGATATATTTAACCGTATTAATGATTACATTACAAATCAAGAGATAGGTTGGGAGAAGTGTATTGATATTTGTACAGATGGTGCTCGAGCAATGGTAGGAAAGATGAAAGGTGTTGTATCACGCATCCAGAAAGTAGCTACAAGAGCCACCAGCAGTCATTGTATTTTGCATAGGCAAGCACTGGTGACTAAAAAAATTTCCACAAATTTAAAAAATGTTATGGATGAAGCCGTGCAAGTGATTACCTATGTAAAATCAAGACCCCTTCAATCCAGATTATTTAAAATTTTGTGCGATGAAATGGGTAGTGGACGCAAAGCACTTTTATTACATGCTGAAGTGAGATGGCTATCAAGAGGGAAGGCACTATTAAGACTTTATGAACTTCGAAGTGAGGTATTGGTCTTCTTGAAGGCACAAAATAATTCAGTACAAGTACAAAATTTTGTTGAAGTTTTACCAAATCCTTCATGGTTGATAAAACTTGCATATCTGGCAGATATTTTTACCAAGTGTAATGAAGTTAACTTATCATTACAAGGAAAGAGTATTACAGTTTTTAATACAAGAGATAAAATTGCATCTTTTGATAAAAAAATACAATTTTGGATTTCATCGGTTGAATCTAATAATTTTGATTGTTTTCCTGCCTTACATGAATGATTGAATGAATTAAATTTTAAATTAGATTACGAAGTTTCCAAGGCATTTTTAGAGCACCTACATAACTTGAAATCAACTCTTTTGCAATATTTTCCGAAAACTACCAAGGACGATTCCTGGGTTCGGAATCCATTTTCCGTGACAGCTAAATTAGTAGACTTAAACGCAAGTGACTATGAAAATCTAATTGATTTAATTAGTGACTCTGATTTGAAACAAAAATACAAAGATCAGCCTTTGAATGATTTCTGGGCGAGTTTGCCAGAAGAGTACCCCGATTTATCAAAACAAGCTATTATTGTTTTACTTCCATTTTCTACAACCTATTCATGCGAAGCGGGATTTTCTTATTATTCTGCAACGAAGTCAAAGTGCAGGACCAGGCTCGACGCCACACCAGATATTAGAATAGAACTTACCAATATTGTGCCTGATATCAAGAAGATATGCAATTCAAGAATTCAAAATCATGAAAGTCATTAAATGCTTTATTTATTCATATTTTTATGTTTATATTATATTATTATAGTTTTATATTTAAAAATAATTACTAAATAAATAATTTGTTTCAATAAAATGTTTTTTTAAATTTTTACAAGTAGAATTACCAACCTAAAAATTCCCAGGTTTGCGAAGTGTTCCATTGCAGAAAAAGTTTGGGAAACCCTGGCGTAGAGAAAGCCAACCTGTTAAACAGTCATTTTGTAAAAGCATTCACAGCCGTCAGCGACCAATGCGTACAACATGCACCCGCAATAAGGGGGGACCTGATGGACGATATAGTATTTTCTGAGGTGGGAATAGCAAAGCAATTAAGTTCCATCAGATATAACAAAGCCACTGGCCCCGAAGAAATTCCTGCTCGCGTTTTAAAAGAATTAGCTTAAGAAATAGCACCTTTTCTTCTGATAATCTTCGAGAAATCCATTTCTCGCGCAGAGGTCCCTAGCGACTGGAGGTTAGCGCACGTTTCCCCAATTCATAAGGGCGGCGACAAGGAGAACCCAGAAAATTACAGGCCGATTTCTTTAAATTCGATATCGTGTAAGATTCTCGAGCATATACTCGTTAGCAACATAATGCGATTTCTTGATAGTAATTTATTGTTAGATGATTGTCAACAGCAGGAGAAAAAAGAAGTTACCCAATGGAAATGTGGTGATGATTGTCAACACGGCTTCAGGAAAGGTTGGTCATGTGATACTCAGCTCGGTCTTTTTGTTATTTGTTTACTGAGAAGCGGAGAAAAGAATACGCAGGTCGATGCCATCTTCTTAGATTTTAGGAAAGCCTTTGATAAGGTACCTCACAGGAAGTTAATAACAAAACTAGAAACCTTAGGCGTTAATTCTAAAATCGTTAGTTGGATCCGTAAATTTTTAAATCATAGGAAGCAGATTGCTGTTATAGATGGGAAATCTTCGAACTTAGTGGAGGTTGTCTCTGGCGTTCCACAGGGTACTGTAATTGGTCCGTTAATATTTCAAATTTATATAAACGATATTAGCTCAGTAGTAAGGAGTAAAATTAGGTTTTCGCGGACGACACCGTCATCTATAGAGAAATAAGCAATCCGGAAGACCACCAGTATCTCCAACATGAGCTAAAAGGTATTTCTGCATGGTGTAAGGAATGGCAGTTAGTGATAAACCAAAAGAAAAGCTGCGTCATCAACTTCTGGAGAACCAAGAGTATCTCGTTGAATAATAATTATTCGTAGGACGGAGTAGAGATTTCAGTTTCAGATTCGATTAAATATCTCGGAGTCACGATCCATCGTGATCTCTCGTGGGACACCCATATTCGCCGATTGATAGGTGCCGCTAACAAAAAGCTGGCCTTTATAGGGAGAATAGTTCGAAATAGCTCCGAAAAAGTGAAAGAATTATGTTATTTATCCTTGGTTCGACCGCAGGTCGATTATGCTTCAGCTGTGTGGTATCCTTACGAAAAGGGACTCACTAACGAGATAGAAAAGGTTCAGCGCAGGGCAGTTAGATTTGTAAAGAGGAATTACGACAGTAAACAAAGCGTAACATCATTAATAGAAAATCTGAAATGGACATCGTTAGAGGAACGTAGGCTGCAGGCTAGAATTATACGACTTTAAAATTTTATATCGGGGGGACTAACGCATGAGGTAGTAGGACTTATCAGAAGCTCGATGTATCTCGGAAGGCAGGACAGTGAGGATAAGATTCGCGAGATCGACTGTAGAACAGAGCGATATAGAGGATCGTTTTTCCCTAGGACGATAAGAGACCATAAAATAGAAAGATAACGTAGGAAAACTATGGACCCTTGGTGCACTGCACCCCTGCCATCCACCAAAAAGGTGACTTGCAGGGTATAATGTAGGTGTAGGTGAAGAATAGGAGATTATGAAGTGAAGATGATATGACACAATTCCTTCTGACTTGGTTGAGAGGTTGTTAGCGCATCTGGCAATGTCAGGGTCACGGCTTTGTTTTCTCTCAAGGACAAGTTACCCGCTATTTATGATGTAGATCATCCCAACGTGGGCGGTATCGCCCCCCATGGGGGTGCTACTGCCATTCAGGGGGGCTTTGTGGTGACTACTAACTTTAGGGTGGGGTTTGGGCTATTAAGGGAGCTTTGACATTGGTGGTTAGATTCGATCGCTGAAGCATCGAAACATTAAATTAAATTTGACGTTGACGCTTAAATTTTGGTGTCTCTTGTACCCCGTTCCCATTACCACAATCTTAACCTGGTTAGGCACTGACTACTCGGGAATATTTTTCTATATGTCCAGTTTTTACATCGCATTCTCCCTATCCCTGCTAACGTCCTCTATCCTATATCTATCCTCGACTACTTCTCACTTTTATTATCCCTTAGTCCTAATCTGATATGGTAGACTAAGATTTTCTTCAGCTCTGAAATTCCATGATATTGCCAAATCGCAAACCTGAAGGAACCGAAGGAAAAGCATAGACAACTGTAGACCACGGTGTCCGAACGTGGCTGCAATGTGGCTGATTGGAGTATTTCCTGACAGATCCATCGCTCAACTATTCAAACAGTAGGAAATATTAAATTGTCGAATGATTTCTCATTCATGCATTCATCTTGTTGCTAGATTAAATTGTGTGTTCATTAAGATTTGCTTTAACAACATGGCGCTAACTTTGTGTCATTACAAAATACTTTCAAAAATCCAAATGGAAATATTTACGAAATTGAAGTCATCCTATCTTCAAATGGCGATGGTTTATAAAACCCTTTTTGAGAAAATTACTTATATTTATTATTAATCTGTCATTGGCTCCCAAATTGCATAATTTTCGGACGAAATTTCGCTGCCGCTCGCACGCGACACTCGCCCGAAGAACGGAATCGATTGATTTTTCATACCTTCGGTTTTATTTTCATGGCCTCTTTGATTTTGTATGCTCCTATTGTGTCTTTCGAATCCGCTATATCGGGTGTTAAATCTTTGCTCCTGCATGTGTTAGTGATAGGTTATCGTTGAAAATAAATTGTAATAATCGATATCGATTCCAAATCGATCGATTTATATGGAGGAACAATAGTCTAGATGTGTTTTGCCTTTTCGTTGGTTAACAAAATCAAACATTTCTGTAAAATTTCACCGATCAATCTGTATAAGTGTCACCATGAATATTTCGCATGTCAACCTTTCTATTTATGTTAAGCGGTGATAAACCAGTGATAAACATATAGTAATCTAACTCAGAATAAAATTATATGTAAACTAATATAATATCAATGTTAAAACTCAACATCTTATTCATTTGTTATTGATTAATGGTTTCTAATAGATATAATATAGAAACCCATGGCGCCACGCGGAAATATAAATTTAGTGAAGCCATATCAAGGCCGGATCCTTCATCAGAGATGATGATGATACAGATGTCTCAATGGGCTGCTGCATAATGAAGATATGTCCGAGGAGATTCTAAGTTCTTTTGAGGACTTGGTCACCGAGGTCACTCGTGTCCGAGAGGAGTCGGGTTCTGATGTGCGGCTCACCGTTTGTAGTATTGTCCCGCGGATTGACTGTGGTTCGGAGGTTTGGAGCCGCGTGGCGGGGCAAAACCAAAGGCTATGGAATTTCTGTGTGGGCATGGGAGTCGACTTCGTTGATCTCCGGCAGGTTCTCGGATCGGGTAGGGTACCCCTAAACGGCTCTGGAGTCCATTACACGACCGAGGCTTCACAGAGTGTAGCGTGTAGGATCTTCGACCATGGTAGGTCTTTTTTAGTTTAAAGAGTAGGGTAGGGTGTAGGCGTAATAGGAGATTTCATAGGGAAATCGAGTGCAATACAGTTTCTGGTCCACCTGCAAAAGCCGTAAGAGAGCAGTTAATGCTTTGGGCGATAACGAGAAATTAAATATTATAGTTTTAAACTGCCGCAGCATTCGTAGGAAGTCTGCCGAACTTGAACACGTAATTTGCACGTTGCATGCGGATGTAGTTATAGGCACGGAAAGTTGGCTCACTGAAGATTTCGCTAGCCAAGAAATTTTTCCTAAAAGCAATAGAGTATACAGAAAAGACTGTGCCAATAGAATAGGTGGCGGAGTATTTTGGCAATAAGTGAAAAGTACGATAGTTGTCAGATCCCTATTATCGATGAAACGACCGAGAGCGTGTGGTGCCGCCTAGGTAAGGATAATTCGAAAAAGATATATTTATGCTCATTTTACAGACCATCTAATGCCAAAGTTGAATATATTTTAAGTTTAGAGAGGAAATTAGCCAAGCTTAGATCTATTATGATCGACGGTTACGTGATAATTGGAGTCGATTTTAACTTACCGTCAATCGATTGGGAAAACCTATGTTTCGTTACGGGAGGTAAAGAACGCGAATCGTGTGAAGCCTTAATTGACACGTTTCATGAATATTCCCTAACCCAGATGGTACGAAAAGCCACGCGTTCGGGCAATGTTCTCGACTTGCTTGCTTCTAACAACCCGCATAGGATAACTAAGGTATCCACAGAGGATAGACTTAGCGACCATCGAGCTGTGTATGCGGAGTGCGAATTAAAGCTCAAAAGACATCCTAAGCCTCTTCGGAATGTATACACTTTCACCAAGGCCGACTTTAAAAGTTTCAGCTTACATCTCAAAAGTACCTTTGTCAGTTATCGTGAAAAGACAGAACGATTAGGTATGGAGCCATCATGGTTATTTTTTTAGGATATATTAGGAAAAGGTATCAATAGATTTATCCTCAGTAAGTTAAAATCTGATTAGAAAGAACCTCGTTGGTTTAATAAGGAAGTCAGAATTGCCTTAAGACGGCAGAGGCGTAGCCACGCAAAATTGAAAAACATACCAACCACCGCTTCCGATGAGTATCGCACAGCTATAGTCCATGAGTATAACACTGCCCGCGTACTAGCGAGAAAAACCGTGCGTAACGCATTTAACACCTTCCGGAATGAGGTATTAAATACAAAATTGAAGGAGGATCCAAAAGCGTTCTGGTCCTATGTAAGAGAAGTCAAGGGAGGGGGTCCTTCAATACCCTCCCTGCGATGCGATTCCGGAGACATCCTTCACGATGGGGAGGATAAAGCTAATCTACTAAACGTTTACTTCGCTAAGGCGTTCACGGCAGGTGGAGATAGACTTGAAGATAATCTTATTCCCGATGGATGTACTCGGATGAATAATATTAAAATCTCTGAGGCCGGAATAGCGAAGCAACTGGGTGCGATAAAGCCCAACAAAAACCCAGTACCAGAAGGAATTCCCGCGCGTGTATTAAAAGAACTAGCAGAAGAAATAGCTCCCTTCCTTCGGAACGTTTTCGAGAAATCTCTTACCCTCTGTGAGGTTCCTGATGATTGAAGACTAGCACACGTCACACCCATTCATAAGGGAGGTGACAAAGAAAACCCCGAAAATTATAGGCCGATTTCTCTAACATCATTATCATGTAAGATTTTGGAGCACATTATTGTTAGCAACACAATGCGTTATCTTGAGAGTAGATCGCTCTTAGTCAGCTGTCAACATGGCTTAAGAAAAGGTAGATCCTGTGACACCCAACTCGGTCTGTTTGTGAATGATGTTTTATCATGCGGCGAAAATAATAAGCAGGTCGATGCAGTGTTCCTTGATTTTAGAAAAGCTTTTGACAGGGTTCCCCACCGTAAGTTCTTATTAAAATTGGGAAATCTTGGCGTTAATGTTAAAGTCATTAACTGGGTTCGCGCTTTCCTTTGAAATAGAAAACAAAAAGTAGTCATATATGGTAAGTCCTCGAGTGTGGCAGATGTAGTCTCTGGAGTGCCGCAGGGAAGTGTGATCGGACCTATGCTTTTATTGCTTTATATAAACGACATCAGCTCAGTTGTGAAAAGTAATATCAGGCTTTATGCGGATGACACCGTAGTCTATAGAAAAATTAGTGGTCCTAGCGACCATCGCCAGTTTCAGGATGATCTGGATGCGTTATCTGTTTGGTGCAAGGTATGGCAGCTAGAAATCAATCAGAAAAAGAGTAACGTTCTAAACTTTTGGAAATCTAGAAGCCCATCGTCCGTGTTTACCTACTCGATAGATGGTGACAGCATTCCTGTTTCGGAATCAGTGAACTACCTCGGGGTAACCTTGAATCGTGACCTGTCTTGGGACACCCACATAAGACGAATGATAGGTGCGGCAAATAAGAATTTGGCTTTTGTGTGTAGGATAGTCAGGAAAAGCACGGAAAAGGTGAGAGAATCCTGTTATTTATCGTTGGTTAGACCTCAAATGGAATACGCAGCAGCGGTTTGGGATCCATATCAGAGGGGACTCATAAAGGATTTAGAAAAAATACAGCGGCGAGCAGCTAGATTAGTGAAAAAGAATTACGATTAAAACAGAGCGATACGTTACTCATTGATGAGTTGAGTTAGCCAACGTTGAAAGATCGTAAATTACAGGCGGGACGTAAACTTCTAGATAAATATAGGTCGGAGATATTCGTAATTGAAACAAAGGATATTATTCGACAACCAACGTGTATCAGACGGAAGGATAATAAGGACAAGATTCGCGAAATAGATAGTAGGACGGAGAGGTATAAGGAGTCCTTATTCCCTAGGACAATACGTGACCACAATAGATAACTGTGAATATGAATTAGTTAGGAACTTGTTGCGCGGCACCACCTTCCATCCACCGTCAAGGTGACTTGCAGGGTAATATGTAGATGCAGATGTAATACAAAATCTGAAGAAGATTTACCCTGTGGCATGCTTTTTTATATTTTCTTACCACATCAATATAATCCGTTTGGTTTCGAAAAATCTAGTCACCTCATTGATACTTCAAAAATTCCTTTACACACGTGAACCGATATGCCTAGGGCAAGGGTATCAAACACGAGGTCCGCGAAGCAAGATTCTACATAATTTGACGCAGATCATACTCAAACTTATTTGTTATAGAATATTTTTAAATAATCCTAGAAATTTCTAATAAAACACCTCGAAAATAACCGTAGTTTAATTTTCATTTCCATTTTAAATCACTCTACGCCGGTTGGGTTTTGAATAATGATCTTATCACGAATGCGGCCCGCGGATTGGATGCGGTGCCTTAATGCAGCCCGCAAATTTAATGCTAACATATGGTCCACGCACAACCGAGTAACATTTGGTAGTGTCATGCTAACTGGTCTGAAATGATTCGAAACCGATATCCAAAAAATATGTCATGCATAAAATATCTGAAACTAGGCTGATGTTCGTTCCAAAATTTGGAATTGTCTAATCTGACAAAATGTTATCAAATTTCTGAAAGTTCCGCACTCCGTCCTTAAACCGACACGCTTTTATATACGAAGGACAGAAATTTATTGTAACCGCTAAGTTGAAGTGGAAGCATTTTAAAAAAAATTTTGCGGAGATTTTCACAGAATTCTAAATCGTTTTTCAGAAATGCTTTAGTTTGTTTCAATCTGTTCTTAAGGATATTTTTCTTATATACGGTCTTAAACTTTATTAGAATACAAAACAGACTCTTACCACTTTCTTCACTACAATCCAAACTAAATGAACTATAAATTGCACAGGTCTAGAAATGAATGATATTTGAGTCAAGTCTGAGTTTATTTAAATGATTAAGATGTCAAATTACCTTATCAGAGGAATGATAAAAGGCTTAGCATTCGTTGATGACTAAAAATTGGTTTTAACTTCAGACATCTATATCTATCTACATGTATCCATGTTTATAAGCAACTCTTTGTTAAAATTAAACTACTCAAATAAATTTTCAACATATGCGTTTGACGATAAATGAGAATAATTTCCGAGAAATTCAGCTAAACTGGATTTTTACATTTAATAAACTCGCGTAAAATATAGTGAAATAGCACTTTTTGATAGTTCATTATTTGATATTATTTTCTCTCTTTAAATTGACACGTGTTCGCTCTTTTCCTAATCATGGCCTCAGAATCCTCATAAAATTATTTGTTTTGGGTCGCATTCTCCCTATACCTGCCAATGTCCTCTATCCTCGACTACTTCTCACTTTTATTAATCCTTAGTCCCAACCAACTATGGTAGACTAAGCCTATCTTCAGCTCTGAAATTCCATTACATTGCCAAATAGCACACATTGAGGAACCGAAGGAAAAGCAGAGAGAGCGGTTGACCACGGTGTCCGAACGTGGCTGATTGGAATATTTCCTGACAGATCCATCGCTCTAATTTGTATTGGTTTTCAGTGCTCAATTTAGGCTATCATAGTAGACTCCTTTACCACATCCTACTTCACTCACAATTCCGTTACTGCTTTGCAGCATACCGTTTTCTCTTTTCACCTTTCATTTCTTGTCTCCTTACTACATTTTCACTTTCCAATCATTCTCTCTCAAATTATCCATCAAACCTCCCTCTCAATTTTTCTTTGCCTCCCTTACACACTAATATTTCCCCCTCTATCTGTCCTCTCTCATATCCACCACATCCTTTCATATATTCTGTCCCTTCTATGTTAGATTAACTATATTTTCCTGATGGAGCATCACGAGCAAGCGAAGAAAAACGAAACATAACCAGAAAAATAATCGCCATACTACCGATATAAAAACGGGACAATGTGATTTTTTTGTATTGCTATCATTTAAATTTAAAATAAACAGAATCCTCGTAGTTTGAGTTATTTCGTTTTTCAGGTAATGGTCTAATTGAAAAAAATGTCAAATTAGAACACCTTAACATTGCATAATATATGAGAATTCAAACGAGATTAAATAATTGAAACTTCTTATGCAGATATGCTAATATGAAAACGATTTTTATTATTCTAGATTTGTTTAGAATTGCAAACTTAAAAATCTTTTTGTATTTATTAATACTAAAGATTTTCCCTTTGAAAATCAACGAAACAGTTACACGAATTTAAATTCACCCAGAAAGTAAAGCACTTGAAATGTATTACACTCGAATACCGCTGCTAATGCTACTGATTATTCGATATAGTCATTGTAATTTTCCCGCGATACTTCCGACAAATATTGAAGCTTACACAAAGGTTTGGTAGTTTCTGACGCTAATTTTACTCAAAATTTGAAAACTACAATCGACGGTTATTTTTCATAAAAATCGGTGACGGTTTTCGGGGTTTACTTTATTATATTTTACGAGAATTAGTAGTTTTCGATTTTAATATTTCCTAAAAAGTGATCACTCTCGTTGTTTGTTTTTCCTAAAAATGGACCACGTATATCAATGTTCATTTTTATACATTTAATTGTTGTTTGTTTTCGACGTATAGTATATTTCTTAAAAGGCGTTATCTAATAACGACGTTTCTTTAAATACATTTCTTGGATTTTTATCAAGAATAGTGCTATAAATTGAAATTCCTTCCAATTAAATATAACTAAAAGTGTATAAATAAGAATCATTTTTTGAAGTTATTAACATTTATAAAGCGCACAAAAATTGTAAAAATAAAAATATGACAATTATTTATAATTACCTAAATCAAAACGTACTAAATAAAAAAATAATTAACTATTTTATAGAGATATTGAATATATAAATGTTGTGTTGAATTCTTTAGGACATCTGAACTAATTATTGTAATAGCAAAAATTTAATATATCCAATACCTCCATATATATAACCATTTAAATTACTTTGTCATTCAGTGCAGAGCTTCTAAATGCTTTAGTTAATTTCAGAAATTTTTGCAATCATAATTATCAAAGAGTATATTTTCTGTATATGACGGCATGCTAGAAAGGAAGAAAGCCTGGCCCGGCAATGGTTAGTAGAGCTCGTCTCCGCCTTGTGAGAGATAAAATTGGAATAAAGAAAGTTAACTTTTAGGAAATTATAATTACGGCAAATGTCTTAAATCTACCAGACAGCATCGAGAAATATTAAAAATTTGTGACTTTTTCGAAACTCTAAAAATAAAAATAATTTTTAAACGTTTACATTTGATTTGCAAATCAGTCGGCTTGGAGGAAATATAATAATTTTTTATTTATTTATATGAAAACTATTTACGTCGCATTTGGCTAAAAAACATGCCGTCAGTTCTCTAGAATTACATCTAAAAGACATAATATTTTAATTTTTAATGTGGTACCCCTGCTCTTTAGCTCCGATTTAAATATCTTGATTTCATAATGGTATGTTGTACAAATCTTATATAAAAAATTTAATTGTAATTCGATCAGCCAAATTCTTCCAATTCCATAATACGTGAAAGAAATTAATTTGTAATTGTGGCATCCCTGATTAGCTGAATCAGTTAAATCTGCGTTTATTGCTTTCTATATATGTGTATATTATAAATATTAAATTTGTATAAAATTGATGAATATATTACAAGAAAAGTATGTGTAAAAAAGTTTTTATTTGTTTTATTGTGGTAGCTCTGATTTCTACATCTATACTAAGCATGTTGATTTTGTTTCTATATGTTACACGCCTTCATACAAAATTTCATTGAAATCTGTTCAGCCAATTACTTCCTAATTCATAACTACCGAAAAGTTTAACTTTGCAATTGTGGCACTCCCGCTTAGTCGATCTTATCCAAATAATTCATTTTGACTATTAAATTATGTGAGTATTCTATGTACTAAATTTGGTTGAAATCGGTTGATCCAATTCTTAGCTGATATATACTCGTGCGGAAGTACGTACGGACGGACGGATATCACAAAGACAATAGTGATTTTCAGCAATGACGAAAACTACTAAAAACCATTTACTCTGCATGCTTTATCGCTCGAGTATTTTTATAAAAAATACGCTACACATTGGTTTATTCTAAAAATGTTAAAAATGCTTTATAAAATCCTCATCGCTTTTCTGTTTCCTTTAAGAATTCGTTAGTTTGAATTTTGGGGTGGCACCGGTAGTATTCTCCTAAAGATGTACCGCTACAACTTTGTTTCTTGTCCATCCTTTAACCTCTTCTACCCTCACAAGATCCACTTCTCGTTTCATTCAGCACAAAAATGCAATTTGTTGATGCTCGAATATTTGTGGAATAAGTTTTCATAATATTTCTCGCGCTTGCACCACAGTACTAATAAACACTACCCTTCGCTTCATGATTTTCCTAATAAAGAGTATAATAATTGATTTGTCGATTTAACATCCAATCCAGTACGTACCCTTGTTTCATTAAGTACGAGCGCTTGCTCCTAGGTGGCACGACGTATCTTACATTGAGGAACTCATTTGGCTGCCGGTATTTATAAAAATCCATGCATATAATTTTGAAAATGAATTATTGAAATAGAGAGTTAAGAAAAGTTATTATTTTAACTCCTTCAGATAATTTAATCGTCCAATTATCCATTTCTGGGCTTTCTCTATACGTTTGTTCTTGTCGTAGCACAGCAACTGTCCGGGCAGGATATGAGCCGATAGTTCCAGGGATGAGGTTATATGTAAAGTAATAATGAAAATTGAATCAATCTCAATTTTTTTAATAGAGTTTACTCAATAACTCGTTTATAATCTGATAACATCTTTTGAAATGTATACTATAGAAGGAACTTTGAGAAAAAACTGTCATTGTCCGTTAATATTTAAATCAGTAGGTCTCGTTAAAACGTGTCATACATGCTGTTGCAATAGGAGGATTTTTGTGTAAATGTGTACAATAGAATGTTAGCCCGAAATCGAAAGTGGTGATTTGATGAGAGTGCTATATTTCCTAACAATGATTTGAAAAACCGGCGACTTCTTCCGAGAGGAATAAGAAAATAATGGGTTTCTCGGTACCAAATTCAAATATGTATTCGCTTAGCTCTTTCTAGTGTTGCTGTAACAATTAAAGTTTTAACAGTTGTTGTGGTTGTGCTTGTGACGTTAAAGTTGCGGGTATTTAAAATAGTGTTAAAGTCTCCCAAATCTAAACAGACGCCTCACCCACCCTAACAGCCACATGCACTATGGTGGTCATTTCAAATCAAACTCAAATTATCTCTTCCGATTAGGTTTCCCACTCCATTTTCTAAATTCTCTGTCTAAACAGTTGATGTCTCAATCGGCTCAAACCCGAAGTCCCAGATGGGAGAGACGTTTCACGTTGTTTCACTCTTTGAAGGAGTTGGATGAACGACAACGACGGTTGATGTTCTATAACGATATAGCAAGACCCTTAGGCGTTTGCAATATTTCGATAGTTTTACTTCACAGTGGGTAGTTCAAAGTCATACCCTGTATCTATCACGAGAGCGCTATACGGTTTAACACGTATGAAATGCGAATGACCTTTACGAGCTTAGAATCAAAGCCTCAAGCTTTGAAAATTCGACGGAGTCTACCGTCAGCAAATCCCTATGCGCGGACACCTAGTGTCACCATGGCGAAGTGAGGAACATTCTCTTTTGGCGTATGCAGAAAATAATGCACCTGAGGCGGTTGACTCTGTTTCGTAAGCTTCGTTTTTAAAGAGTGGCTGCGGAAAGTATCATTACATTAAGTAATATGCGAGACAGTTTATCTTTTATAGTTTTAATTGATAAAGGTACTAACAGATGTTCTATATTCAATCAAAGTTGATTTACAGCAAAATAAGATTTTCCATCGATATAAGTACAACAGTTTTGTAATAACGTTAAATCGGATTAGTACATATTCAAACACTTTTGATTCTTTATAATATCTTTAAGCAATCGTGTAACCGTAAAATCGTTTTTCTTTCTATTAACGCTTAATATTTTAAGATATCCTTCTTTTCTGGCCCAACAACACAATACATCCCGCAAACATCGGATGTGTACCTCTGAAGTAGATAGTCATTATATGTCTAAGTATTTGAAATTCTTGCGATGAATTTTTGGTGATTTTTGATGATCGGCGGTAATCCGTAACTATCGAAATATTCTCCACAGTCACACTTGTCAATGAAGATTGATAACCAATGTTCTCCCGGCATATGTCGAGGACCGGTGTTCGACACGTATGCGCACGGGCGTTCAGTGCGCATTGGTAGGTTATCCGAAGCGAACACGTCTGTGTGAATATTTTGTAAAACCTTGTTGATGAGTTGATGAGTATTGTTTTCAATTCGTACGAGGTTATTATTTTTCGTCGTAGCTGATGTGTTTATTAAAGCATTCGGTTATGTTGAAAACGTTTGATGCAGAACACACGCAATTTTTCCTTACTATGGTATTTATGGAAACGTCATTGGTGAAGCTTTTTAGAGAATGACAACCAAGCGTTTCTAAATAGTTGATTCTTCTGCACAAAAGTTGGGATAAATATTCGGTTTATTGAAACCCTTTGGAAAATATATTTTCGTATCTTTTACCGATCGTGTACAATTTTCTTCTAAAATCGTTGCCAGTTCCACAACCGTCATCCCAATCTATGCCATGACGATGCAATTTCAGCCACTCGTTTTCTCTAACACGTCGAAAACTTAACTTATGTTTTGGATAAGGAGCGCGAATGATCCAGTGCTGAAATAAAGACTGGTTTTCGCCAAGAATTGCCATTACTTTTAAAACGTATCTTCCCTGGTTGTCAATGCATGCTTGGAAATCTACGAAGAGGTTCGTCATCGTACGCAGTTGAAAGCCTACTGACAAAAAACGATTTGTTCATATATTTTAACTACTGTAGTCAACTAGAATATTTCGATGACGATCGATTTCGAAAATATTATCGAATTCGGCGTATATTATACAATTTATTGTCTCCGGAAGAGATTCTGCGAATCCATCCATCCATACGTAGACTTCCTTGTCTTATTAACTTTCAATGTGAACCGATGTTTGATGATAGATTTGGTGTTAAGTCGAAGGCTGTTAAACAATATCCGTGAGGATACTGTCCGCGCGAAATCGAATTCCCTTCATTCAGGAAATGGATTCCAGTACCGCTGAACAGTGGGTTATACGCCCCCATCATAATTTATCATACGTATAATCAGTTTGTAACGGTTTTGATGGTAATTGCTTTCCGTCGATATAGAGGGACAAGTGTGTCATTTTAGAGTGTTGGAAATTAAACGGGTTTAAAGTTATATCACCATTAAAACACCGATTGGTCACAAAACCTATTATACACCTCTTTGGCAATTTACCTATAATTATTTTATCGATTATTTTACTTTTTATTCCTGAGGAGATTGTGAGAACTTTTACATCAACCCTTGTTAGAGGGTACTTGGTCGTTGTTTTCTCCAGCGTTCTACTATGCTCAATAAGAACTGTGGGGTTGATTCGAACACGCCTTACCATAAGAGTACCGTCAAGTATTATTATTTTTGCATAATTTGAATCACCTAGCAGACAGAAACTGTCCCTTGAGCGAATCAACTTAACACGAAGCACGACACCGTTTACTAGTAGTTTGTCTTGATTGATTATATCGCTATGTATATGACCGATCATATCCACGGGTTTACTAAGTTGGGTAACTCTCTTCTTTTAAATAACCCAGAATGGCCATTATCGAGACTATCCATCGATTTGCCTGAATCGTCATACCAAAGACACATTTTCAAATGTGATTTTTAGCAGCGGGGCCATAATTGAGAGCCGTTTCGATATAAAACCTATAAGGATAAGTATTACTTGGCGGAGTAACCAATTTCTGATTCAAGTACACATCCAATTGTGAGAAGATGCTGTGTAAAGAATTATTTACATGTCCTACTTGATGTTCAAGCGTTGTTTCTGCCCCGTCTTGTTTTCTGATTCTTCACGTGACTTGCAGTAGGTTTTGCGGAAGATCGATGTACATCTAACCATCTTTATATTTTACGAAAATTAAGTTTAACCCACGACGTCTCAAACTCAAATGGTATAGGCTCACACGTATCGTCTCTAATATCTATTTCTATGCAATCAAACTCGCGACGCATCACGGGTACATAGTGCGTTGCGTCAAATATAAGCATTTTTTGAGTTCCATAAACGTACTTCTTGGTATCCATGTTCGCGATACTTAGAAGCGGGTTACATGTATCTCTAAAGATTTGAGATTCCACAATATCACAGTAAATGAACATTTGATGTGGAAAACTTAAGAAAATATTTGCAGGATGGTTTGAAATATTGCCACTTGACACATCGATTTTCGGATCAAAACCTAGTTGAAGAGCCAGCCTCGGTGAAAACGATAGCTTAACTTTCTCAATGTTATAAATCTTGGTGTGAAAATTATTGACGTCCGTGCGTTTTATTTCTTTTTTTCGGCTGATATTATTTTAACACGTCCTGTATTCTCTTCTACCTCGAAAATAAACCTCGAAGAAATCTTTTCTTTTTTATTTATTTCACGAACTATATCATGAATAGTTTCGTAATTTCCAGGTTTTAATTTTAATTTTTCGGATCCTCCTTTTTCTTTGTTACTAACAGTGAGGAGAGAACAAGGATATTGAAATTCCACGACGCCCGCAGCACATAAATACGTCGATGCAACTGTGTTCTGAATTTAGTTGTACTATTATTCGGGAACGAGTGGCGTTAGCAATTACTCGGCAATGTAATATAAAACTCATCTATCATTTTAACTTTTTTGTTTTATATCCTTAATTTTAACCCACGAATTTAAACTTTCGGAATAGCCTCTCCTCTTGACGAATGCTTCACGTCCGACACCTTTTCACTTGTACGCCATAATTTTATCTATTTTGTGTTCTCGCATGGGGGTGACGCGGATGCGTTGTAATTTAGGCTCGTAAAACGTACCTTCAATTTCATTACCACAAAGGTCTTCCATGATATAAACCACCATCGATCTCTTAATAACCTTTTTTATTTTGAACACGTCTCTGACCAGTTATTATTATAACCTTTATCGAACTTTGATTTCTCCCTACCTATTCTCACTAGATCTCCAACGTTGTAACACGGTGCCTTAAGTTTTGCACGGTTTATTACACCGCACAAAGTTTTCCAAACCTCGTAAATATTTTCATCATTGACATCTACAGGCGCCATATAATGGAAGTGTGCGTTGCATTGTTATAGCCTTGTAGTAGTATTGAAATGACGCTAATAGAGCCTTGTGTGTTGAGGTGTGTGAAATAACGCCACATTCTTGTTTTAAGAGTGCGGTTAAAGCGTTCCACGACACTAGCTTTCACATCGGGATTCTGTGTTACATAGTAATTTATATTTTTCTCTTTGAAAATTTTTCTCACTAATCTCGAGTGAATTCTGTTCCCTTGTCTGTTTGGAGATGCAACGGCTTACGTTTACTTTTGCGAAAACTATGTTGAAATGCCTTCTTCACCTGTGAACATTTTTTGCCCTTCAAAGATATTCCCCAAGCATATTTACTAAAGACATCGATCACTGTAAGTAGGTAATTATAACCTTCATTATACATTTTCAATCGGCTCCTTATTGGTTTACTCTGGTATATAGGCGGGAGGGATCGCCCGGGCGGGACCAGTCGCGGAATTGTGATTCTGGGGAGCGTGCGCCCAACAACAACCCTCACTAGTCGTTATATGCAAGTGCATACCCGGGCCAATCTCACCACGCCACTTGGCTTGAAAATGGCGTCTTCTTCTCCACGCACGTCTCCCGTACGGTCGGGAAGACACTCTCCCACCTTGTTTTCCGAGGACCCACGATTAACTGCCATGGTGGAAAAAGTTGAGTCACTGTCTCATCAACTACAGAATTTTCTTGAGCATCACGCCACTGCTAACCTGTCCACTACATCCTCCGCATCCGCACCACCCACCTGGCCTTCGCTACGACAAGATGAACCACCAGTCTATGACCTGCCTCCAGACCCGGAAGTACTTCAGCTGGCCTTGATAGTGAAGAATTCGATTTCCACAAATCGCTTCCGCCCTAGAGACGCGCATGAAGCCACCAGCCTGCTGAATTAGACCAGTCTATGGGAACGCCTTCCCATCCCACTTAAGGCATACATCTACGCACGGTTACGCATTTTAGGCGTAGCCGCACGTCATGGCTGGTCTACAGCCTCCCAACTAGCATCGCCACAGGATTAGAATATTTTCCGTCTCCCGCCAAACCTACAACCTCGGAAAAAGCCACAGGTAATAATGCTCTCACAGCCAACGAGACCCTCCTCCTATCGCGCATCCAGATCAACGTCACAGCCCCCCCCCCCCCCCGAGGACGCGGTCGTGGCCGCTCCGGACCACGAGCCGCCAGAAGGTGAGGACCTCCCGGTCTTTCACTTGCCGGGGCCTGCGTCGCTTTGCCACACTGAACGCGTGGAAGACCTCCCCCAGCCCCTTCCAGAAGAGGAATTCTTCAACTGGAAAGACAGCGGCGAACCCCCCGACCTTGTCACCTGGGAATCGGCCCCTGAAGACTCCGCCATGGACGACGGCAGTGACTCCGGACGTTCTACAGATGCAGACAGCACAGATAACGGAGAAGATATCCCAGATAGCGGCATCCCATATGACTGGCTGAGGACAGCGCCACCATTAGCAGTCCCTACAGAATCCGCTGCATGGCTGCCGCTTCCGGAACCATACCCCTACACGGACCCTTCAGTTTTTGATCTTTTCGTAAATGGAGCAAACATCCCGAAGCCAGCAAACGCACCGCACGTCTACGTGCCATCCCCACCGTCACGTGAGTTATTGCTTACCATAAAAAGATTTGTACGACGAGGCATTCTGTCCAAACAAAAGCC
The DNA here is from genome assembly GCA_028673005.1 of Tanypteryx hageni. Classification (NCBI taxonomy): domain Eukaryota; kingdom Metazoa; phylum Arthropoda; class Insecta; order Odonata; family Petaluridae; genus Tanypteryx; species Tanypteryx hageni. Next base: position 60,868,930 of record CM054120.1, on the reverse strand, counting down.
TCAATGCGCTTTTCGGGCCAGACTTATCCCTAAAGCCTCCGGTGGATATCGCCTAATTCATGATTTGCCCCTTGGACCAGTGCCTATAACAAACCTAAATTCTCGTTACGCGACGCAGCCAAAGCAATGCTCACCATTCCCTTTGGTTCCTTTATGGCAAAGTTAGATTTAGAAGATGCATTTTACCAAATACCGATTTGTCCTGACCATCGACGGTTTTATGGAATTTATCTTGATGGAAATTTTTATTGTTTTAATAGATTACCCATGGGTCACGCTCTAGCCCCAGCTCTTATGCAACGCTGGGCTAGAGCAGTGGCACAGGAAGTGTTAGCTATGTTTAAAATAAAATTATTATGTTACCTAGATGATTGGCTTTTGGTGGATTTTAATCTGTCTAATTTGCTAGTACAACGAGTGGTTAAATTTTAAAAGAAGATCTAGATATTTCCTTTAATATGCGGAAATGTATATTACAACCAGTGCAACGCATTAAATATTTGGGAGTAATTATCGACACGCGGCTGATAGAACTATGGTTAACCCCAGCTAGTTTAGCTAAACTTCACCACGCCATAACCATATGCCCCAAGATCCGCACCGCAGACATTCCTAAAGCAGCCGGATTTGTAGCTTGGGCTTGCTATATTCTCGCCCTACCCTAATTTCTTATCACGGACGTCAACAAACGCGACAATCGTATGTTAGTACAAGCATGAGCAAACGGCCTATTTCAGAAACATAGACGTTTTGCAAGTGAAAACATTAGGACTTTTGTAGTGTTTAGTGAAACGACACGCTGGCAGCTAGCCTGGGTTTTGAAGGAACAACAGCTGACTGAAATTCTTCCCCTGGAAGAAGAGTTGCCCATCTACTACGCAGAAGCCGAAGCCGCACTACGAGGGGCAACAGCAGCAGCTCACCACCTCCCAGCTGATAGGAGAATTATCTGCTGGCTGGATAACCAGGCAGGAAAAGGGTTGTTATTTAGCAATGCTATGTATCGTGAAATGTTTTTCAAGTTAATAAAAGAATTGGCACATGATGTGTCATGGGCGTACGTTCCCTCGGATCTCAATCCAGCCGATCGTCCTTCCCGGACGGTCCTTCCTGGTTATATGCTAGATCGGCTCCATATTGGTTGACTCTGGTATATAGGCGGGAGGGATCGCCCAGGCGGGACCAGTCGCGGAATTGGGATTCTGGGGAGCGAGCGCCCAACAACAACAATCCGGAATGTTTGCGGTACCGAGCTTAAAATTTAATTATCTGCAAACGCGTCGCTCATCCGCTCTTCAGCCATATCATTACCACGAGGTCTCGTCTCAGCGCTTTTTGGATTTATCTCATCGTCAACTTTAAGTTTCGTTATTGGTAAGTATATAGGTTTTTTTCCTTTCGCCACCAGACAAATATTTTTGCAAAATTTCTTTATATTTATCCATTTCTCCAGATCTGTGACATCTTTTTCAAGCAATATATTTATCATTTATTCATCCATTTGTGAAAATTGAGAATTTTCAGTTATTGGTCTAAAACGTTCGAGAGCGTCCGGGGATATTAACAGCATATTCTTTGGATGCTCCATGATTAACCAAATAATGACCTTACAGTCCCGCTAACCAGTGAACCCAATATTATGGGGAGAAAACCACCACCAGACTGTATTATGACTCGTCTCTTCTTTCTCCAGCACTTGCCACGTCTGATTAGTTTTCGTAAGATCTTCTTGTGTCGAACTAGTTTGCGTTTATGACAAGACTTGAGAGAGACGTTAACTTTCAATACTTTTAGAACACATTCACAAATTGCCTCGATTAAAGTTTTGTCAGCCGTTTTTATAATCGCTATTCGTTGTGGTGGTTTGATCCAACAGAGAGCTCTAAGGGTATTACGGCAGCTCCGATCCGTGCGAGACATCTTTTCGAATGAAAAATACCTCTCAGCGTTGCGGTTTTTATGTTTTGGTATATAAACTTGGGTGATTCCGTCTTTCGGAAGTATTTTTGTTCTTATTCGAAATTCATCATGAGTACCCTGTTTTAAGTAAAAGAAGATGTAACCGTGAGGTCTTGAGGTGGCACCTCTAAAAGCGTCTTGAATGAATTTTGGGTTTTCTGGTTAAATTTGTCTTGAATGATGTAAGATTTGAGCTCTATCTCTCGGATTTTTGAAGCATTTAATATAATAGGAATTGAGAGATATGTCGCGTCTACCTTTCCCTTGATGAAATAAATTTTGTGTTATGAAAATCACGCTCAGCCCACGGTGATGAGACCCCTTAATAAAAAGATAAACGACGCGACCTCTCGCATCATATCATCAAGGATGATGAACAATGGCCGTGGTTGTAAATCATTATCCCCATTTCTCAAATCATCCAGATCTGTAACCCCTTTATAAAATTTAACGTTAGCTATCTTTCTCAATTTTATCGGTATAGATTGCACCTCTGAATAACATCAAATAATCTCTTCAATTCTAACATCGACCATAGAATCGATTGCGTTTATAAATTTTTCCATGAAAACAGATTTACTGGACCCTGCAGGACCCGCCAAAGTGGCCGTGAACGGATGTTTCCAAGGGTTCGACATGATAAAGAGTGAAGATGTAAAGTGAATGTTTCGGGTTTTCATCAGAAGTTACACACTTATTTTAAACTGAAAATTTTATTTACCAAAAGAAAACGGTGTATGTCCTTACAAAAAATAGTTTACATTGCACAATTATTTTTATTTCATTATATATATCAGGCTCTGGAATAACGATTCGTACTCTATACAAATGAATACAGAGAAAAAATTAATTAAAAAATCTACACACGATTGAAAAACACAATAAATATGTACATAAATAAGAAAATCAATTATAACAGCAACATGTATAAATTTAGAATAAAAACGAGAGTACAATATCCATATACGTATAAAATAAATTTACATAAATAAATAAATTAACATCAATAATAATAAATACAAATATAACAAAATAAAATAAAAATTCAAATATAGCAAGCAATTACATCAATAAGTATAATTAATACATGAATAAATCTGCAAACAGGAACGTTTTCTTAGCCTGATATTAATTTGCGAAAAGAGTGAAGGCCCTCCTTAATTATACAACGTTCTGGAAAGCACTTCAGAAAAATTATACTCATTACACATTTTAAATGCTATGCACACACATACCCATACGGTGACGTACAATACTCTCCAACTCTCCGCCTTTTTGTGTATACAACGCGGTATACCTTTGTCTCTGTGCGGGTACACCACATCATGCTTCTTTGTTCTGCGGATTTGTTGGGGAATGGTGATCGTTACCGGGGGTGAACCATTCACCACCATGTCTTTAAGCTTTTCATCATTGCAATTGGATGCATATCGCCGAAAAACCATCTAGCACAATTCATGCATTTCTTTTTACTAGTTGAATCATCACATATTTTTTCGGCATCACAGCACGGTCATTTATAAACACACTTGTGACCGTGCTTGTTATTATAAGGCGTGTGACAAAGCCGATAGTAATATGAGCATGAAAACGCCCCAGTTACTGATGTTATTACGTTAAAATGCCCTTCTTTATATATTAATCAATAGGCCTTCGTGGTTGATGTGGCGATGAATGCGGTCCTTCAAATAATATTTTTCGTCCCTTTCTACGACCAAAAACAGTTATGCTGTAGCTTTTCAAATCCTTTTGAAATAGCTTAATTTCATCCAAACCACCGCCGTTTTGCAAATTAACCCCAACAGCCCTCATTAAAAAATTAGCACGCTCTGTCTGAATCCTCCCAATGTTTTCTTTTAAATTTCTTAATAGATTTCCGTGATCTTCATACCGACCCACACAGCAATACAAAATTATATCTGAGTCCAGCTTGATTCGCCTCAATCCTACTCACAATGGGTATATTTCAGGTATTGCAATGAATAGCCAGGAAGGGGGGAGGACGGAGTGTTGATTTGAGCGCGCTCCTCATTTTCTCTTTCCTTATTGGCTCGTCCTCGTCACCTTAGTTCCAAAACGCACAAATAGGGTGCCGGTGCGTCCTCCGAAAAAATCCTCATAAGGATTCGAACCGGGTGTCGTACGTCGTACGGTGGGGTTAACACCCTAACCACTACACCACCGGCTCCCGATGTGGTCCCACCCAAGGGCCTCGAAGTTTCGGTCAAGATTAGCATGCCGCAGAGCAGTGCGCCAGAGTCTGTTCGGTCCGAGGAGGGGCCCGACTTCTGGCGGACGGTGGCGATGATTTGTGGTGCGCTGAGAGTCCGGCCAGCTCCTCCTCTCTCTCCTGGAGGAGCTGGTCAAGGAGCGCATTTCGGCCCCCAACAATGGGGACTAGGGGGTGCAGCGTCCTTGTGCAATGGATCGCCCGAGGTGTCAAGGAGAAGACGGAAGGGTTTCGGGCGTTCCTACAAGAGAAGCACGCCATCGTCGCCGCCGTGAACGAGACGCACCTCCGCCCGGCGTATGCGTGGAAGATTCCTGGCTGGGCAATATACCGCGCAGACAGGATCAACCAGCCCGCCGGGGGGCAGGGGTGCGGCGGCTCGGCACTGCTAGTTCATCGATCCGTAGAACATCGTCCGCTTCCAGAGCGGAACTACGTGTCGATGGATGCTGTATCCGTCGATATCAGGAACTGTACCGGATGGATCAGGGTCTCCTCGGTGTATTACCCGCCGGGGAGGGCGTGGGATCCGGATGAGGTCTTGGAGGTCGTCGGGAATGGCTGCCCCTCGATCGTACTTGGGGACTTGAATGCCAAGCACACCAGTTGGCATTCCAGAGTCCCCAACCTGAGGGGCCTGCGGCTGAAAGATCTTGCCGATGAAGAGGGTCTCACGGTGCTAGCGCCAAACGAGCCCACTTATCTCCCTTCGAGGGACGTCCTTGAAGTTGCTGTCATCAACAACATCAGGGCGTCCCTAAGCATGCATTCCGTGTGCGATATGTCCTCTGATCATAATCCGACCCTGCTGCTTCTGGGGAACTTGCCAGTGCGAGTACCACCTTTGCAGCGTCTGGACCTAGCTCGTGCCGACTGGCAGCACTTCCGCGAGTTCATTGCGGAAAGGCTGTCGGTCGACCCAACACCGCCTAGGACGTGCGAGGAGGCAGACCGCATGGTCGACCTCCTCACCACCACAGTCCAGCAGGCCATGGACGCTGCGATCCCGAAGGTAGTCGTAGCCGGGGGTATACGCATTGCTTTGCCTCGTGTCGTCAGACAGACGATCACGCTGCGCAACAGCGTGCGGCGGAGGTGGCAGCGTCACCGTACGTTGAAACTCAGGATCCAGATGGACTCCTTCAACAGGACGGAGGCTTTGCGTTGCCCAACGGAGGGACCCCCTGATCATCCAGTGGGACTCCGTTGCGAGGACTCCGGAGGAGAAAGCCGGGTTGATGGCAGAATATCTGGAGGGGGTATTCTGCCCGAACCCGGCCACAGCAGAGTCGGATGAGTTCGAAGAGGACATCGCACGGGAACTCGGGACGCTTGACCGCGGCCCCTTGCTTGATGCTGCGGAGCTCCCTCGTTTCGAGGTGCGCGAGATCGTTGCGGTGATCCGTCGCCTTGGGACGAGGAGGGCTCCCGGGGATGATGCCATCCCCAACATCGTCTTGCGACAGCTACCTGACGCAGCAGTAGAATTCCTGGCCGCCATTTACAACGGTTGTGTCGGGATTCCTTATTTTCCGTCTGCCTGGAAGAGGGCAAAGATCATCTGTCTCCCGATGCTTCCAGGAACGGAGGTTGGTCCCGGGGACATCCGGCCAATCTCTCTCCTGGCGGGCTTTGGGAAGATCTTTAAGCGTCTTGTCCGGATGCCGCTGGTGGATATCGTCCGGGAGAAGAATGTTCTCCAGGACGAGCAGTTTGGCTTCCGGGAGGTGCACTCCACTACCCAGCAACTGGGTAGGGTGACCATGTCATCACTGACGCCTTCAACAGGAACCACGCGGTCGCAGGGGCTTTCTTCGACATCTCGAAGGCCTTCGACCGCGTGTGGCATCCAGCTCTCCTGTTGAAGTTGCATCGACTCCAGTTTCCTGCCTGGCTAGTGCGGCTCATCGAATCGTACTTACAGGGCAGGACGTTCAGGGTGTTTTGGCTCCAGGTCGGATCAGGACTGCGGCGAATATGCACCGGTGTCCCGCAGGGGTCCGTCCTGGGGCCAATCCTCTTTAACATCTTCACCCAAGATCCTCCTCGGGATCTTGGGTGGAACACTACGCTTGCCTTGTACGCGGATGATGCGGAGCTCCTGTCGCGGTCTACCAAGACGTACGCGGCCGTGAGGACGCTGCAGTGCGCCGTCGAAGAACTGGTGTCCTGGTATCGTCGATGGCGCATTGTAGTTAACCCCAGTAAGACCAATGCCATCATCTTCCACCCTGGAAGAGGAGCGCTGCCTGGAGTCGATTTGTCAGTGATGGAGGGGGCGTTATCCCCTGGTGCCCAGAAGTCACATACCTGGGAGTGGTGCTAGACCGGAGGCTTCTCTGGAAGCCTCAGGTTGAGCGCGTCCACCACAAGGCACTCGGAGCGCTGGCGAGGCTTCGTCCGATCCTGCGCCCGGGTGTCTTGTCGGCTGACACCAAGAGACGCCTCTACCTGAGCTGCGTGAGGCCCATCATGACTTACGCAGCGCCGGTCTGGTCTTGAGTGCCCATGACCACCCTCTACAGGCTGCAAATGGTGCAGAACAGTGCACTCCGGCTGATACTCGGTCGTTGCCGATACGAGAGCGTCAGCCGGTTGCACTTAGACGGAAATGTGGAATCCCTGGACGTCCTCCTTCCGAGGATGTCTAAGGAATTCTACTGCAAGGCTGCAGCTTCGAGGCACAAAGAGATGCATAAGCTGGGCGATATCAAGGTTAGGTGGTGGGACCGCTACAAGCGACCCATCGTCAGCCTTGATTCGCTGGTAACCCTCCCTAGCAACAAGCGTCCCCGCTTGTAGGGAGGGTTTGGTGCCTCTTTGTAACAAGGGGCCAAAGAAGAGAAAATTGTGATAGTGAAATTAGCTTAGAACCGCATTAAAAGCACAGCTGGGAATGCGAATAAGCCAACCCCAGGAGGTTGGAGAGTTCTAGCTGTCCACCGGCTCCCCCGAAATACAAAGTAAAACAATCGATAACATATTTAAAGGTCAATTGCCAAAGAGGTGTATAATAGGTTTTGTGACCAATCGGCGCTTTTATGGTGGTATAACATTAAACCCGTTTAATTTCCAACACTTTAAAATAGCACACTTGTCCCTCTATATCGACGGACAGCGAAAACCATCAAAACAGTTACAAACTGATTATAAGGATGATAAATTATATGTTGGGGAGTATCTCACACTGTTCAGCGGTACTAGAATCCATTTCTTGAATGAAGGGAATTAGATTTCGCGCGAACAGTATCCTAAAGGATTCGAAATTATATTTTCCAAAGGGTTTAAAAAACCAGAATATTTATCCCAACATTTGTGCAGAAGAATCAAAGAAATGTTTAATAAACACATCAGCTGCGACGAACAACAATTAACTCTTACGAATTGAAAACAAATTTTCGACAACGTAAAAACTATTTAAAATATTCACACACGTATTTGCTTCGGATAACCTACCAATGCGCACTGAACGCCCGTGCGCATACGTGTCGAGCAACGATCCTCGACATAGGCCGGGAGAACATTGCTTATCTTTCTTCATAGACGAGTGTGGCTGTGGAGAGCATTTCGATAGTTACGGATTACGGCCGATCATCAAGAATCACCAAAAATTCATCGTAAAAAATTCAATTACTTGGACATATAATGACCATCCACTTCAAAGGTACACATCCGATGTTTGCGGGATGTATTGTGTTGTTTATCACTAATTCAGATGCCATGGGCTAGAAAAGAAGGCTCTGTTAAAATATTTAGCGATAATAGAAAGAAAAACGATTGTACGGTTACAGGATTGTTTAAGAATATATTAAAGAATCAAAAGTGTTTTCATAACTACGAAACCGATTTATCTTAATTACAAAATTGTTGTACTTATATCGATGGAAAATCATATTCGGCTGAAAATCAACTTTGATTGAATATACAATTTCTGTTATTACCTTTACCAAACAAAACTATAAAAGATAAACTGTCTCACTTTTTATTAATTGTAATGATACCTTCCGCACCCACTCCTTGAACCGTCCACCTTGAGACTAAGCTTCCGAAATACAGTCAACCGCCTCAGGTGCATAATTTTCCGCATACGCCAAAAGAGAAAGTTCCTCACTTCGCCATGCTGACACTAGGTGTCCGCGCCTAGGGATTTACTGACGGTTGTCCCTGTCGAACTTTCTAAGCTTGTGTTTGTGATTCTAAGCTCGTAAAGGTCATTCGCATTTCATACGTGTTAAACCGTATAGCGCTCTCGTGATAGATACAAGGTATGACTTCAAACCACCCACTGTGAAGTAAAACTATCGAAATATTGGCAAACGCTGGGTCTTGCTATACCGTTATAGAACATCAACACTCGTTGTCGTTCATCCAACTCCTTCGAAGCATAAAACAACCTGAAACGTCTCTCCCATCAGGGTCCTCGGGTTTGAGCCGATTGGAGACCTCAACAGTTTAGACAGAGAATTTAGAAAATGATGATGATGAGCAAACACACCTTTTAAGCCATAAAGGCTATGTAATCTTTCCTTTTCCTTAATTATGTCAATGAACTCTTTTTTATTAATTATAATAAAAAAGTGGCATTTCCATAAGAGAAAAAATAAGTTGTAATAATCGATATCGATTACAAATCGAACGATTTATACGGAGTTAGATAACTCTAGAGGTTATTTTGCTTTTCGATGGTTAACAAAATCAAACATTTCTGTAAAAATATCACCTTTCAATTTGTATAAGTGTTATTATGTATATTTCGCATGTCAACCTTTCTATTTAGGTTAAGCGGTGATAAACCTCCAGTAATCTAACTCAGAATAAAAATATATGTAAACAAATATAATATCAATGTTAATACTCAACATCTTATTTATTTGTTATTGATTAATGGTTCCTAATAGATATAATATTGAAACCCACGGCGACAAGCGGAAATATAAATTTAGTGAAGCCATATCAAGGCAGTATCCTTCATCAGATATGATTATGATACAGATGTATCAAAGGACTACTGCATAATGATGATATGTTAATGCAAAATCTGGCGAAGATGAACCCTGTGGAACGATTTTTTACATTTTCTTACCACATCAATATAATCTTTTTGGTTTCGAAAAATCTAATCACCTCAGTGATACTTCAAAAGTTCCTTTACACTCTTGAACAAATATTCCTAGGGCAGGGGTATCAAACACGAGGCCCGCGAAGCAGGATACTTCATAATTTGACGCAGCTCAAACTCAAACGTATTTATTATAGAATATTTTTTAAATAATCCGAGAAATTTATTAAATAGTCACTTCGAAAATATCCACAGTTTAATTTACATTCCCATTTTAAAAACACTCTACGCAGGTTGGGTTTTGAATAATGTTCTTATCATTTGATGTGGCCCGCAAATTTAGTGCAATGCAATCATATGGCACACGCACAGCCGAGTAACATTTGGTCGTTTCATGCTAACTGGTCTGAAATGTTTTGAAACCGATATCCACAAAATCGTTTATGCATAAAATATCTGAATCTAGGCTTCTGTTCGTTGCAAAATCTGCAATTATCCAATGTGATAAAATGTCGTGAAATTTCTAAAAGTATCGCACTCCGCCCTTAAAAAGACACGCTTTCATATACGAAGGATAATAATATATTATAACCGCTACGTTAAAGTGGATGCATTTAAAAATATTTTGCAAAGGTTTTCACAGAATTTTAAATCGTATTTCAGAACTTCTTAGTTTGTTTCAAACGGTTCTTAATGATATTTTTCCTATATACGGTCTTGAACATCATTAGAATACAAAACGGACTCTTTTCACTTTCTTCACTATAACCCAAACTAACTGAACTATAAATTCCACAGATCTAAAAATGAATGATATTTGAGTAAAGTTTAAGTTTATTTAAATGATAAAGATGTGAAATTACCTTATCAGAGGAATGATAATAGCCTTAGCATTCGTTGATTACTAAAAATAGGTTTTTACCTTCAGACATCTATATTTATCTACATGTATCTATGTCTATAAGCAACTCTTTGTTAAAATGAAACGAATCAAATACATATTCAACCTACGCGTTTGGCAATAAATGGGAATAATTTCCGAGTAATTCCGCTAATTATTACATTTAATAAACTCGCGTAAAAGATAGTGAAATAGCACTTTTTGATAATTGATTATTTGATATTTATTTATCTCTTTAAATTGACACGTGTTCGCTCATTTCCGAATCATGCCCTCAGAATCCTCATAAAACTATTTGTTTTGCATCGCATTCTCCCTATCCCTTCCAACGCCCTCTATCCTATATCTATCCTCGCCTACCTTCTCACTTTCATTAATCCTTACTCCCAACCTACTATGGTAGACTAAGACTATCTTCAGCTCTAAAATTCCATGACATTGCCAAATCGCACACATTGAGGAACCGAAGGAAAAGCAGAGTCAGTGGTAGGCCACGGTGTCCGAACGTGGCTACTAAGTGGCTGATTTGAATATTTCCTTTCAGATCCATCGCTCTAATTTGTATTGGTTTTCAGAGCTCAATTTAGGCTATCATAGTAGACTCCTTTACCACATCCTACTTCACTCACAATTCCGTTACTGCTTTGCAGCATTCCGTTTTCTCTTTTCACCTTTCATTCCTTGTTTCCTTACTACATTTTCACTTTCCTTTCATTCTCTCTCAAATTATCCATAAAACCTCTCTCTCAATTTTTCTTTGCATCACTTACACACTAATATTTCCCCCTCTATCTGTCCTCTCTCATATCCACCACATCCTTTCATATATTCTGTCCCTTCTATGTTAGATTAACTATATTTTCCTGATGGAGCATCACGAGCAAGCGAAGAAAAACGGAAATATAACAAGAAGAATAAATGCCATACTACCGGTAAAAAAGCGGAGCAGTGTAATGTTTTTGTAATATTATCATTTTAAATAAACAAAATCCTCGTAGTTTGAGTAATTTCGTTTTTCGGCTGACGGTCTAATCTAAAAATTTGTCAAATAAGAACACTTTAATATTTCATAATATATAACAATTCAAACGAGAATAAATAATTGAAACTTCTTATGCAGATATGCTTATACAATTGATTTTGTTTCTATATGTTAAACGCCTCCATACAAAATTTCATTGAAATCGGTTCAGTCAATTACATCCCAATTCATAGTTACCGAAAAGTTTAACTTTGCAATTGTTGCACCCCCGCTTAGTCGATCTTGTCCAAATATTTCATTTTGGCCATTAATTTATGTGAATATTCTATGTACTAAATTTGGTTAAAATCGGTTAAGCCAAATCTTCCGTGCGGACGTACGGAAGGACGGACGGAAGGACGGACGGACATCACAAAGATAATAGTGCTTTTCAGCAATGACGAAAACTACTTAAAACCATTTCCTCTGCATGCTTTATCGCTGGAGTATTTTCATAAAAAATACGCTACACATTGCTATTTATTCTCAAAAATGTTATAAATGCTTTATAAAATCCTCATCGCCTTTCTGTTTCCTTTAAGAATTCGTAAGTTTTAATTTTTGGGTGGCACCGGTAGTTTTCCCCCAAAGATACACCGCTACAACTTTGTTTCTTGTCCATCCTTTAACCTCTTCTACCCTCACAAGATCCACTTCTCGTTTCATTCAACACAAAAATGCAATTTGGTGATGCTCGAATATTAGTGGAATATGATTTCATAACATTTCTTGCGCTTGCCCCACAGTACTAATAAAGTATACCCTTCGCATTATGTTATTCCTAATAAAGAGTATAATAATTGATTTTTCGATTGAACATCAAATGCTCTACGTACCCTCTTAGGCTAACCTTGTGTCATTAAGTACGAGCGCTTGCTCCTAGGTGGCAGGACGTATCTTATATTGAGTTGAGTCTTTCGCTGCCGGTATTTAAAAAAATCCATGCATATAAATTTGTAAATTATTCTTGAAATAGAGTGATAAAACAAGTGATTATTTTAACTCCTTCAGATGGTATAATCGTCCAATTAGCTATTTCTGGGCAATCTCTATACGTTTGTTCTTGTCGTAGCACAGCAACTGTCCGGGCAGGATATGAGCCGATAGTTCCAGGGATGTGGTTATATGTAAAATAATAATGAAAATGGACTCAATCTCAATTTTTTTAATAGAGTTTACTCAGTAACTCGGTTATAATCAGATAACATCTTTTTAAAAATATATACTATAGAAGGAACTTTGAGAAAAAAACTGTCATTGTCAGTTAAAATTTAAATCAGTAGGTCTCGTTAAAACGTGTCATACATGCTGTTGCAATAGGAGGATTTGTGTGTAAATGTATACAATAGAATGTTAGCCCTAAATCGAAAGTGGTGATTTGATGGGAGTGCTATATTTCCTAACAATGATTTGAAAAACTGACGACTTCTTCCGAGAGGAATGAGAAACCATGGGTTTCTCGGTGCCAAAATCAAATATGTACTCGCTTAGCTCTTTCTGGTGTTGCTGTACCAATTTAAGTTTTAACAGTAAGAAATTAATCATTGTGAAATCCCTGGGGTTTTTTTTATAATCATTTTATATCTATCGGGTAAAATTTCCACTTCTGTTTAAAATGATAACAAATTTAAATTTCAAACATTGTTGTATTACACGCCATTGTTCCCGAATAAGTTAGTCCACAAGTTTTCAATCTGTGAGCCGAGAGTTTTCCTTATCAATATAACTCTTACGCATGTTTTTAACTATTATAATGATGTGAACGAAGAAAAATTTACTAACGTGATCAGTAGGCTACTTCGCGCAGACAGGCTGTCTCACCCCACTGCTCCCACTGGTACCAGTGACGTCAGAGGGGTTGTGGGAACCCTTCAGGCGTGGGGTCAGCTGTGAGACAGTCTGCCTAGGTGAAGTAGGCCACGTATAAACCAGACCCCTCTTCACTTACCTTCCCCTACTAATGGTTGTGACGTTAAAGTTTCGGGTATTTAAAATAGTGTTTAAAATCGCCCAAATCTAAACAGACGCCTCACCCACTCTAACAGCCACATGCACTGTGGTGGTCATTTCAAATCAAACTCAAATTATCTCTTCCGATTAGGTCTCCCACTCCATTTTCTAAATTCTCTGTTTAAACAGTTGATGTCTCAATCGGCTCGATCCCGAAGTCCCAGATGGGAGAGACGTTTCACGCTTTGAAGGAGTTGGATGAACGACAACGACGGTTGATGTTCTATAACCGTACAGCAAGACCTTGAGGCGTTTGCAATATTTCGATATTTTTTTCTTCACAATGGGTGGTTCGAAGTCATACCCTGTATCTATCACGAGAATGATATACGATTTGACAAATACGAAAGGTGAATGACCTTTACGAGATTAGAATTACAACCTCACGCTTTGAAAATTCGACGGAGGCTACCGTCAGCAAATCCCTATGCGTGAACACCTAGTGTCACCATGGCGAAGTGAGGAACTTTCTCTTTTGGCGTATGCGGAAAATAATGCACCTGAGGCGGTTGACTCTATTTCGGAAGCTTCGTTTTTAAAGAGTGGCTGCGGAAATTATCATTACATTAAGTAAAATGCGAGACAGTTTATCTTTTATAGTTTTATTTGATAAAGGTACTAACAGAAATTTTATATTCAATCAAAGTTGATTTACAGCAAAATAAGATTTTCCATCGATATAAGTACAACAGTTTTGTAATAAGGATAAATCGGTTTCGTAATTATGCAAACACTTTTGATTCTTTAATATATCCTTAAACAATCGTGTAACCATACAATCGTTTTTCTTTCTATTAACGCTAAATATTTTAACAGAGCCTTCTTTTCTAGCCCATGGCATCTGAATTAATGATAAACAACACTTTACATCCCGCAAACATCGGATGTGTACCTCTGAAGTAGATAGTCATTATTTGTCCAAGTAATTGAATTACTTGCGATGAATTTTTGGTGATACTTGATGATCGGCGGTAATCCGTAACTATCGAAATATTCTCCATAGTCACACTTGTAAATGAAGATTGATAACCAATGTTCTCCCGGCATATGTCGAGGACCGGTGTTCGACACGTATGCGCACGGGCGTTTAGTGCGCATTGGTAGGTTATCCGAAGCGAACACGTCTGTGTGAATATTTTGAAAACCTTTCACGTAGATGAAAATTGTTTTCAATTCGTAAGAGTTCATTATTGTTCGTCGTAGCTGATGTGTTTATTAAAGCAGTCCGCTATGTTGAACATGTTTGACGTAGAACGTAGCTTTTTAGAGAATGACAACCAAGCGTTTCTAAATCGTTGATTCTTCTGCACAAAAGTTTGGATAAATATTCGGATGTTTGAAACCCTTTGGAAAGTATATTTTCGTATCTTTTATAGATCGTGTACAATTCTCTTCTAAAATCGTTGCATGTTCCACAACCGTCATCCCAATCTATGCCATGACGATGCTGTTTCAGCCACTCGTTTTATCTAACACGTCGAAACCTTAATTTATGTTTTGGATAAGGAGCGCGAATGATCCAGTGCTGAAATAAAGACTGGTTTTCGCCAAGAATTGCCATTACTTTTAAAACGTATATTCCCTGGTTGTCAATGCATACTTGGAAATCTACGAAGTGATTCCACATCGTACGCAGTTGAAAGCCTACTGACTCAAAACGAATTGTTCATATATGTTAACTACTGTAGTCAACCATAATATTTCGATGACGATCGATTTCGATAATATTATCGAATTCGGCGTATATTATATAATTTATTTATTCTGCGAATCGTATATCCATACGTAGACTTCCTTGTCTTATTAACTTCCAATGTGAACCGATGTTTGATGATAGATCTTGTGTTAAGTCGAAGGCTGTTAGACAATATCTGTGAGGATACTGTTCTCGCGAAATCTAATTCCCTTCATTCATGAAATGGATTCCAGTACCGCTGAACAGTGTGTGATGCGCCCCCACATATAATTTATTGTCCGTATAATCAGTTTGTAACGGTTTTGATGGTATTTGCTGTCCGTCGATATAGAGGGACAAGTGTGTCATTTTAAAGTGTTGGAAATTAAACGGGTTTAATGTTATATCACCCTTACGCCTCTTTGGAAATTGACCTATAATTATGTTATAGATTATTTTACTTTGTATTCCTGAGGAGATTGTGAGAACATTTACATCAACCCTTGTTAGAGGGTATTTGACCGTTGTTTTCTCCAGCGTTCTACTATGCTCAAGAAGAACTGTGGGGTTGATTCGAACACGCCTTACCATAAGAGTAGCGTCAAATATTTTTATTTTTGCATAATTTGACCCACCCAGCAGACAGAAACTGTCCCTTGAGCGAATCAACTTAACACGAAGCTCGACACCGTTTAATAGTAGTTTGTCTTGATTGATTATATCGCTATGTATATGACCGATCATATCCACGGGTTTACTTAGTTTGGTTAACTCTCTTCTTTTAAATAACCCAGAATGGCCATTATCGAGACTATCCATCGATTTGCCTGAATCGTCATACCAAAGAGACATTGTCAAATGTGATTTTTTAGCAGCGGGGCCAAAATTGAGAGCCGTTTCGATATAAGACCTATAAGGATAAGTATTACTTGGCGGAGTAACCAATTTCTGATTCAAGTACACATCCAATTGTGAGAAGATGCTGTGTAAAGAATTATTTACATGTCCTACTTGATGTTCAAGCGTTGTTTCTGCCCCGTCTTGTTTTCTGATTCTTCACGTGACTTGCAGTAGGTTTTGCGGAAGATCGATGTACATCTAACCATCTTTATATTTTACGAAAATTAAGTTTAACCCACGACGTCTTAAACTCAAATGGTATAGACTCACCCGTATCGTCTCTTATCCATGTTCGCGATTCTTAGAAGCGGGTTACATGTATCTCCAACGATTTGAGATTCCACTATATCACAGTAAATGAACATTTGATGTGGAAAACCTAAGAAAATATTTGCAGGATGGTTTGAAATATTGCCACTAGACACATCGATTTTCGGATCAAAACCTAGTTGAAGAGCCAGCCTCGGTGAAAACGTTAGCTTAACTTTCTCAATGTTATCAATCTTGGTGTGAAAATTATTGACGTCCGTGCGTTTTATTTCTTTTTTATCGGCTGATATTATTTTAACACGTCCTGTATTCTCTTCTACCTCGTAAATAGACCTTGAAGAAATCTTTTCTTTTTCATTTATTTCACGAACTATATCATGAATTGTTTCGGAATTTCCAGGTTATAATTTTAATTAATTTAATTAATTTTTCAGAACTTCCTTTTTCTTACCATATCCGAATAGTGTTGTTGTTGTTACTAACAGTGAGAAGAAAACAAGGAAATTCCACTACGCCCGCAACCCATCGACCTTTTAATTCGATACGTCGATGCAACCGAATTCTGAATTTAGTTGTACTATTATTCGGGAACGAGTGGCGTGAGCAATTACTCGGCAATGTAATATAAAACTCATCTATCATTTTAACTTTTTTGTTTTATATCCTTAATTTTAACCCACGAACTTTCGGAATAGCCTCTCCACTTGACGAACGCTTCACGTCTGACACCTTTTCACTTGTACGCCATAATTTTATCTATTTTGCGTTCTTGCGTGTGGCGGACGCGGATGCGTTGTAATTCAGGCTCGTAAAACGTACCTTCAATTTCATTACCACAAAGGTCTTCGATGATGTAAACCACCATCGATCTCTTAATAAACTTTTTTATTTTGAACCCCTCTTCTGACCAGTTATTGTCATAACCTTTATCGAACTTAGATTTTTCCCTACCTATTCTCACTAGATCTCCTACGTTGTAACACGGTGCCTTAAGTTTTGCACGCTATTTTATACCGCACAAATTTTTCCAAACCTCGTAAATATTTTCATCATTGACATCTACAGGCGCCATTTTAATGGAAGTGTGCGTTGCATTGTTATAGACTTTTACTACTTTTGAAATGACGGTAATATAGCGTTGTGTGAAATAATGCCACATTCTTGTTTTAAGAGTGCGGTTAATGCGTTCCACGACAATTGCTTTCACATCGGTATTCTGTGTTACATAGTAATTTATATTTTTCTCTTAGAAAAATTTACTCATTAATCTCGATGTGAATTCTGTTCCCTTGTCTGTTAGGAGATGCAACGGTTTACGTTTACATTTGGGAAATATTTGTTGAAATGCCTTCTTCAAGTGTGAACCTTTTTTGCCCTTCAAAGGTATTCCGCAAGCATATTTACTTAAGACATCGATCACTGTAAGTAGGTAATTATAACCATCATTATACTTTTTCAATGACCGCATGTCGTTGAGATCAGCTTGCCAAACTTCGTGTTTCGTGGTCACAATATCTCACGATATCTCAAAAATTTTCTACGGATTGGCTTGTGAAGCGTGTATGTTTCTTCCCCTTCTAACCAATGCTTAACTTCTCTTGGTGTATACTTTCCACGCATTTCCCTCATTGAAGCTCGAGCGCCTGAAAACCCCGCAGGATTCGCCGGGTAAAAATACGTTTCAGAAATACTCATTGTAAACGAAATTTTGTCCACCCTTTAATTTTGTAAGGCGAATAGCGTGATTATGTTTTTTCGTATGATGAGTTGATGGCGGATTTGCAACATACGTCTCGTATGCTCTTTGACGAACGAATGACCACCTTCTTCTATTACCTATATATTCTTGAGGGATATTTAACTCTCTTAAAGCGTTGCAGAATATTTCCCAACCTTCGGGATTGCTGTGTTTACGAGGCCTTATCACGTCTTTGATCAAATCTGTTATGTTCGAGTATGGAAGAACTCTCCCATTAACGCTTATAATACCTCGCTCATCCCAAGAAGCAATATCGCTACGTAAAACCCGATCGTGCAACAATTGTGATTTTCTCCGGAATGTTTGCGGTACCGAGCTTAAAATTTAATTATCTGCAAACGCGTCGCTCCTCCGCTCTTTAGTCATATCATTACCACGAGGTCTCGTCTCAGCGCTTTTTGGATTTATCTCATCATCATCTTTAAATTTCGTTATTGGTAAGTATATAGGTTTTTTCCTTTCGCCACCAGACTTAAATATTTTTGCAAAATTTCTTTATATTTTATCCATTTCTCCAGATCTGTGACATCTTTTTCAAGCAATATATTTATCATTTATTCATCCATTCGTGAAAATAGAGAATTTTCAGTTATTGGTCTAAAACGTTCGAGAGCGTCCGGGGATATTAACAGCATATTCTTTGGATGCTCCATGATTAACCAAATAATGACCCTACAGCCCCGCTATCCAGTGAACCCAATATTATGGGGAGAAAACCACCACCAGACTGTATTATGACTCGTCTCTTCTTTCTCCAGCACTTGCCACGTCTGATTAGTTTTCGTAAGATCTTCTTGTGTCGAACTAGTTTGCGTTTATGACAAGACTTGAGAGAGACGTTAACTTTCAATACGTTGAGAACACATTCACAAATTGCCTCGATTAAAGTTTTGTCAGCCGTTTTTATAATCGCTATTCGTTGTGGTGGTTTGATCCAACAGAGAGCTCTAAGGGTATTACGGCAGCTCCGATCCGTGCGAGACATCTTTTCGAATGAAAAATACCTCTCAGCGTTGCGGTTTTTATGTTTTGGTATATAAACTTGGGTGATTCCGTCTTTCGGAAGTATTTTTGTTCTTATTCGATATTCATCATGAGTACCCTGTTTTAAGTAAAAGAAGATGTAACCGTGAGGTCTTGAGGTGGCACCTCTAAAAGCGTCTTGAATGAATTTTGGGTTTTCTGGTTAAATTTGTCTTGAATGATGTAAGATTTGAGCTCTATCTCTCGGATTTTTGAAGCATTTAATATAATAGGAATTGAGAGATATGTCGCGTCTACCTTTCCCTTGATGAAATAAATTTTGTGTTATGAAAATCACGCTCAGCCCACGGTGATGAGACCCCTTAATAAAAAGATAAACGACGCGACCTCTCGCATCATATCATCAAGGATGATGAACAATGGCCGTGGTTGTAAATCATTATCCCCATTTCTCAAATCATCCAGATCTGTAACCCCTTTATAAAATTTAACGTTAGCGTTCTTTCTCAATTTTATCGGTAAAGACTGCACCTCTGAATAACACCAAATAATCTCTTCAATTCTAACATCGACCATAGAATCGATTGCGTTTATAAATTTTTCCATGAAAACAGATTTACTGGACCCTGCAGGACCCGCCAAAGTGGCCGTGAACGGATGTTTCCAAGGGTTCGACATGATAAAGAGTGAAGATGTAAAGTGAATGTTTCGGGTTTTCATCAGAAGTTACACACTTATTTTAAACTGAAAATTTTATTTACCAAAAGAAAACGGTGTATGTCCTTACAAAAAATAGTTTACATTGCACAATTATTTTTATTTCATTATATATATCAGGCTCTGGAATAACGATTCGTACTCTATACAAATGAATACAGAGAAAAAATTAATTAAAAAATCTACACACGATTGAAAAACACAATAAATATGTACATAAATAAGAAAATCAATTATAACAGCAACATGTATAAATTTAGAATAAAAACGAGAGTACAATATCCATATACGTATAAAATAAATTTACATAAATAAATAAATTAACATCAATAATAATAAATACAAATATAACAAAATAAAATAAAAATTCAAATATAGCAAGCAATTACATGAATAAGTATAATTAATACATGAATAAATAACATCTGCAAACAGGAACGTTTTCTTAGCCTGATATTAATTTGCGAAAAGAGTGAAGGCCCTCCTTAATTATACAACGTTCTGGAAAGCACTTCAGAAAAATTATACTCATTACACATTTTAAATGCTATGCACACACATACCCATACGGTGACGTACAATACTCTCCAACTCTCCGCCTTTTTGTGTATACAACGCGGTATACCTTTGTCTCTGTGCGGGTACACCACATCATGCTTCTTTGTTCTGCGGATTTGTTGGGGAATGGTGATCGTTACCGGGGGTGAACCATTCACCACCATGTCTTTAAGCTTTTCATCATTGCAATTGGATGCATATCGCCGAAAAACCATCTAGCACAATTCATGCATTTCTTTTTACTAGTTGAATCATCACATATTTTTTCGGCATCACAGCGCGGTCATTTATAAACACACTTGTGACCGTGCTTGTTATTATAAGGCGTGTGACAAAGCCGATAGTAATATGAGCATGAAAACGCCCCAGTTACTGATGTTATTACTTTAACATGCCCTTTTTCATATATTTAGTCAATAGGCCTTCGAGGTTGATGTGGCGATGAATGCGGTCCTTCAAATAATATTTTTCGTCCCTTTCTACGACCAAAAACAGTTATGCTGTAGCTTTTCAAATCCTTTTGAAATAGCTTAATTTCATCCAAACCACCGCCGTTTTGCAAATTAACCCCAACATCCCTCATTAAAAAATTAGCACGCTCTGTCTGAATCCTCCCAATGTTTTCTTTTAAATTTCTTAATAGATTTCCGTGATCTTCATACCGACCCACACAGCAATACAAAATCATATCTGAGTCCAGCTTGATTCGCCTCAATCCTACTCACAATGGGTATATTTCAGGTATTGCAATGAATAGCCAGGAAGGGGGGAGGACGAAGTGTTGATTTGAGCGCGCTCCTCATTTTCTCTTTCCTTATTGGCTCGTCCTCGTCACCTTAGTTCCAAAACGCACAAATAGGGTGCCGGTGCGTCCTCCGAAAAAATCCTCATAAGGAATCGAACCGGGTGTTGTACGTCGTACGGTGGGGTTAACACCCTAACCACTACACCACCGGCTCCCGATGTGGTCCCACCCAAGGGCCTCGAAGTTTCGGTCAAGGTTAGCAAGCCGCAGAGCAGTGCGCCAGAGTCTGTTCGGTCCGAGGAGGGCCCCGACTTCTGGCGGACGGTGGCGATGATTTGTGGTGCGCTGAGAGTCCGGCCAGCTCCTCCTCTCTCTCCTGGAGGAGCTGGTCAAGGAGCGCATTTCGGCCCCCAACAATGGGGACTAGGGGGTGCAGCGTCCTTGTGCAATGGAACGCCCGAGGTGTCAAGGAGAAGACGGAAGGGTTTCGGGCGTTCCTACAAGAGAAGCACGCCATCGTCGCCGCCGTGAACGAGACGCACCTCCGCCCGGCGGATGCGTGGAAGATTCCTGGCTGGGCAATATACCGCGCAGACAGGATCAACCAGCCCGCCGGTGGGCAGGGGCGCGGCGGCTCGGCACTGCTAGTTCATCGATCCGTAGAACATCGTCCGCTTCCAGAGCGGAACTACGTGTCGATGGAAGCTGTATCCGTCGATATCAGGACCTGTACCGGATGGATCACGGTCTCCTCGGTGTATTACCCGCCGGGGAGGGCGTGGGATCCGGATGAGGTCTTGGAGGTCGTCGGAAATGGCTGCCCCTCGATCGTACTTGGGGACTTGAATGCCAAGCACACCAGTTGGCATTCCAGACTCCCCAACCTGAGGGGCCTGCGGCTGAAAGATCTTGCAGATGAAGAGGGTCTCACGGTGCTAGCGCCAAACGAGCCCACTTATCTCCCTTCGAGGGACGTCCTTGAAGTTGCTGTCATCAACAACATCAGGGCGTCCCTCAGCATGCATTCCGTGTGCGATATGTCCTCTGATCATAATCCAACACTGCTACTTCTGGGGAACTTGCCAGTGCGAGTACCACCTTCGCAGCGTCTGGACCTAGCTCGTGCCGACTGGCAGCACTTCCGCGAGTTCATTGCGGAAAGGCTGCCGGTCGACCCAACACCGCCTAGGACGTGCGAGGAGGCAGACCGCATGGTCGACCTCCTCACCACCACAGTCCAGCAGGACATGGACGCTGCAATCACGAAGGTAGTCGTAGCCGTGGGTATAGGCATTGCTTTGCCTCGTGTCGTCAGACAGACGATCACGCTGCGCAACAGCGTGCGGCGGAGGTGGCAGCGCCACCGTATGTTGAACCTCAGGATCCAGATGGACTCCCTCAACAGGACGGTCCGGGACATGTTGAAAGACGTGCGCTCGGACGCGTGGGAACTCCATCTTTCCACGCTTTCCCTGGAGGACCAGTCCATCTGGAAAACCTGTAGGAGGCTTTGCGTTGCCCAAAGGAGGGACCCCCTGATCATCCAGGGGGCTCCGTTGCGAGGACTCCGGAGGAGAAAGCCGGGTTGATGGCAGAATATCTGGAGGGGGTATTCTGCCCGAACCCGGCCACAGCAGAGTCGGATGAGGTCGAAGAGGACATCGCACGGGAACTCGGGACGCTTGACCGCGGCCCCTTGCTTGATGCTGCGGAGCTCCCTCGTTTCGAGGTGCGCGAGATCGTTGCGGTGATCCGTCGCCTTGGGACGAGGAGGGCTCCCGGGGATGATGCCATCCACAACATCGTCTTGCGACAGCTACCTGTCGCAGCAGTAGAATTCCTGGCCGCCATTTACAACGGTTGTGTCGGGATTCCATATTTTCCGTCTGCCTGGAAGAGGGCAAAGATCATCTGTCTCCCGATGCTTCTAGGAACGGAGGTTGGTCCCGGGGACATCCGGCCAATCTCTCTACTGGCGGGCTTTGGGAAGATCTTTGAGCGTCTTCTCCGTATGCCGCTGGTGGATATCGTCCGGGAGAAGAATGTTCTCCTGGACGAGCAGTTTGGCTTCCGGGAGGGGCACTCCACTACCCAGCAACTGGGTAGGGTGACCACTTCATCACTGACGCCTTCAACAGGAACCACGCGGTCGCAGGGGCTTTCTTCGACATCTCGAAGGCCTTCGACCGCGTGTGGCATCCAGCTCTCCTGTTGAAGTTGCATCGACTCCAGTTTCCTGCCTGGCTAGTGCGGCTCATCGAGTCGTACTTACAGGGCAGGACGTTCAGGGTGTTTTGGCTCCAGGTCGGATTTAGTTTGAAATTCAACTATGTAACACTTTAAATCTAAGCAAAAACAAGTGAGGGAAGAGTTGCAAAGAGGTTTCTTCCGTAAAATTTAAGCGTTTGTTTAAAACTGAGTAGCATATGCTTATAAGTAAAAGCAAACTTTTATTCACTCAATATGAAGCAAATGCTTTTAGCACTTGCTTATGCTTTTAGCAAATGCTTTTAGCAAACACTTTTTCTTTTACTGTTTTCTTTAAGCATTTGCTTAATTTTTATTCACTCGACCCAATATTCTTACATTATTAATTGTCTTTCTTTTAGTGTTAGGAAATTAACATGTTTTAGGAAATGATCAGACCTCCACCAAATCAGCTGCCATTTATCTTGACGGCTTATGTCTTTTCGCAAAACAAGCCACAACGCTTTACGATTCCGTTTCCTAATTGTATATTTTGATAATTGTCATTGCCTTATGATCGCTTTGATTATACTGTTACTAGTATATGCATCGTATTTCATGCTGAATTTATATATAATCAGTTGTCAACAAAGGAATGCGCTGATGTCGTCTATTTTTTAAGTAAATTAGAGGTTACGCCCATTTCATCCATAAGGCAGAAGCGAGAGTGATGACTATAGATGGCTATCGGATGTGGAAGTGTATACGATGACTCGACTTAGTGAGTGGCCGTGCGTGATAAAGAGGACTCTGAGTGACCAGAGGAATAAGACTTTTATTATTATCTTAATCAGATAATATACGAATATTTCATCAATTAAATTTTCCTAAATTTTTATTAGGATGATTGTTGTGAATAATCTGCACAGGAGTTCTATAATTTATTTTGGAATTATGAGGCATCATCAACCCTTCCCATACAATAAATATCGTGTATCGCAGGATTAATGAAGAAAATGATACACTATTTCCTCAACGATTCCTGAATTTGCAACGAATTTGTCATGCGACGAATTTGCTTTGCGACGAAATTACCTTGCGACGAATTTGCCATGCGAAGAATTTGACACGCAACGAATTGCCGTAGAACCCTTCCATCTAACCATTTAAGGTATAGAGAAGGAGATAGGGAGGGAGACGAAGCAAGTTAGGGAAGTTTGCGAGTAGGAGAAGCTTCATCCCTTTGGAGAGAGAAAAAAGGTCGAGTGGGAGGTGTAAGGCGGGTAAGGAGAGGGTTAATTCAATTGGAGGATGTTGAGAATGGTGGAAGCGAAAAGAGAGAGCATGGCGTACGGAGAACAGAGCCGGGGGAAGGAAGAATGAGGCGAAGAGGATAGGGAAGGAGTGGGAGGTGAGGTAAGCGTTGAAATAGAGTGAGAAAATGGAGCGGGAATTTAGTAAGAAGGAAGGGGATCGAAGGCCTATTTATTAAGAAGCGATAGATTTCTTAAAACGAGTCTCGCTTTATCATCATTATCGACTAGTTAGTTCATACTCAGCATTTTTAATCTCTCGTTCTGGAATTTTGATTTGGTAGCTATTATTTACTGGTTGTCTATAATGAAATTGGACCTGTTATTGTACACGGAATGGATTGTTTGATTCCTCGATTTATACATATTTGTCGAAAATGTTAAAGAGGTGTTTGGGGTTTATGGATTTCACTGCTAGGTTACGGGTTCGAATCTTACCGAGGTCATGGTCATTAGTGCTAGTGTTTGTTACGGCCAAAATTCTCGATGTAAAATGCGTCTTAAGTGCGGTTTATTAGCAATTTAAAGATACATAAATATCTGAGGTTGGAAAAATGCAGGCTCCAGGACGCAATGGTGTCAATAAAGTTCATCGTAGCACACTTAGTTTTTGTCGTTAAATATGTTTATATGCGTTCCAGCCCCTTTTAAATTTTATTGCAAAATATTTTACATAAATTTTATATCTATTGTTTGGTTGGTGTAAAATTACATAAAACCTCATGTATCTTGTATTTTTAGCGTTTTTATATAAAATGGCTAATGTATTTAGATTGACTTTCCGATAGTGCGGGCAATATCTCGAGAATCCTACAAACGGTATAAGGAAAATTTTAAGCATAGGTTTACAATTTTTCCCTCACTTGTCACCTGACAATATAGCAATACTTTCCGATTTTTAGACATCGGGAGTGACTTCTAGATATAAAGCAAATTTGTCAAGGCCTGGTTGTGTAATTTTTTTCCTTTTTCCTTTTTCCTCTTACACAGAATATCACATTCAAGGACGTATTTCGTTTTAGTCAAATGTTTATGTCTCTTTACAAGAAAAATGTATTAAGCGTGACGAGGAAAAGTACGAAAAGAAAAATAAAAATTTGTTTAATTTTTTATGAAATAAAATTTTACAGCCCGCGTTTTGAATGCAATCATGCATGGAGATGTTTTTTAACGCTAAACCTGAGTCATGACTGCTAATTTCATGAAGTGGAAGTTATATTGAATTGCGATCCTTCGATGCTCATTCGTCATCATGGAAATTCTCCATAAATTCCAGTATAAGTTTTCATAGAAGTGAATTTCCACATGCGCATAAAAGAGCGATATAACGGCCGTATGTGACAATTTAAGCTCATTGATCATTCGATTTTTACAAACTTTTCAGAGTTAAAACTTCTATTTTGAAGTGCAGAAAATGATGAGATTCAATTTATGTTTTGAAGTGGAGCGAATATTTCATATTGAACAAGTACTCTTATACGTGTCACTTTCCAATACCCTCTCATCCACCTGTCATCACTATGGCAATAAAATCGAAATCAACAATTTATTAATATCAAAGCATGTCTTTCATTCCAATTTTTACTCCCTTGATTATGAATTTAATAACGTTTGAGCTCTCTATTTGCATCAAAGGGTCAATACTAATTGCCAATAGGGAAAACGCGATTTATATGAGATAAAAAGAAATGACAACATAGATATTCATTTGTTCTCTCAATATAATGTTGTATCAATACTGTAGCTATGGAAAATATATTTTTTGTGAAATAAAAATTGCCTGAAAATTATTAAATAGAAAGAATTTTGCAATGAATAATTTCTGTTAAATAAAACTTCCTAATGAATTTCAATATTACTAGTGTCAAATCTTATTGATCACTAATGAAGTTGTCTTTTATATTAGGATCTAGCAGAAATTACGAGGTATAACAAATTTTTTAAGTGTCAAACGAAATAGAAGTTACAACCTATTATAGAAAAACGGTTAAAAACTCATCATAAGAGTAAATTTAACTTTAGAAAATGCATGCACACATCAAAGTACTGTTTGTGCTTTCCGAAATATTGATAAAATTGTAAAATAAATAGAATAAATTTATATTATTGCAAGCGATTGCTAAATATACTAAAAATAAAATAAAAATATTATCGTACCATTTCCGAATCCATTTTAGGTTTACGAATGTTAATTAGTGGATCGGTTGATTTATTTTTCTCATCTGAAGATATTTTTTTTGGATTCTTCGTTTAAAATTGAATCATTCCATTACGCTGCTGCATCAATTCCTTGAATCACGCGGTTAATTTTTTTCGCGACCTCTTTCTGCTTCGACGTAGCGGTAAACGAATAAGAATCGTGTTAGGCTTCTTTTTTTGAATCCCGGATGTTTACTCTTATATTTCCTCTGTTTCCCTTTGAATAAAAAGAAATAAAAAGAAGAAGAGCGAAGAAAGGAAATTTTTTTAAAATCAAATTACCCATTGAGCGGGCGAGTTAATAGGTCGAAAGGTTAACTTAGCTATTCATCTTATGGAGGTCTTCTCTAGTTTCATGTCTATGAAGGAAAACAAATGCAATGTATTTTTTGTATTTCTGACCCCTATTTCAGCGGTCAAATCGTGTAGCGTTGTAGGTTTATCTTCTATTATGGCTTCTCAATTGGCAGGGGTTATGAATTCTAGGCTCCGATTCCGTACAAATTTTTGAGACCGCATCAGGAGGATAGAAGTGACGAGGGTTTTTTCTCACGCCATAGTCTTCCCGTGACCCTTTGGGGAGGAAGAGGGTCGCAGAAAGGGGCGTAGCGCCGATGTTTCTACTATTAACCTATTCACAGACCTACATCTCTGATATGTTCCCCTAAAAACAGATGTCATCGTTTTCTACATTATTAAAAATAAATCGTCTAATGATACATATAAATTCCTGTTAATTTGTAAGCCCATGTCTAGATTTTGTGGCTTCCTTCAAATTCTCTTCTAATTTTTATAAGGTATTTTTTTATTGACTCACAATCACAAAGTACTTAAATGAGGTGCCATGATCGCGAAAAAATTCGAATTCGTTATTTTGATGAAAACGCACGTTTTAGGGTACCTCTT
The DNA here is from genome assembly GCA_028673005.1 of Tanypteryx hageni. NCBI lineage: Eukaryota > Metazoa > Arthropoda > Insecta > Odonata > Petaluridae > Tanypteryx > Tanypteryx hageni. Next base: position 60,841,537 of record CM054120.1, on the reverse strand, counting down.
GGTCCGAGATATTTGCTAGTACTATTGCGATTCCCCTTTCGTCTGTGCGCGGCTATAGGGGTTAAACCTATGGCCTCAAACTCATATTACGTGTGGACTACAAGATGTAATTGCACTAAATCCGAGAGCAACATTTAAGGCAACGAATCAAATTCGTGGACTACAATCCATGTTAAGAACATTCTTCCGTATTCCGACTGAATAGAGTTTTAAATGGGGAAGAAAAATAAACTGCGGACATTTTGGAAGTGTTTATTTGATGGTCTTCTTTAATTTTTGGATCATTTAAAAATACTGGAGACCCTGCCCCTACCAGTTACGCTTCGCTCGCTCCAGGGACCTCGGCGCTACGCGCCTTGCTAAGCTGAAAATAGTTTTTCGGAATTGCTCTAATCAAGATTACGTATTTCTTGACCAATAATGCTTTTCTCTAACGTACCTTTCCGAAATATAACTTTTTAGTATTTTAAGCGGCCGCCATTTTGTTTCAAAACGGCGCATGTAAAGGAAAAGTGTTCCTCACGTCTTATAACTGGTAAAAACAAAATTTCGTGTTTTGCATTTCTCTACCGCGAACGATTCTTGAGATATAGAGGGGGAGAGACGGACGGACGGACAGGCATTTGGAAATATATATATAGGATTTTTTAAGAAATACTTTTGAGTTTGCGCATAGTATGAAGTAATATACTTCGCGGGCCGCATGATAACCTCTGTCCGCGTGTTTAAAATCCGCGGGCTAAACGGTTCGAGAGAGTTAAAGAAATCTCGCATTTATGTAGCGTATCACCCGGAATAGAAATCATGATGAAATGAAACATTCTAGTTATATTATTATAAATCGAGTTTACGTGCCGCATAAAATGCCCAAAGTATTTCATTTTATTTTCTGAAAAACTCCATTGCAATCAAACATTTACGAATATCCAAATTGGTCTCGATTTCATTCTGCTTTCCTTAGTCCCTCCTAATTTACCTTGCACATCAAAGAAGAACTCCATTTCCGTTTTCCGTTATAAGGAGGCGGCGATATTCTAAGCATACGTATATTTGTACTTCTTTCTTAAGTGGGTCTGTCAATGAAGATAGCATTTTACCTCTTTCGTTTCGCTTCTTATTTATTTCTATCCTTTCTCATCTTTTGCTTGGCAGGTAAGTGATACTCACAGTTCTCCATCAAGAACTTTTTTTTTTACATTTTCACCCCTCCCTGCATCCTACTTTGATATCAATATTGCATTTAAACTCGTTAAAATCATATAATAATATATATATATATATATATATATATATATATATATATATATATATATATATATATATATATAATCATATAACATATAAATCACCGTTGACTTCCTCCTCCAGTTAACGCTTCGTCTCAGGCTTTTAGCAGGTCTTCTGTACCAGTTAATCTATAAAAATATACGTTACAAGTGGTTGGTGCTTGCATTCTGCAAGAATTTCATCTCACCTTGCAAATCACATTCATTTTTCCGACAGATATTCTATTATTATAAATATTTTTTAAATTCAAAAGTTTGCACCTCTGCACCGATTTTTCTTTTTGCCTTATGGGACAGTATTGGAGTAAAAGCAATCCCTAAAATTTGCAGTTTTAAGAAGATTATGCTTTTTCCATTGGTTGTTACTAATGCCACACATTTCTGCAAAATTTTAATGTTGTAGCGCATCTAGAAGTACAATAATATTGATCTAATTGTTTAAATTTTAAAAATTTTTAACGGCCTCAATAACAACTTCTTGGAGATTTTCAAAGGTTAATGTGAGCTTTTACACTAAGCTCTAACTAACTGAAAAATTTCAGTTCCCTAGTTTGCCACCTAGTACCTAAACATTTATCTATTTGTTTAAACTTTAAGAATTTTTAACAGCCAAATAAATGAATATATCATAATTTCTATATTACTAAGCCCGGAATTCGAATCTATAAAGGAAATAACTATAAAAAGCTAATATATAAACCTCTGCACCGATTTGCGTGCTTTTCTTATAGGGCAAAAATGGGGGCAATTAAATACGAATTTTCCCAATTTTGGATTTTTTTATTTGATTGTGACCAAAATCCTATAATCGTGCCAAATTTCAAGCTCCAGCTCATCTGGAAGTGCCTAAACATTAGTATCCTCCTGACATCATAAGTATGAAGCAGATATACAGCAATTTTGTTATCAGGTGTTTTATTTTAATCTCAATCATGTCATCTATGAACATACTGTCAAAGACACATACCACTCTTTAGCAAACATCAGATTATTTTGTTCATAATCTTGTCCAAAATATTTTAAAGAGTTTTTCATTTCCGACATTATTTATTTAATGATGAAATCTTTAGCTCCGGAATTATTCAGCAGTATTTCTTGAACCATTGCTAGTTATCTTTCACAAAAACAAATATAATGAATATCTATAATCACCAAAACGGTGACGAAGAATGTCACATGTATTATATCCAAGAGGTCTATAATGCATACTTCTTCAGATATTTTGAACGTATAAATACGATATCACATTAGGGTAGAACAATATCAGCGAACTAATAAATTTTGCTAATGGGTGAAAATTTTGATCTGACACTATTATTCAAACTAATTACGGCCATAAAATGTTTTATTAAATGTGAAATTTCAGAAGGAAAAACTCTGAACTTGACCGGATATCAAACCCGGGCCACACTTTAACTCTGTTGGTGCTCAATTCAATTCAACTCAAAAGGTTTTTATTTTAGACAAGCCATGCCTAAATTTCAATCAGATTATAGTTTTACAATTTTAGGTTTTTTTCTTCATACATTGACTTGATCGGAAAATCATTCTGGTATAGGCAGAAGGCCTCATCAGGTCTGACTTAGATATAAAAAGTTTCATTTTTTCATTCAAACATTGGTAGTTTTTTCATTTTACTTTTTTACTTTGTAGGTGCATTTACCAAATAAACTACCAAGCCATTCTAACTCTCCATTCTCGAATTGCGATATTTATTCACGCTCAAGTTCAGAATTTTTCTTCAACAGGTAACTGTAGAACTCCTCTTATGACCGAAAAATCCAAGAACAAGCAGTTTAAAAGATGTACTTGCCTCGTGCATCTCCAATATTATTTTAGAATCTATTTTCGGTGAATTACCACCGAAGACGGCTGCTTAAATAAATAGTTTTTTAACAGAATTTTTCTGCTTCTCAAATTTTAAATTTATGTACTTATATCCTTATGCGCTCATAGATAACAACTCTATTTCTCAACATTCCATCTTGTCTCAGTTTCTTGAGATTATGTACGGGCATTTTCCGCTGTCCTTCAGTGAGAACGTTCAGAACTTAACTTCATCATCGTAAATGCCCCAGTTTGAGAATAAAGAATTAGACGGTAAAAATCACCTACCAGGAAAGTGGAAGACCCGGGCTTGTATCCACGGTCAAGTTCATAATTTTTGTACTTGTCAAATTTCACATTTATGCGCTCATGCGTAACAACTCTATTTCACAACATTCCATACTGAAAGTTTGATATTTTTGCTAATACATCATTGGTTCATTTTCCTAATTAACTGAAATAACCAATGGGAGCCTATAGTAAACTTTTAAAGTATTCTGATTATCTACGGAAAGTGATGGTTTATATACTACTGATGTTTCAATAAAATGATTAAAGAAACACTGCGATTTGTCACAGATATATTGCCAGATTTGATACAAGTTAGCACCTTTTCGCTAAACAGTGTGTAAAAAATGTTCAAGCATTCGCATAGTGCTCTCCGTCATTACTGAAACTGAACCTCGTATGCATAACATGAAGTCTACGACCTTTGCTAAGATCTTTTGTTTAGGTTAATCCTGGTACCTGCTCTTCTAGTGATACACGTCCGACCGACATAGAGAAACTTCTTTGGGGCACATCGCGGACGAAGTTAGCCGACTCTCACCACATTCCCAGTTTATCTTTTCTCTCATCTCTCCGGAAAATCCTTATCTCCATTAATTTCTTCCTCGGTTATGGAACTTTTTCAAGAATGTAAACAGGCTCAGTAAACGGTAATTTTTGTTACGGTAATAGAAAACTTAACGAGTCCTCTCGAACAGTTAAAATGGTTTGTAACGATGCTAATCCTCAATTGAAACACATCAAAAGCAGCAGTATCGTGCCAAAAGTACTTGTGAAGTATCCGGGTAAATTTTTGATAACGGTGCTCACTTCATTGATGTTAGTAAAAATCTTTGGAAGTTGGTAACCATGTAGGAACGAGTGAGAGAAAATGAAATTCTTCGAGAAATACTATTGGTCGTAGTATGACAGTCGATCTTTTATAATCTTTTCATAGTTGCCAAATTCATCATTTTTAAGGCATTCTGAACCATTTTGACCGAAAATGGCTAATGTATTTAGATTGACTTTCCGATAGTGCGGGCAATATCTCGAGAATCCTACAAACGGTATAAGGAAAATTTTAAGCATAGGTTTACAATTTTTCCCTCACTTGTCACCTGACAATATAGCAATACTTTCCGATTTTTAGACATCGGGAGTGACTTCTAGATATAAAGCAAATTTGTCAAGGCCTGGTTGTGTAATTTTTTTCCTTTTTCCTTTTTCCTCTTACACAGAATATCACATTCAAGGACGTATTTCGTTTTAGTCAAATGTTTATGTCTCTTTACAAGAAAAATGTATTAAGCGTGACGAGGAAAAGTACGAAAAGAAAAATAAAAATTTGTTTAATTTTTTATGAAATAAAATTTTACAGCCCGCGTTTTGAATGCAATCATGCATGGAGATGTTTTTTAACGCTAAACCTGAGTCATGACTGCTAATTTCATGAAGTGGAAGTTATATTGAATTGCGATCCTTCGATGCTCATTCGTCATCATGGAAATTCTCCATAAATTCCAGTATAAGTTTTCATAGAAGTGAATTTCCACATGCGCATAAAAGAGCGATATAACGGCCGTATGTGACAATTTAAGCTCATTGATCATTCGATTTTTACAAACTTTTCAGAGTTAAAACTTCTATTTTGAAGTGCAGAAAATGATGAGATTCAATTTATGTTTTGAAGTGGAGCGAATATTTCATATTGAACAAGTACTCTTATACGTGTCACTTTCCAATACCCTCTCATCCACCTGTCATCACTATGGCAATAAAATCGAAATCAACAATTTATTAATATCAAAGCATGTCTTTCATTCCAATTTTTACTCCCTTGATTATGAATTTAATAACGTTTGAGCTCTCTATTTGCATCAAAGGGTCAATACTAATTGCCAATAGGGAAAACGCGATTTATATGAGATAAAAAGAAATGACAACATAGATATTCATTTGTTCTCTCAATATAATGTTGTATCAATACTGTAGCTATGGAAAATATATTTTTTGTGAAATAAAAATTGCCTGAAAATTATTAAATAGAAAGAATTTTGCAATGAATAATTTCTGTTAAATAAAACTTCCTAATGAATTTCAATATTACTAGTGTCAAATCTTATTGATCACTAATGAAGTTGTCTTTTATATTAGGATCTAGCAGAAATTACGAGGTATAACAAATTTTTTAAGTGTCAAACGAAATAGAAGTTACAACCTATTATAGAAAAACGGTTAAAAACTCATCATAAGAGTAAATTTAACTTTAGAAAATGCATGCACACATCAAAGTACTGTTTGTGCTTTCCGAAATATTGATAAAATTGTAAAATAAATAGAATAAATTTATATTATTGCAAGCGATTGCTAAATATACTAAAAATAAAATAAAAATATTATCGTACCATTTCCGAATCCATTTTAGGTTTACGAATGTTAATTAGTGGATCGGTTGATTTATTTTTCTCATCTGAAGATATTTTTTTTGGATTCTTCGTTTAAAATTGAATCATTCCATTACGCTGCTGCATCAATTCCTTGAATCACGCGGTTAATTTTTTTCGCGACCTCTTTCTGCTTCGACGTAGCGGTAAACGAATAAGAATCGTGTTAGGCTTCTTTTTTTGAATCCCGGATGTTTACTCTTATATTTCCTCTGTTTCCCTTTGAATAAAAAGAAATAAAAAGAAGAAGAGCGAAGAAAGGAAATTTTTTTAAAATCAAATTACCCATTGAGCGGGCGAGTTAATAGGTCGAAAGGTTAACTTAGCTATTCATCTTATGGAGGTCTTCTCTAGTTTCATGTCTATGAAGGAAAACAAATGCAATGTATTTTTTGTATTTCTGACCCCTATTTCAGCGGTCAAATCGTGTAGCGTTGTAGGTTTATCTTCTATTATGGCTTCTCAATTGGCAGGGGTTATGAATTCTAGGCTCCGATTCCGTACAAATTTTTGAGACCGCATCAGGAGGATAGAAGTGACGAGGGTTTTTTCTCACGCCATAGTCTTCCCGTGACCCTTTGGGGAGGAAGAGGGTCGCAGAAAGGGGCGTAGCGCCGATGTTTCTACTATTAACCTATTCACAGACCTACATCTCTGATATGTTCCCCTAAAAACAGATGTCATCGTTTTCTACATTATTAAAAATAAATCGTCTAATGATACATATAAATTCCTGTTAATTTGTAAGCCCATGTCTAGATTTTGTGGCTTCCTTCAAATTCTCTTCTAATTTTTATAAGGTATTTTTTTATTGACTCACAATCACAAAGTACTTAAATGAGGTGCCATGATCGCGAAAAAATTCGAATTCGTTATTTTGATGAAAACGCACGTTTTAGGGTACCTCTTGGTCCGAGATATTTGCTAGTACTATTGCGATTCCCCTTTCGTCTGTGCGCGGCTATAGGGGTTAAACCTATGGCCTCAAACTCATATTACGTGTGGACTACAAGATGTAATTGCACTAAATCCGAGAGCAACATTTAAGGCAACGAATCAAATTCGTGGACTACAATCCATGTTAAGAACATTCTTCCGTATTCCGACTGAATAGAGTTTTAAATGGGGAAGAAAAATAAACTGCGGACATTTTGGAAGTGTTTATTTGATGGTCTTCTTTAATTTTTGGATCATTTAAAAATACTGGAGACCCTGCCCCTACCAGTTACGCTTCGCTCGCTCCAGGGACCTCGGCGCTACGCGCCTTGCTAAGCTGAAAATAGTTTTTCGGAATTGCTCTAATCAAGATTACGTATTTCTTGACCAATAATGCTTTTCTCTAACGTACCTTTCCGAAATATAACTTTTTTAGTATTTTAAGCGGCCGCCATTTTGTTTCAAAACGGCGCATGTAAAGGAAAAGTGTTCCTCACGTCTTATAACTGGTAAAAACAAAATTTCGTGTTTTGCATTTCTCTACCGCGAACGATTCTTGAGATATAGAGGGGGAGAGACGGACGGACGGACAGGCATTTGGAAATATATATATAGGATTTTTTAAGAAATACTTTTGAGTTTGCGCATAGTATGAAGTAATATACTTCGCGGGCCGCATGATAACCTCTGTCCGCGTGTTTAAAATCCGCGGGCTAAACGGTTCGAGAGAGTTAAAGAAATCTCGCATTTATGTAGCGTATCACCCGGAATAGAAATCATGATGAAATGAAACATTCTAGTTATATTATTATAAATCGAGTTTACGTGCCGCATAAAATGCCCAAAGTATTTCATTTTATTTTCTGAAAAACTCCATTGCAATCAAACATTTACGAATATCCAAATTGGTCTCGATTTCATTCTGCTTTCCTTAGTCCCTCCTAATTTACCTTGCACATCAAAGAAGAACTCCATTTCCGTTTTCCGTTATAAGGAGGCGGCGATATTCTAAGCATACGTATATTTGTACTTCTTTCTTAAGTGGGTCTGTCAATGAAGATAGCATTTTACCTCTTTCGTTTCGCTTCTTATTTATTTCTATCCTTTCTCATCTTTTGCTTGGCAGGTAAGTGATACTCACAGTTCTCCATCAAGAACTTTTTTTTTTACATTTTCACCCCTCCCTGCATCCTACTTTGATATCAATATTGCATTTAAACTCGTTAAAATCATATAATAATATATATCTATATATATATATATATATATATATATATATATATATATAATCATATAACATATAAATCACCGTTGACTTCCTCCTCCAGTTAACGCTTCGTCTCAGGCTTTTAGCAGGTCTTCTGTACCAGTTAATCTATAAAAATATACGTTACAAGTGGTTGGTGCTTGCATTCTGCAAGAATTTCATCTCACCTTGCAAATCACATTCATTTTTCCGACAGATATTCTATTATTATAAATATTTTTTAAATTCAAAAGTTTGCACCTCTGCACCGATTTTTCTTTTTGCCTTATGGGACAGTATTGGAGTAAAAGCAATCCCTAAAATTTGCAGTTTTAAGAAGATTATGCTTTTTCCATTGGTTGTTACTAATGCCACACATTTCTGCAAAATTTTAATGTTGTAGCGCATCTAGAAGTACAATAATATTGATCTAATTGTTTAAATTTTAAAAATTTTTAACGGCCTCAATAACAACTTCTTGGAGATTTTCAAAGGTTAATGTGAGCTTTTACACTAAGCTCTAACTAACTGAAAAATTTCAGTTCCCTAGTTTGCCACCTAGTACCTAAACATTTATCTATTTGTTTAAACTTTAAGAATTTTTAACAGCCAAATAAATGAATATATCATAATTTCTATATTACTAAGCCCGGAATTCGAATCTATAAAGGAAATAACTATAAAAAGCTAATATATAAACCTCTGCACCGATTTGCGTGCTTTTCTTATAGGGCAAAAATGGGGGCAATTAAATACGAATTTTCCCAATTTTGGATTTTTTTATTTGATTGTGACCAAAATCCTATAATCGTGCCAAATTTCAAGCTCCAGCTCATCTGGAAGTGCCTAAACATTAGTATCCTCCTGACATCATAAGTATGAAGCAGATATACAGCAATTTTGTTATCAGGTGTTTTATTTTAATCTCAATCATGTCATCTATGAACATACTGTCAAAGACACATACCACTCTTTAGCAAACATCAGATTATTTTGTTCATAATCTTGTCCAAAATATTTTAAAGAGTTTTTCATTTCCGACATTATTTATTTAATGATGAAATCTTTAGCTCCGGAATTATTCAGCAGTATTTCTTGAACCATTGCTAGTTATCTTTCACAAAAACAAATATAATGAATATCTATAATCACCAAAACGGTGACGAAGAATGTCACATGTATTATATCCAAGAGGTCTATAATGCATACTTCTTCAGATATTTTGAACGTATAAATACGATATCACATTAGGGTAGAACAATATCAGCGAACTAATAAATTTTGCTAATGGGTGAAAATTTTGATCTGACACTATTATTCAAACTAATTACGGCCATAAAATGTTTTATTAAATGTGAAATTTCAGAAGGAAAAACTCTGAACTTGACCGGATATCAAACCCGGGCCACACTTTAACTCTGTTGGTGCTCAATTCAATTCAACTCAAAAGGTTTTTATTTTAGACAAGCCATGCCTAAATTTCAATCAGATTATAGTTTTACAATTTTAGGTTTTTTTCTTCATACATTGACTTGATCGGAAAATCATTCTGGTATAGGCAGAAGGCCTCATCAGGTCTGACTTAGATATAAAAAGTTTCATTTTTTCATTCAAACATTGGTAGTTTTTTCATTTTACTTTTTTACTTTGTAGGTGCATTTACCAAATAAACTACCAAGCCATTCTAACTCTCCATTCTCGAATTGCGATATTTATTCACGCTCAAGTTCAGAATTTTTCTTCAACAGGTAACTGTAGAACTCCTCTTATGACCGAAAAATCCAAGAACAAGCAGTTTAAAAGATGTACTTGCCTCGTGCATCTCCAATATTATTTTAGAATCTATTTTCGGTGAATTACCACCGAAGACGGCTGCTTAAATAAATAGTTTTTTAACAGAATTTTTCTGCTTCTCAAATTTTAAATTTATGTACTTATATCCTTATGCGCTCATAGATAACAACTCTATTTCTCAACATTCCATCTTGTCTCAGTTTCTTGAGATTATGTACGGGCATTTTCCGCTGTCCTTCAGTGAGAACGTTCAGAACTTAACTTCATCATCGTAAATGCCCCAGTTTGAGAATAAAGAATTAGACGGTAAAAATCACCTACCAGGAAAGTGGAAGACCCGGGCTTGTATCCACGGTCAAGTTCATAATTTTTGTACTTGTCAAATTTCACATTTATGCGCTCATGCGTAACAACTCTATTTCACAACATTCCATACTGAAAGTTTGATATTTTTGCTAATACATCATTGGTTCATTTTCCTAATTAACTGAAATAACCAATGGGAGCCTATAGTAAACTTTTAAAGTATTCTGATTATCTACGGAAAGTGATGGTTTATATACTACTGATGTTTCAATAAAATGATTAAAGAAACACTGCGATTTGTCACAGATATATTGCCAGATTTGATACAAGTTAGCACCTTTTCGCTAAACAGTGTGTAAAAAATGTTCAAGCATTCGCATAGTGCTCTCCGTCATTACTGAAACTGAACCTCGTATGCATAACATGAAGTCTACGACCTTTGCTAAGATCTTTTGTTTAGGTTAATCCTGGTACCTGCTCTTCTAGTGATACACGTCCGACCGACATAGAGAAACTTCTTTGGGGCACATCGCGGACGAAGTTAGCCGACTCTCACCACATTCCCAGTTTATCTTTTCTCTCATCTCTCCGGAAAATCCTTATCTCCATTAATTTCTTCCTCGGTTATGGAACTTTTTCAAGAATGTAAACAGGCTCAGTAAACGGTAATTTTTGTTACGGTAATAGAAAACTTAACGAGTCCTCTCGAACAGTTAAAATGGTTTGTAACGATGCTAATCCTCAATTGAAACACATCAAAAGCAGCAGTATCGTGCCAAAAGTACTTGTGAAGTATCCGGGTAAATTTTTGATAACGGTGCTCACTTCATTGATGTTAGTAAAAATCTTTGGAAGTTGGTAACCATGTAGGAACGAGTGAGAGAAAATGAAATTCTTCGAGAAATACTATTGGTCGTAGTATGACAGTCGATCTTTTATAATCTTTTCATAGTTGCCAAATTCATCATTTTTAAGGCATTCTGAACCATTTTGACCGAAAATGGCTAATGTATTTAGATTGACTTTCCGATAGTGCGGGCAATATCTCGAGAATCCTACAAACGGTATAAGGAAAATTTTAAGCATAGGTTTACAATTTTTCCCTCACTTGTCACCTGACAATATAGCAATACTTTCCGATTTTTAGACATCGGGAGTGACTTCTAGATATAAAGCAAATTTGTCAAGGCCTGGTTGTGTAATTTTTTTCCTTTTTCCTTTTTCCTCTTACACAGAATATCACATTCAAGGACGTATTTCGTTTTAGTCAAATGTTTATGTCTCTTTACAAGAAAAATGTATTAAGCGTGACGAGGAAAAGTACGAAAAGAAAAATAAAAATTTGTTTAATTTTTTATGAAATAAAATTTTACAGCCCGCGTTTTGAATGCAATCATGCATGGAGATGTTTTTTAACGCTAAACCTGAGTCATGACTGCTAATTTCATGAAGTGGAAGTTATATTGAATTGCGATCCTTCGATGCTCATTCGTCATCATGGAAATTCTCCATAAATTCCAGTATAAGTTTTCATAGAAGTGAATTTCCACATGCGCATAAAAGAGCGATATAACGGCCGTATGTGACAATTTAAGCTCATTGATCATTCGATTTTTACAAACTTTTCAGAGTTAAAACTTCTATTTTGAAGTGCAGAAAATGATGAGATTCAATTTATGTTTTGAAGTGGAGCGAATATTTCATATTGAACAAGTACTCTTATACGTGTCACTTTCCAATACCCTCTCATCCACCTGTCATCACTATGGCAATAAAATCGAAATCAACAATTTATTAATATCAAAGCATGTCTTTCATTCCAATTTTTACTCCCTTGATTATGAATTTAATAACGTTTGAGCTCTCTATTTGCATCAAAGGGTCAATACTAATTGCCAATAGGGAAAACGCGATTTATATGAGATAAAAAGAAATGACAACATAGATATTCATTTGTTCTCTCAATATAATGTTGTATCAATACTGTAGCTATGGAAAATATATTTTTTGTGAAATAAAAATTGCCTGAAAATTATTAAATAGAAAGAATTTTGCAATGAATAATTTCTGTTAAATAAAACTTCCTAATGAATTTCAATATTACTAGTGTCAAATCTTATTGATCACTAATGAAGTTGTCTTTTATATTAGGATCTAGCAGAAATTACGAGGTATAACAAATTTTTTAAGTGTCAAACGAAATAGAAGTTACAACCTATTATAGAAAAACGGTTAAAAACAATGCAAGCATGCGTACAAATGTTGCCGTTAAGACGACTGCGAAATGATGAATAACTTTTTTTGTTGCGGTGTAATAGAGAATATTCACAAGTTAACACTATTACTTATAATGGACTAAATTACGGCCAATAAACTGTACTGTAACAATTTACTTTCTACAATTTTACTATACCAGCGCAAATACTCCATAGGAAATAATTAAGTTTGTATTTATATTTAAAAACCTTAAATAAAGTTATTATGCATAATCCTAAGAATTAACTCCCGTAATCATTGCTTAACCCTCTCTGAAATATGAACAAAATTCTCCCGTTCCCCTTATTGTCAGCGATGGAGGAACTTTTGAACCAACATGGAACTGGTTGGACGTGGGATCACATTTCTTCAATTTTACCTTACATGGAAATTATTTAGCACTGTTTTCTAAATTTCTGAAATTAAATATAAAATATTTCATTTACTATCAGTTACATCAAATTTTGCGATAATTTTCTAAAGTGTAATCCAGAAAAACAAATAATATAGTGCTTTTAAAAGGAATTGAAAACATCAGTTTCTTCATACATCGTAATGTATCATTGCAAGTTAAATTTTCTCTCAACAAACGCCAACTATCTATAGAAAATCCGTGATATTAAAAAAGTGTTAATTTATCGCGTTATACTATATTTCTACTATCGACGTGAGATACTGATTAAATAAGTTTTCCTGACTGTTTAATTCTTATTCCGAAATAAATATACAATGAAGAATATTTATAGAAGCACGAAAGAAAGAAGCGCCGCACGATAGCTATACGTTATACGACGCAGTAAGCTCGGGAAGCGTCCCAAAAACTCTTGAGCGTATTGCGATTCAGTGTATTGCGAAACAAATTTTTACATAAGAATAATGTTTTAAAAAGTAGATGCGTTCCTAAAAATGATTCAAAAGCCGGGGAATTCCAACAATACATGTAAAATGAATCCTCGATTAGGACTGGTGCAGATACGGATGATTTAAATATACGGATAACCTGCGGAATAGTTTTCAAAGGAAAATTCAGTAAAATAGATATACGCCGTGTGAATTTATTGTAATTTATTAACGATGAATGACAGATCACATACTGTAATCGCCCGACTGAAAAATACATCTACGTATAAAGTTAATTAAATTATTTAGGATTAATATTAGTGTAAACACGCAATCAAGTCGTATCCATAGAATTGCAAAATGCCCGTCGAATTCGTGCATACGTGAGAAATAATTTCACTTGCAGCGAACAGTAAAATGACAAATAATTATAAACCTTTCTGAAAAGAATGAAATCGCTGCATATTTTGACAATGTAATTCCATACGACTTCAGCTACTGAAGATGGAACATAGCTCCCGAAATACGTATCTAGCGGGTTTCCCAGAGATTTCCAGAGTGTTTGTGCGTGTGTGTTTTCTTTCATACGACTTCAGCTACTGAAGATGGGAGCATAGCTCCCGAAATACGTATCTAGCGGGTTTCCCAGAGATTTCCAGAGTGTTTGTGCGTGTGTGTTTTCTTTTTCTTCTTTTTAGGCTAGTTTTTGACAACAGGTCCCTGTAGGCCATCATCGTCCTGCAAACTTGTAAGTATAATTTTAATTTTCCTTATTGACGTGTGAGTGCTCTCTGGGTTAATTTACGGTTCAGGAGTTTTAAATTTTAATTCCAATCTGTACACCGTAGTCTCCAATTTCCATTTAAATGTAATTCCTGATTCAAGAACAAGCAATTAAAAATGTACTTGTCTTAGGTATCTCCAATAGCTACAAGGTTGAATGTTGTGGCTATTGGAGAAACCTAAGGCAAGTGCATATTTAATTGCTTGTTCTTAAAAATTTTCAGCCATAAGACGAGCTCGATTGTTTCCTGTAGAATTTATTCCTGATGGTTTGTAAAAAATTGTACTCATAGTAATCTAACGTAATGTTCTTTATGATCCCTCTCCTCATATATATGAAACTTGAACTAAAAATCCTTTTATGTAACCCTGAAGATGGCGTGGTTGCGTCGAACCGTTTTATTAAACATTTTTTTAAATGGAATTAAAAAAGTTATTTTTCCTTGCCAGAGTTTATATCCTTTGCAATTGGTGGAGCAGGGCTCTTCGTTCGGTTTTATAAGAGCGTATGCCCGTATCAAGCGAGCGGATTGAGAGGTCGAGTCACGAACATGAACGTAAAACAGAAAAATGCGTCTTACGAAACAAAGTATCGCGACGTATACCTGCGCTTAGCAACGTTGTCACTACTAACTGGTAAACGACACAAATCATTTTAAGGCTCCCGCCTCTAAAAATACTATAAAACTTGATTTTTAAGCCTAAATATTTTCTTACTCTTGTTACATAATGCCTTTTAGTACGGAATTAGAAAATGCAATAATAATGAAAGAGGGCAAATTGTTTTAATACAATTTCTCCTTAAGCCTTCTGAGGCATGAAAAAACAGATACACGTTATGCAAGATGTTGATACGAGTAATCGAACAATAACCGTGCGGATGAAATGGACCCCCGTGGTGATTCATGCGATGAGATGTAAGAAACAGAATCAAAACATATGAATAGAACGGAAGAAAAACAATAATATCTTGTGAGATGAAACAGAAATCGCCGTTTCGATCATTTTTTTAACTGCAATTTTATATCCAAATCTAAGAGAGAGTATGCTGTTGTTTTTTGAAACAATCGGTAGCGATATTGCGGGCATAAAGTGACGCATTAATTCCAGGAAATATGATTTATTTGTAAAATTTAAATTAGCAATTTGGTGATGGAACTCCGCGTGTAACCAAAAAGGCTCAAATCAACCTGAATAAATATCATCAAAACGGAAAAATTGAACGAGAAACTCGAAATGAAAGACTAAAATGATGGATTTCATATTTCTATTTCTTCTTTTCTTGAATAATTTTTTGAAATTATTTTGATGAATATTAAATGTGTTCCATAAATAATGTTTTTGTGCTTGGTGTGCACGTGTCAAACTCTAGCTAATGAATATGAAAAAATTAGAGCGATCGAAAAATAAACAAGCCCAGTCTACATCTCTTCAAAATGAAATGGATGTTAGATGTTTGATTTACATTGAAGAGTTATTTGAATAACGTGTTATTAATGGGGTTTTTAGCAATAAGGGGAAAAGATGAGTAAATAAATTTATCGAAAACTGGTTAATTAAAGCATCCAATGATGATTTTATTGTAATTTTCCTAGAACTTTACAAAAATCTGATATTCTATGTTCGTTACAAAGTGCTGTATATTACACTTTCAAGTGCGACATAATTAGTCAACTGACGGTATTACACAATTATCCTAATTGAAACCTGCCAGATTCCACGCTCACCACTAAACATCATGGCAGAACTCGCGGCACCGATTTCCTAGGAAAAACCTCGAACATAGCCCCTCTGAAAATTCCCGCTTCCGAAGGTTAAAATAACTCCCCCTTCACAATCCGCATGCCCTTGAGCTCCACGTGCACCCTAAATGGATGCCAACCCTCCCCTCTACCGTACGCCTATAAAAACAACAAAAGTACCGCTACACTTGTGCTTTTTTAGAATCTAATTTCGGCGAATCGCTACTAGATGCAGCTGCGTTGCATCGGAAATGCCCGCGTCGTTTTTCGTATCATTTTATGGCTATAGGAGGTACCTAAGTTTAGTACTTCTTTTTAATTTTTGTTTAAATTTTGGTTCTTATTTGAATTTATGAGAAGGGGTCGAAAATAAGTAGACTTTGAATTTCTTTACGCTCATGAAATGACAATTTCCGCAATTAAAATATAAACAGATCTTCAGAAACAAGCACTAAAACTCTAAAGATTAAAAATTACCCATCATAGGTGTCTCCAATAGTTTTTAATGACATTGTTGGAGATGCCTGAGATAAGGACTTTTCTAATCTTTCGATTTTGAAGTGCCTGATCGTGAATTTTTTCAGCCATAAGATGAGCTCGATAATTCCCTGTTGAATAAATCGATGTGATTAAAGATGTCATGACGATTTTCAAAAAGATGGATTGGAGAGTACAATCACTGAAGTTGTTCCAGCTCTCAGATAGTTGAGGTAGCAATTGGGAAACACCTGGAAAGAAACGAGCTTTTCCAGAAAATCACGACAATGGAAGATTATTTTTATATGTAAAATCGTTAATTTGAGAAAAGAAGATTGAAAAATCAAGTGTAATTTGCGTCAAATTGGATTTTTTTACGGCTGTCGCATAGAGAGAAACGCCTTCTGATATATCCCTCGTACTTTTCGTAGTTACGCCTTCCAGAACACGCGGATGTAGACGAGATAATCCGATTAAAAGAGAAGGAATTGAACGAGGAGGAGGAAACTGTTTACTGCACATTTGCAAATGACAACACGAGTTTCACCGGACTAAAACTGCCTCGCCGGCAACTCCAGCGTCCTCCGCATTAGAGAAGGAAGATTATTTTTTTCTTAGACCGGTCACCGAAGTTTCAATTAGTCGGAGAAGGCGTTTAACACCTCGAAATGCCATGTGCCACGCGTACTCGCTCCTGTTCATTTCCGGAGTTAATGGGGTTCCCGTTGCTCATCACCGCAAAATCTCAATGGACTGATCGCATGCGATGTTCCTGTCAAGGTCAAGCCCTAGCGCCGCGGGACGCAAAAAGCGACAGCATGCGGATTGCGATTCTCGTGTATGACCCAGACGCATCCCTCCGCCGCCGCCCCGACGGAATTAGAGAATTGTTTTATTCGGCGGTAAAGGTTGACTTGGATGAGATTAGGCGCGTCTCTTGGAGCACTCAATTTATAATGAATAACTGTTTCGAGATTCGAAAAAATCCTTTAATACCATTTTATATCTGCACATATAAAAGATAAGATGATTTATTTTAAATTATATGTGTAATAAAAACAAGAGATAACCAAAAAATAATTTAATAAGCGAAATTTGTATTTAAATAACATAAAATCCAGCAGGGTTAATTCAATAATTTAATCGGTAGGATCCTCGATTTGTATATTAGCCCCAAAGACCTAGCAGTTTAAATATCCATGAATGTTAATAAACCGTTTCTATATTTCTTAGTTGTTAAGAGTTAATTTTATCATTATTTTGACACAAGCAGTAATCTGAACTTGATACTGGGTGTACATGTAATTGATTTCATGTACGTAAAAAATAATAATTGAAAGAACTCTTAATTACCTCTTATGAATATCTAATGTTTTTTGCCCACTCCGGAATCCTTCCCTCAAGCATATTCTTAAAATTCTTTGAACCTATCCATCATATTCCTCTCTCTAAACTGCCACAATGCAACTGCAGGAATTCTGAAACAACATCAATTTTTCCTCTCATTAATCCTCTCCACCCATCCAGACAACACTGTCCCCTCCATCATCACGTTCCGCGCATCATACAATAAACGCATCTTAATTTCCCGTTATTAAAAATCTTTTTCAACCCCTTGCTTCTTGCTTCCACGTGCACCATGATAAGATAATAATTTTCAGGAAAATACTTTTTCTCACGTGTAGCATCTTCGTTTACTTATGATGTCCTTATTTGTTGTAGCTATTATTATTTACATTCATTTACATTAAAAAGTTAATTTTTGGATTGATTGCCGCATTTTCTCCAAAATATTGACTTTCTGAGCAACGTTCGATTCATTAAATGTCAATATTTACAAAAATTTTACATTTAACCGTTTTCTCTCAAATACGTACCTTTGTTAGAATTATAAGGGCTGTATTCTGTATGTCTATCAGTCAACACAACAAGAATGTTAATAAATGCGTTTTGAATTGGTATTGATGAAAAATAAAACGAACCGAAATTTAAAATGCTTTGCAAATCGAAGAAGCCAAGCATCTTCGCTTTTCGCAAGTTTCAATATAAAAGCGAAAGGATTTCATCGGAAATACGAAACACAGACTTTTCGAAAGAGGTACACAATTTTTCTTTTTCTTTCTTCTACTTTAGAAGTCCTTCTCCCTCTCGGACATTTTCATTTATTCTTTTACCACCTGATGCTCGCTGTAGGTTCATAGGCTAAATGATGATTTCGAACTTTCTTCTTTGAGTATGGGATCACAAGATCTTATTCCAGATGCTGCATAAGTTAAAACCCCGAAATTAAAAAGTATTGTCTTTTGGGAGGGATATAGAGAAATGTTCTTCGGATTTGCAGTTTCTCAGCCCAGTCTTTTTGAAGGAAATTATTTCTTAGGAACAAAAAAGCCATGTCGTTGATGAAACTTAAAAGAAAGGTCCATGTTTATCGCGATATTTATAAAATAATGTATATATTACAAATATAATGCATTATACATAGATTAAAATATGTTTAACTGTCATTCTTAAGTGAAATTTGGATACTGATAGCTGCACTTATTTATGAATACCATGATAATAAAAAAGACAAGTTTAAACTTGTGTTAACGTGGCAATTATACTTCATTAGAAATTAATGCGATGTTATGATCAGACTCATAAATTCATTAAAACAATTTATTGCATGTTTTATCACATATTTAAAATGAAGTTAAATTAGCATCGTTTTACAACTATATATTCTATGGCTTATAGTATTAGGGTCACCTGTTTTATTGGCAGACCTTGTACATCAGCTCATTAAAAAATTGCTGTAGCAACTGCGTGACACATATACTAATAAGACATTTCTCCACCAGCATGCAGGATCATCGAGAGAAGGAAAAATTCAGTCCTAGGACACTTGATGAAATATTATCGTTTAGATTCAAACGAAAATTTTTACGTTACGATAAAAAACGACCATCTGAAGTATTCAAATTTCATATCTCAATTACAGGATATCCCAGGAAAATCGAGAACTTAAGCGAATTTTTGAAATCGGTGGCATAAAGAGTTGTATAATCTCCTTTAAATGCTTCACAGGAATTTGATTACACTTTGGCTCCTTCAGAATTTTTTCGACCTTTTTGAGATTGATTTAATCCAGGATATTATTTTGGAAGCTGTCTCAGCGTCGTCTCAAGAAGGAACATAGATTGAAATTTTTATATCTGTCGCAAAAGAACGCTACTTTCATCTCTTCCGTGTAGAAACCTCTTTCTCTTTTCTTTTCCACCTATACCAATTTTTATTAGTACTTAGGTAGCATTGTTTATGCAATTGTCGATAACAACGGGTTATATGGGAGTAAAGACTGTCTAATCTCAATCGTACCCAAATAAAGACGCATTTCTGTCTAGAATTTGATAAAATTTTCATCTGATATTGTGACTGCATCGCTACAACTATTTGAGCTGGATCTTTCCACGACGATTTCTAAAATATAACTGAACAATGAATCACTCTTATTGGAATACTTAAGTCTAACTTTCAGAATCATATACAATAGGAGATAATTTTTGACGGAATCAATAGAGAATTATTGTGTGAAAATAAATCAGTGTCTATAGTCTCTCTTACATGAAACGTGGGCGTAGTTAGGCACCGGCCCACAGTGCCCATGCCCAGAATCTATTTTTGTGCTCCTGAAAAATCATGACGAATATTTTTTTTGTATTTATTCATTAGTAACTTTTTGTATAATAATGCGAATTGGAAATGCAGTTTTAGTTTTGTTTTTATAACAAAGCAGTCCAATTCAGAGAAATATACTTTATTATCAAAATCTTTGGAGGAACGAGGAAGAGGAGGCATTTTGTGAATATAAGCTACGTATCTATCATGGAAAAGGTTTTTGCTAGCGGTTCCTTGTGGAATTAAATACTGCTTCCAATTGTAAATTTAAAACTCAACACCTTATTACTCTGCCACTCAATAAGTTTGAGTTTTGGTTGGCTTCTTCGTTTTTGGAGCATATTTAAAAATACTACAAAAATCGCTTCTAGAAAACAATAAATGCTCCCATTTAAGGACTCCAGCAATTTAAAATGCAACCTAATTGTATTATTCAATTGTTTTTAAGGTTTCAACCTCGAGCTAGGCGTTCAATATAGGAATGGGTTCACTCTGAAGAGAGTATCTTTTTCCTGACGGATAAATTCTACCCGCAGAGGATGATGGAGGTATGCAGGCGTACAAGCGTACTCGAGAAACTATTTTAATATGCATTCCACAGTGCACTGAAGTTGAAGATTTACTCTTCTCACCGTGAAGGATTCCTACTAAAAGGAAACAACTTTTTTCCGAGACATAATTATTAATTCATAGTTATAATAATTCTTCACAATACGGATTGTCGGAGCATTATTCAAAATTAGGTTTACATCGAAAGCTCAAAAAATGTGATTTACTTTATGGCTACACTCAACTTGCGTTAATTAAACTAGCAATACACGAACAGTTAGAGCAGATCAGAGATACGAGCAAGCGGTATAAAATTTTCCAGTTAAAGCGTCGAAATTGTATAGAATGTGTCAGCAGCTTTTCTTATAGATTACCTAAAATTATTGAGAATCACCTCAAGATAATTATTTCAGCTATTTAAAAAAATGAAGTGCTACGTAACGAAGTTTAGCAACCAGGCTGCATGTGCCGCTCAGCCAGGTTCAAAGCGTTTCCGTTGAGCTTTTACAACCTATGCTTTCGACATTTCCGCAATAGTAAAAAATAGAGTATTTCGAGAAGGAAATAATACCGCGCGACCCTCCTACGAGTGTCATAAAACCAGAATAAACCAGCCCTTGCAATGAACGTTAAGCCTTGTGACGCACTTCCTGGAACATAAAAATAGGGCAAAGCTGAGCAACTTGTTCTTTGTTCTTTGTGCTATATTTGTACGATCAAGTGTGCGCAAGAGATTTCAAATGCGATGTTTTTTTAATAAACCAATTTTCAATAAGGCAATCAAAGAAAATAGTATATAGCATTCAATATTCTGTTTATTATTGATCAGATCGTCTGAAACCTATCGCGTACAAAGCCAAAAAGATCAAAACACTCCCATTCTATTCCCAGCTTATTTAATTTATAAAGCATAACGATATAAAATATTGCTTTTGATGAATGAGACAATAACACAATTTTATAAAAAGGCGAACAGTTCTTGTCACAGTCTTTAATTTTGTTATTTTTTCTCCGAACGCGTGGTTTCTATTATGGAAAATTAAAACAAACTAAAATTGTCGCATTGCTCTAGATTATATCACTCAGCATTGAGTTGATATGACTCCATAATATTCAAAGAACGTTGTTTATCAGTTTGATTAGTCTATCACTGTCGCTGTGAATGGATGAGGTTGTACGTAGCAGGCCTATATAGGCGATTCTCCCCTAAAACCTCATCTGTCAGTGACTGGACAATTTATCTGAACACAGTAAAATACATTATTTCGACGTACATGGTAAAGGACAAAATGGGAATTTTGGAAATAAAAATTATTTGTATATAAGCTTATAAGACACATGATGGAAATAGCAGATTATAGATCCTTATTTGATATGCAAGAGCTGAAATAGGGGAGAGAAAAAGAAATCAGGAAACAATTCTTCCATCATCGGGAATCGAATCTGGATCTTCGACTTTCCGGGAGGATACTCTACCAACGAACTGTTGTGGAAGTATCTCCCGTTTCGGAATTCGTAGATCCCCTATGGGCGTGCGTAAACTGAAGTATGAGAGAAACTAGAAATCAGGAAAAAAATTCTTCCATGATAGGGGAATCGAACCGGGTCTTCTACTTACACAGATTGTGTACACCGAGTGTGGTAGATGTTTGGAATTAAAATAAAGTCCTCAATAACTCTAATTTTCTGTGATACGAATTGCATATTTCCCCTTCGCAGTCATACGCTATGATGAAGTTCATTAACTCGAGGTTTGTGTTTTCCCATGGGGTTCACGTTACAGAATTTCGGCTGAACCTCTGTAATTCTACATTATAGAAGAACCAACTTTTTTAGAATTGCTTAACTCAAATAAGAGCTAAAACTAGTAAGAATTTTGTGAATATAAAATAAACGGCTTAAAAATCGCTAAAAAGTAGATGCTGTTACAAATGTAGGCAACCAAAAATGCATCTCATCTGCGATTCATTATTTCGATGGAAATATAGCATTCGGTGAGAAAAAGTGCCTAATGTAATTTTCTCTGCAATTCCTTCCTCACTCGTTCTCTTGATATTTGGAAATTACAAAAGACTGGAATTTCTTCTATACAGTGCTATTGATGTTTGCCATAAGGTTCCGATAGAACAGATGGTTTGGCATGACGATGAAGCAATATTTTTATTGTTCGTCTTGCCATTTTTACCGTATATACTGTGTTTAAAGGAGCTGAAATTACAGGATTGTAGTATAAATTATTACTCCGCCAGAAACGGTTTTCTGTTATTGATGCAAACAAACCCAATCCCATTTAAATGTTTCGATAAAATACCATAATTTATTGTGAAACGGTCAAGTAATAGCGAATATAAAGACTCCGCGTCTGGTCGGCATTGGAATAACCCTCACGTCCGACAGTTTACTACAAAAATTCTGAGAAAAACTGTATCAGGATGATGCCAGCCAATACGATATATGATCTACAGTTGCAAAGCATTATAATAAACCTCTAGGAGATATTAAGTGTGAACCGGGTATATATAATTGGCGTTTTTTAAAGAGTCAATAACACGATGAAAAGTTATCAAATGAAAATGGTAATTTTAATCCTCTCTAATGAACGAAATGGGCGATTTTAACGATCTCACGCAGTTGATTTTTAGAAAAAATATCGAGCGTATTGATTCTAAGGGATCGGGCAGACTGGCGAGTTTTAAGCGGCGAGAATTAAGCGGTGAGCTATGAGAGGTGTGCGTCGTGTGGCCTGCTATCCGGAGTGTTTACGCGATAAGCACCAAGTGTTTTAAGAGTTGAGGGTCGAGCGACGTCCTGCCCGGATTATTATAGTTGCGTTCATGACGTCGTCGGAAACAGTTTGCGTTGCGCTACTTTTAAAAATCCACATCTGCGATGAGAATTCTTCCTCAGAAATAGGAAAAAGCGAGAATACACCAAATAAATAGACGTCGCAAAGAATTTGGAGAGTTTCACCAACTGTACAAATAGCTGAGATGATTGATTTTTCCAGTATGTGTGAAAGTTTATAAAAACGTTCCACATTTTATCAGATAAAGTCGTTAAACTTCTTTTAAAAAACAAAAAACAAACTTACGAAGGCCAATTTCTTCCTGACAAATATATTTTTATCACTATATATACAGCACTTCTTGTGACAATTGCAATATTTAGTGCTCTACTCTCAAGGAAATGTTGGGTTTGAATTTATTAAAAAAGCCTCATAATAAAAAATTCGTTCAGTGGAAAAATGTAACTTTAAAAATGATATAATTTTTAAATTAAAATATAAACGAAGTCCTTTCTTATTTCAAATTATATTTACATTGTTCTTGAAAGTTGGTAGTAAACAAATAAAAATTGATAATTTTTGTGTTTTATATGACGTGCAACATGTCGCTCAGTATACTAGCTACATACATACATATTTGAGAATGTCCCTCTTTTCTGAAAAATTGGTCACCTTAATTTGAAAGAATATCTTTCCCTCTCGTCATACCTTTAGTAATACCATTCCGAAAAACTAACTATATATTATTCATTACTAGGTACACCACTGCAAAGAGTGTGCGGAATATCTTCATTTATAAACCCTCGTTGGAAAATGGTCGAGCAGAGCACACACCCACAGAACCTCTATTATGATTGTCAGTTATTTCGGTACGCGAACCTCGTGTCCACTGCCTTCGCTTCCACTACCAGAACAAGCGTTCCATTTCGTAGTAATTTCCATTTCGAGTACTGTCCAATACAAATGTAAATGTTTCATATTTATAATATACCGTGCTAACCTCTAACAAACGATAACGAATGGAAGAATACGCCCGAGCACAAAAGCGGAACGATCATTCTCCAATAACTCGCAAGGGAAGACCGGCGGATGATGCGCACAATTTATATGGAGAAGAGATGGAAATTTGTGGCGCGATTACCCATAGAGTACAGTTTTTCCATCCATTCACGTAGCAAGCATGAGTGGAAACCCTTTTGCGGAATCGAGAAAAGAATCTTTTCCCAGAATACACACTTTTAGCACACAGTGGGAGGAGCGCTAATTGGATTGAACCGCTTAAGGACCGGCGGTACATATATTGAAGCTTCCTTCCCGATCACTACTCAAATTCCTTTTTCCCTCTCTGCATTCATAGTCTTCTTATAATTCTCAATCTGGTAAATTCCATCCTCTTGGGTCATGGAGGACTGACTGACTGAAGGGCGCCTCTCGCGTCATAAACGGACTATAGGGAAAACACAAGACTCTCAAGGATAATCGGGTATACATGTAATGAGAAAATTGCTCTAGGACAGCAAAATAGGATGAGCGTAGAAAGAATGACGGAACCACCAATCCGCGGGACTTTTCATCAAAACTATCGGGAAAAATAGGATACGTGCATCGTTTCTTTATTAAAATATTTTCCTCGCATATCTAAAACATATGGCGCCAGAATTATGCGAATATGCGCTAAGGGATTTGTTCAGATTTCTAGCCTTCGTGGTCTTTTTAACCTCTGGTACCTGGTAACTATATCTTTGTATGGATTCGTATTTGATATATAGAGCTTGACCTTCAAAATGACTTAATACAAACTGGAGATGGAAAAAAATGCTGCTTAATCCATTCAAATTAAAAGAACGATAGAATTATAAGTCCCGAAAAAATGTTCAGGATGCCGGGACTGGACACTAAAAACGAATTCGGGATAGTAAATATAGATTGCGGCAAAAGTAATCAAATAAAATACGACGTTTAAACGTCTCGCCCGGACAGCCCTTCCGCTCAGCAGCCGCCGCTCTAATATTAAACACGCTTGGACTCAGAGCGTAACCGCTCAGCCGCTCAACACTCACCGCCCAACGCTTTGCGTCCGTCTGACCGCGAGTACCTGGAATTATGGGTTTATATTTATGGCTGCCGCGCGCGGTGAGCTTCGTCAATCACCGTTCGCCAGTCTGCTCGTACTCTAATGCATTTTTGCTTAGTTTTACGATGCGAAGACAGATATATTTGTTTTTCTCCGTAATGTTCGCAGTGCGCACTTGGCATTGAGTGCAGCAATTATTCCGAAGGGAGCCGTGAAAATTGAGCTTCTTTTGCAAGAACAGGCGATGATGCCCTGAAGGTCTTCTGCTTTCAACTCTCGTTATTACGTCTAACGCCAGTTGGAAACTCTTATCCGTCAACTAAAAAATCCGAAAAACTGCGAATATAAACGATCGCTTCAAGAGTTCCGCAGCGGTACATATGGATGATCAATCAATTTTAACGTGAATTAAATCAATTAAGATATACAAGCGGGGTTCATCCATTACAAAGGGTTTCTGAATATTATATGCAGAAGTTCTCGATAAGAGAAGTTCCAAGATGTTCCAAGAATTTAATTGCCCGCATAAGTTTTTAAAAAGTTATTAGATTCTGTTAATATTTTATAAAAACGAGAAATAGTACATTAAGAATGGTAGCTGGAAATTTTCATTTTATTTAGAAAAAGCTAATGAATTTATTTTTCCATAGTATCTGTATAGAATTCAAGAAAGAATAATAAGCTTCATGCTTGGGATGGTATAAAATTTTAAAAATATATTTATCAAATAGCCATAAAAATGTTAGGACATAATATACAAATTTTGGCCTAAAGGCAGCTGTAATAAGTGTTGATTCAATAGTAGTAGATCCTAAAAAAAGATTGCCATACAAACCTTTTAGAATGCATAGAGCAAAAAAATATTCTTTTAGCGATATAATATTCAAAAACGTGTGTATGAACATATAATGAAGAATAAAAGTAAAAACAAATTAGAGACTTGATATAATATATTGGGGTATCAAATTAAGTCGTAAGGCTGCCTTAATTCTTTATACAAACAAGAAAATAAAATTTATATTAAATTTTTTAATGAAACCACACATTTGCACTAAAAAGTAAAAAAATATAAAATTCACATAATTGAATGTTCCTGTAAATATAAATAGTTTTCAGCATATAAATGGTGCATGAAAAACCAATATTAGCGATAATTTATTTGTTAAATATTGAAACACAACATTTATATCGAACTCGGTATGAAAAATTTTTTCGGTTTGAAGGATAAAAATGAAATTATTACTACCAAAAAATAATTACTGATATTTTGCAAACCATTTACGCGAAAACTTGAAGCTTTAGGGTTGTCCACAAATTTAAAAATTAACTAGCATGCGGTGAAGTTCTTATGAAGATGGTAAAACACGATTATTGATGGAAAATTGAGATATAGAAAAACAAAGTTTCTTTGTCACTTTCAAATAACATTTCTGTTATGCACGTACGGTGTCATATTGGAATATGCTCGTATACTGGCTTACACTCCTTACAACAAGGAATAAACTTTTAACAGAGCATGAACTTTAACAGAATATAGTGATCAAAAGCTGAATTTATGACGTCCCTTGCAGCTAATACCGCCGCGACTTTTCGCCGAAATGAAGGTAAAGTTTGACGCACGCTAGTTTATGGTGATCCGTTTAAGGTGAGTCTCCGCATGAATATCTTATGAGGATAAACTCCTATGCATCGGGTCACTGCCGCTAATATTACGGCACGCGTTAGTTTACCACAAATTCAATGAAGGTAAACTGCCATTAAAAGTGCTGGCGTAAACATAGTCATATCACTGATTTTAGTCATTTACGAAGTAATACTCCTTAACCTAGTTTTGATTAATATCCTTTGCGGTAGCAGGTATTATTTTTTTGAAGTTGAGAGTGTAATTTTGTAAATACAAATATGAAATTTCAGCCATTTTTTATAAGTTATTTCATGCGATTATATGAATATGTGCGTGCACATAGCTATATAAATAATGAGCTATGTTTGTAATTCCGTCACTCTGAGGAGATGGCTACATTTTTATGGGAGAGCGGGAGGGAGAGAGGAAGAGGGATAAAGAGAGGATAAAAAGAAAGAGGAGAATGGGAAGTGTTTTAATTTTTATTTGATAGTTTATTCGTGCATACCCGTCATTTTTCATGGGATATATATATATATATATATATATATATATATATATATATATATATATATAATCATCATAGGTAGTCTGTCCGTAGACAGTTCCGTGATTATTCATGGTTAAACCTGGTTCACCATATACTCCTATTTTCCGCTGTCCTCTTCCTATCTTGATAACTCTCTTTCCCTTTCAAATCGTCTATCAGCTGAAAACTTTTCCTACCTCTTTCCCTTTATATATATATATATATATATATATATATATATATATATAATTTTTCTCTCTTGTGCTGACGAAGATATCACTCCCCTCGAATCTACGTCCAGTGGATGTTTGGGCATTGACCACTGTAACTTCATCAATTTTGGCTCCAAATTTTTAATGAAAAGACAAAAGCGATTACATACGTGAGTTGGGTGCATGTTCATATTCAATTCATTGAAAATACATTTTTAAAGCAGTCCTACTCCGTGAAAGCAGATTTGACTCCTCATTGTGCCACGAAAGCAGTTTAATGGTATGTTTCTCCAAATTAGATGGATAAGTAAGTTTTGGTCGTGCGGAATTGGTCCGTGCTCTCTGCCTTCGATCTTTGTAAGGGATTCTGCGTTCCGGGGACTGTTTTCCTCATCCACCCCTCTTGCTACTTCCGTCCCCACAACACTCTCCCTCCCTTATTTCTCAACCTCAGACGTTAACTAAGTCTCCCCGTCCATCGCAAATGGCTCTCTGCCGCCCTGTCATCCGGCGTGTTTCGCTTCAATCCTGAGAAGCTCTGCTGTTGACTTGTGGCGATCGCGGTGTTAGCGGAGCAATAAGCAGCACTACGATCCCCTATCACGCTGTGAGGCCCTCGTTAGGACAGAGATTAAAGGTCAACTGATTTCCTCGTCGTTGCTTCTTCGCCGTGTCTCAGCGTGGAAATTCATTTTTGACGGGCAATTGCGCTAGTTATTTATATATTTTATAAATGTCAATTAAATGTAAAACATATTATTTAAGCCGAAATATGTAGCACTTTTATGAATAGTATTTGTTTTTAAGAATCCAACTGTAATAATAATAATAATAATAATAACCCGTGGGGGTTCTCTGTCCCCTATCGGGCGCGTCCCCAGGTGGCGGATAGGGGAATGCCCGGCAGATATGCAGGGTAGGTGGGAAATAAAATACCACCCGTGGACCAAAACAGAATAAAATCCAGGTGCGTCTGTTCCCAAAGTGGGCGGCATCCTGGTAAGAGGCTGAGAGAGGGCAATACCCCAGTATCACACTAGGGGGAGGCCTCTCAAGCTGGAGAATTCCATGGCAGGGGATTCCCCTAGGACGACGGCGGAAGAACTTTAGAAGTCAACGGCGGCGCCCATAGCCCGAGTAAGCAGGGTTACTGCCATCATACCTGGCCGTAGGTTAAAAAGGCAACCCATTTTTTAGAAAATGGAGAGTAGAAAAAGGAGTTCAGCCTCAGATAAAAAGCCGCTGCCTGGGGATCGCCAGGGCACCTCTGGAGCTACAGCTGGGGGTTTCAGTATGCGAGCCGGTAGTGGTCGTGTGTCGACTAGGCGGACATTGATCGGGTCAACCCGAAAAAGCAACAGCCAAATCCAATGGATGCAATAACCCAACACCGTCAAGTAATATTGCACAAGCTGAATGTGTTTCTCAGGTGGGCAACCCACTTTTAACTGAGACCACACAAGCAGGCCGGAGACGTGTACGCATGAAATGGACAGCTGAAGTTATCACCTTTATAATGCGCACGTATTTCAGAATTACAAAATTAGAATCCGATATGACAGCCTACAGAGATCAACTCCATACCGCATTTACAAATCAATACCCAAACATACCTATAACAGTTCAACGTATATCAGACCAACGCAGAGCAATAATAAGAAATAATCTAGTATCTCCTGAAACATTGAACCAACTAAAACACGAAATAGGCCAAGAATTAGAAGCTGATATGGGAGTTATATTAACTAATATGGCTATAAATAATGACAAACCTACAAATTTACCAAATGAAACAGAATGCAATTTAAATATTATAACAAAAGAAAGTCCAACATCAAATGGTAAGAATTTATTACAAACCATCATCCAGATGACACATAACTGGAAATGCACTGGCAGTGACAACATTCACAACTACTGGTACAAAATATTTACATGCACACACACACATTTACTAACCCAAATAAATTAATTCATTGAAGACTCCGACCAAGTACCTAGATTTCTAATGGAAGGCAAAACATATCTTCTCCCAAAAAGTAAGAATAATAATGACCCATCTAACTACCGTCCTATAACCTGCTTACAAACCATTTATAAAATTATTACATCATGTATAACACATCTAATTAACTCTCACTTAGACAATGAAAACATTCTCACTGAAGAACAAAAAGGCTGTCGCAAAGGCATGAAAGGCTGTAAAGAACAATTGATAATTGACTCAATAATACTCAAGCAAGCACAAAGACACAAGAAAAATCTCTCATGCTGCTACATAGATTATCGCAAGGCCTTTGATTCAGTCCCCACTCTTGGTTAATAGAAGAATTAAAAATATACAGAATAAACCCGATCTTAGTTAATTTCCTGGAGAAAGCCATGCGACAATGGCACACAATAGTTAATCTTATTGATAACAAAACAAATGTTTATACAAAGGAAATAAAAATAAACAGAAGTATATTTCAGGGTGATTCCTTAAGCCCAGTATGGTTTTGTCTTGCTTTAAATCCACTCTCAAATATGTTACACAGAACGAACACGGGATATTTAATAAAAAATAATCAGTCAAAACATATAATATCACACCTACTGTACATGGATGATTTAAAACTATATGCATCAACACATCCAAAACTTAGTGAATTAATAAAACTAGTAGAGAAATTTTCGACAGACATTAAAATGGAATTTGGACTGAATAAATGTAGAACGCTAAACATAAAAAAAAGGAAGAATAGAATCCTTAGGATTCGAAACAGAAAATCAGGGAATAATAGAACCTATGGATGAATTAGAAATGTACAAGTATTTAGGATACGAACAGTCAAAGAAAATAAACCATACTGATATTAAGAAAAATCTGACAATGGAATTTACCAATAGACTTAAAAAGATACTCCACACAGAATTAAATAGTAAAAATATGACAAAAGCTATTAATACTTTTGCCATTCCGGTTTTAACATATTCATTCGGTATAATAACTTGGACAGACAGATATAGAAAACTTACAACGAAAAATAAGAACCGAATTGACAAAGTGCAGAAAGCACCACCCGTACTCAAATATTTACAGATTGACACTACCACGCACAGAAGGAGGCAGATATATAATAGACATAAAAAACTTACATAATAACCAAATCAAACTGCTAAGGAAATATTTTCATGAGCGTCTAGATTCCCCTCTTCACATAAATATTTGTAAATCAGATAATAAATATACACCTTTGAATCTAACTGATACAGTAAAAAAAGGTCATGAAGAACCCCAAACAATAGCAGAGAAAATTGATAGGTGGAAACGCATGACCCTCCACGGGAGACACCCCCAAGATTTGAGCCGATCTGATGTCGACAAAGAAGCGTCGAACACCTGGCTTAAACACGGAGATCTCTTCCCAGAAACAGAGGGATTCATGCTAGCCATACAAGATCAAGTGATAAATACAAAGAACTACCAAAAGTACATAATAAAGAATAGACAAATTCAAGATGACAGATGCCGAAAATGTAGAGAACACCCGGAAACTATACAGCACATTACA
This sequence comes from Tanypteryx hageni, assembly GCA_028673005.1. NCBI lineage: Eukaryota > Metazoa > Arthropoda > Insecta > Odonata > Petaluridae > Tanypteryx > Tanypteryx hageni. The sequence goes on along the minus strand of CM054120.1, from coordinate 60,810,343 downwards.
GGAGCATGCATCAGACTAACACAGACTGACTACTTACACCGCCACAATCAAGTCGCAAATATTATACATAAAAAACTGGCTCTAAAACATAAATTAATAGAAGACAACACGCCCTACTATAAATACAAACCTAAACCAGTTTTGGAATCTGATGCATTTAAGTTATATTATGACCGCTCAATAATCACGGACAAAACTATACACAGCAATAGACCGGACATAGTCTTGCAGGACAAGGTAGCCAAAACCACTTATCTAATAGACATAGCTATCCCAAATACACACAATCTTTAGAAAACCATAGTAGAAAAGAACCACAAATATACAGAACTAAAAGAAGAAATTAAACGAATGTGGAACATGAATACTGTACACATTGTCCCAATAGTTTTATCGACCACAGGAATTATCCCTACAGACATACACAACAGTATAAAAATAATAGATTTACCTAAATTGCAATATGCCCTCCTACAGAAAGCTGTCATACTAAATACAACCAGAATAGTACGTCAATTTTTAAGTTCCGAGTAATGAGAGTGCTTGGCAAAGCCCGTACCTCATTGAAATAACCGGCTCAAAAGCTGTGAAATACAAAAGTAAATAAAAATAATAATAATATTGGAGAATCATGTAAACATTTGTGTTTGCGGAAGTCACGGAGGAAGTACAACTATGAGAATAATTTATCTCAGGAACTGTCTCTCCAATAGTGTATTTCCCCGATTTTTATGAATTTAAGGTTTAGGGTTTCACTTTGCCCAGAAATTATATTAAAACTTTTGTTTCCGTGGAAGTTAAATTTCTCTTATTCGTACCCGCTTACAGCATTGCATACAGCTCGTTCACTTAATATCCTGAAACGCAGCGCGATTTCCTCTCGATAACGAAATATGTACATACATACTATATAAGTATTGACGCTGTGACGCGGTGGGCGCTTGATTAGCGAGACGTGTCTTTGTCTCTCTCCCTGTTATCACGCATGCAGTTAACAGTAGTTTATACAGTTTTTTGCACTGGCCTACAATACTGCGACTAAACTATGACCGCAAAGATGCAAAGGAAGTAAAATGGGCGCGGATAAAATTGTGAGAAGAGAGAAGAAGGTTTATTACATTAATCCCAAGTTCTCCTTATACAGACTCGTCGTTTGGAAAATAAATCCTTTAGAGGTGAAAGACAATTTGTAACATTTATAAATATAATAAAATATTTAAAATAGCCCTATGAAATTATTTGAAAAATCGTATTTAATTTACCATGCTATTTATACTATAGAACACGGTATGATCAAATTTAATCAAATCTCAGTTTTATGGGTTGCCGTGTAACAAAATATGCTTTGATATCGGATGCAACACATGAGCTTAAGTGAAAATATACACTATTTTCTAAAGGATTTACCTGCATAAAGTTAATTTCAAATTTACGCAGTGTAATCTATTCACAAATTGACTCGTATAGGACATTTCCTTCCGCCGATATACAGACAGGAAAATGGTCTGTTCTACTTACATTTTAGATATATCACAACGCATGCTTTCATATTGGGGACATATTTTAATGTGTGTTCTTTTCGCGATTACAGATATACACTATATATATATATATATATATATATATATATATATATATATATATATATATATATATATATATATATATATATATATAATTTTTTGTAATTTGTTAATGAATTTCTAAATGAATGAACATCCAATTTCTTAAATACGTCTTCGATTAACCTTTGATTTTTCAAGCATTTTTTGATGCAATTATTGTAGCATCAAGGGCTCTACTAACGAGTTTTCATGACTAAGCCAGAAAGGATTAAGCATATTATTCTGTTTGTGAGTCGGAAATATTAATCGAATTAGGAAAGGTTTGCTGAGAAGATAGATAATTTTAAATCACAAGCCATTTATAATTTAGATTCTGAGAAAATAAATAATAATAAATAATAATAATAACAATAATAATAATAATAATAATCACCGAAGATTTTTACTCTGCTAAAATAATCAAGTTTCGTTAAGGATTATTAAGTTTAATCTATACATTTCTTTAAGGTTTTAATTAAAAGTACCATAAAATGCTGAGCGTTGAATATGTGTGCTATTAAAATTTCGTATCTCAGTACGTTTAGATAAGGCAAATTTAATCCTTAGGAAAAATAAATGATGTATCATAGCACTGTAATTCGAAAAGGATTAATCAATGCTAATTATTTTTACATGCGATTTAAATCAGAATAACAGAATAATAGGATTTAAATTTCACAATTTAACTTATTACATTCATTTTACTTACGACTAATATCATGAAATATAAATAATTGTCAAACTACCCCACGTATTACAGAGCATTCATTTTTAAATCTAATTTGAAAACATAATCAACGCCACCACCGGGTCACACACACACATGACTTATTATGCCAAACAATTTTAATTTTCCGAAGTGCTAATGTTATCTTGAAAAAAGGGAAAAAGTTTTTCTGAATAAATGTTCATATTAATTTGTGCCATATTAATATTAAGTTGAATACCCTATATAGGAATTATTTGAATCAAATGCATCTTTAAAAAGAATGTGTGTTCACGAAAAATGTTCGTCTTTTTTAGTTCAGAGTATCTAAGTAGTTTAATTTGAAAATATTTTGGGCACTTTTTTATTTTTCTGTTCTAAATTTATATAAACAGAGTTGCTTAAAGGGAAATTCTGGCAACTGATAGAATAGTGAATTATAAAGACCTACGCAAAGAGCAAAGGCCTCCAAAATGTAGCACGGAGGAAAATCAAAACGTCCCATATTTTTCTATGTAAAAAACCAAAGAGCAATCAAAGACGTCAATTTAAACCTTATTGAGCGTTAGCGCTAGCGGAAAAAATAAAAGAAAAGTAATACATCAGTCACAGAGAGCCATGATTATTAGAGCGTGAGTCATCTAAAACATCTACATCATTTTATCTCAATAGACTAACAGTAAAACATTTTGATAAAAAGAGATGTAAAATAAAATTAATTGTTACTTTGAGAAAATGTTTTTTGTTTTTATTTACTGTATTAAAATAAAATGTTTATAATAACAGAATGTAAGTCTGTGAAATTGTATCGGCAATATAATTATTAAGAAAAACATTTTTCATTTTGTGATCAGTTGAGTCTTAGCTTATTAAAAATATCCCAATGTATGTAAATTTTCAAAAATACAGCAAATTACTTATTTACGTGTAGTTTGTCTGTTATTCGATTCCCTAATTGTTCGATTATCTGAAAAAGCCTTTCATTCCTACTATTCACAATTTTTCACTGTATCTGATGTGATGACTAGAAGACTCAAAAGCTGGCATACCTGAAATATCTTTATTCGCGTTGTTGTTTTAGTATTTTGTTCAAAATTCATTAATACATATGAATAATTACAATTTTTTCTCTAGCTGCTTTTCCTAAATGCCGCAAATAAATGAACTCAAAAATCAGCACTCCGTCCTTCGCAAGGAACGATAAACATTTGACCCCCTTGGTGCTCTTCGTAAAGAGTAAGCTAATGCCGGCACTGGGCTTTCCTCCTCTCTTCTGTATGTCCGCATTCTCCCATTCCAACCCTTCCCCATCCTTCGTGCCAAATGACCTTAGCAGTCGGTGCAACTTAATCTCTAATACTACAACTACTATATAACACATTAAATTATTAATATGCTTTATTAACATACATAGTTATAGCAAAGTAAATAAAATGGTATTATTATAAAATGCTAATGAGATCCTTGAGCTTGATGGTTTTTAGCTAACTTCATAACATCTGGAGTCAACTTGGTTAGTAACAGTCTCAAGTACCCACGATTAACAATATCCAAACTGTTTCGATTCTTCATTAGTATGCGGTTCAGTGCACTAAATCCTCGTTCAACAAGACAAGAAGATAAAAAAGCAATATAAAGCAGTTTTGCTTTTCTCCATAGAGCGGGAAATTTCACATGCTGTTGCAGCCACATGGCTGGATGTCCTCTGCGGTTGAAGATTTGCTTCGATTCTTCATCAATCTGAGGCTCACTGATTTCTTCTTGAAGACTAAGTTCTTGTTCTTCCGCTTTGCAAATGAATAGATTCTTTGCCCAGAGAGGTATTTCCAAATCAATCAAATCTTTAAAGCGAATCTCAAAGTCACTTTTCAGTGACTGCAGATGTAAGCAATATTCTTCAAAGTCACGGTCTGAATAGGAAGTTTCTATGCTGCACATGCTGGGAAACTGCAATAAGACTCTCCTGCCAATGTTCTGTTTAAACAACTCTAACTTTCCGATGAAAGTGGATACCGCAGTTTTTGCCTTGATTAAATTGAAATTATCACCTTGAAGCTGCATATGTAGCGTATTCATTTTATCATAAATGTCGGCCAAATATGCTACATCTCCATGTAAAAATTGAATTTTCTCGCACAAGTCATGGTCAGCAGACTGCAGAAATTCTATAACGGTTTCAAATAAATTACAGAAACGTTTCAAGCATTAGGCTTTGGAGAGCCAGCTCACTTCAGTGTGAAGAATAAGGAATTCAAACTCTTCATCGTTGTTTCCACACAACTGGTGGAATAATCTGCTATTTAATGAATGTGCTTTAATCTTGTTTACCGCAGATATTATGATGGCCATCGTTGAAGAAAGCCGTTGACTAAGCTTTTCGGCGGCAAGATGTTGACGATGAATGACTCTGTATTGAAAAGAGATTTGGAATTTCTTTTTTTAATGCGATTAAACCAGTGTGGTGACCTATCATTGATGGCGCTCCATCTGTTGCACATGCGATCATATTCTTCATTGGAATATCTTTGCTCTTATGATACCGTTGGAGCTCTTCATAGATTGATTTTCCCTTTGTATTAGTCTTCATGGATTTTCAGAACAGCATTTCTTTATGTGCTTCCTCCTCTTTGATAAATCGTACGTAAGCCTTTAGCAGTGCCTCGTTGTCTCGCACCGTCATTTCATCCAATTGTATCCCAAATTCATAATTGCACAGATCTGCACACAGTTGACTTTCTATGTCTTCGCTCATTTCGTCAATACGGCGCAATATGGTGTTGTTACTGAGAGGGATGGATTTCAAAATATTCGTCGCATATATCTTGAGAACAGTAGTTAGAACTTCAGATGCACTTGGCAGAACTATTGTTTCACCTACTGTGTGAGATATCTCACATTTTGCTATTATTTTGGAAATATTGTAAGAAGCAACGAGTCCATTATCGACATCGATATTACTTTTTCTTTTGAAGGATGAAAGAGTACAAGTAAGACGATTTTCGAATGTTTCCTTCAGCTTACGGAAGAGAGCAATGTCACTGCCGGCCTTATCAGGATGTCTCTTATGAAGATGATCTTGCAGTCTTGAAGGTTTCATGGCCTCATTAGATAGCACTGATTCACAAATTACACAAAACGAACGACGCTGATCTGTTGGTAGCGGAATGAAGCCGTACTGCACGTAACTAACATTATCCTGTCGTACTTTCTCTTGTCTTGGTTTTTTAGCGGAAGTTGAGGGTTTACTGCCATCAGGCACAACAGTATTACGCTTTAAGTATTTATCCATAGCTGAAATTAAGAATATATAAAATTAATTTTTTGTTAGAAAACTATATGAAAAAATAAAACGTAAAAATATACATTTATGATCCTAGCAGGGCCGTGACAAGTCATTTTGTCGCCGGAGGCGAGATAACATATGGCGCATGTCACAAGCACGAGGGAACTGATGAAACAGTAGTAATGCCCTGTTTATATTACCATCATTTTACGGTGGTTAAAATGGCGGCTTTAACATACCTACGTACACACAGGTTCCCACTAACCAGCGTAATTTCCATGGATTCTACATCAAGCGCTCATGGTAATTTCTTTGGCGGCGCTACTGACCTCTGCTGCCGTTAAATTTAAGCTCTAATGGCAAATGAACAACCAGAATGCGGGCATATCATATTATTTTCTTGCCTTTGCTTTTCATTTATAGCTGCTAAACCACTATTTCTGAGTATATTTGCAAGTATATTATTATTATTCGGTAGTATATCGTACTTTGTTTTTTTTGTATTGCAAAACAAGAGAATCAGAACTATTTAAATATTTATGGAGTGTGTAGGGATATGGTCGACCGTGTACTTCAATCAGAGTGGGGTGATGACAAAGTATATTATATATATATTATAGTATGTGTTTTTGACAAATTGTTACATGTAAAATAAAATCTAGAAAGTAACCTATTGAGTCACATAAACATTTATACGAAACAAGACCCATAAAGGACATAGATTTACCGATTCAAACACTGTCCTAATCCGAAATTGTAAAATCGATAAATCTATTTAATGCACGGTCATGTGAAGCATAAATAACACCTCTGTCAACATTTAAAAGGATAGTTGATACCAGGTTAAAGAGCACGGTTTGTATTTATTTGAGGAATATTTTCAAAGAAATCTGAGATAGATTAATAAATGCTTAATTTCTTACGTTCTATTCTTATTTAACGTGAGTTGGTTCATGAAATAAATTATATTAGGTATTGTATTTATTCAGAGTTGGCTCAGATTGTTTTAGGAATAAGTTGGTCTAGTGCGGTGTCTAGTGCCTAACGAGGTTATGATTGTGGTAATGTGAACGGGGTACAAGAGACACTAAAACATCAAATTTAACTTAAATGTTTCGATGCTTCAGCGATCGAATCTAGCCACCAATGTCAAAGCCCGCTTAATAGCCCAAACGCCCCCTTAAAGTTAGTAGTCACCTCAACGCTTCACTGAATGGCTGTAGCGCCCCCCTGGGGGGCGATACCGCCCACGTTGGAAAACGCTGATCTAGATCATTAATAGCGCGTAACTTGTCCTTAAGAGAAAACAAAGCCGTGACCTTGACATTGCCAGATGCGCTAACAACCTCTCAACCGAGTCAGAAGGAATTGTGACGCATCCTCTTCACTTCATAATCTCCAATTCCATCTACATCTACATGTTACCCTGCTATTCACCGAATTGGTGGGTGGCAGGGGGTGAAATGCACCATAACCTACCTAAAGATTGTCTATCGCAGGTTGAAATTTTCTATTGTGATCTCGTATTGTCCTCGGAAAGAACGAGCCTAGATAACGGTGTTCCGCCTAAGCTCTGCGCGCTGCTTATGTAGGCCGTGGAATCTTCTCGCACCTTCTGAGCATGATTCACCCGGCTAGACCTTTCTAGAACCTTCCGTATCTATGAATCATGCTCATATAAGCCTTTGTATAGGACGAGCTAGGCGCCCATATCTCGTCCTGTAGCCTACCTGTTTTTCTGGGGTTTAGCACTGTTCAGTTTCTCCGCGTTGTCGTGGGACTCGTAGAGCGCTCGGAGAGGTACCTAATAAGAAAACAAATATATTTACCTCTATTAATGCACAATAATACCCTCTCATTATAACGAATATACAGCGTATGTTATGCACTCCTTAGATAGTTGCATAATATTTCTAGAATAAAATAAATTGAGATAATATTTTATTGAAGATTGATATCTTCCTTAGTGGGGTGGGGTATTTACCTTACTACGCCCTTTTGTATCTTCCATTGAAAAAGAGTGGGGTGGGTAACAGAGAAAATGATAGGGAGTGTAAAATGAGGGATATATGATGATAAGGGAAAGAACAAGGAGTATGAGCTGAAGGTGAGAGGTGGTAATAGGGAAGAGGTGGAATTTTAGGGTGATTAGAGGGAATGGGAGAGAAATTGGAGAGTGAGGTCGAGCCGAATGAGGATGGAGGAGGAAAAGTTGCCTTGAGGCAGGTAGGTCGGTCAAGAGTTTGATTTATGGTTAAGAGTGATAAAAATTAAATTGAGGCAAACAGGAGTAAAATATGTTCTAAGAATTTTTAAAAAGTTATTATGAAATTTAAAACATCTACCATTAATTCAAGAACAAGCAAATAAAAATTATATGCTTGCCTTAGGTATCTCCAATAGCCACAACAAGGTTAAAAAACCATTTGAGCATTTCGGCTAAAAAGCAGCCGTCTTCAGTGGCAATATACCAAAAAGAACATATTATAATCTTATATATATATATATATATATATATATATATATATATATATATATATATTTGTTTTATTCAAGCCCTTCGACATCAGAAAAATTTCTTACCTTTAGTAGGATTCGAACCACCTCAGGCTTGTACTGCTCTTCATGAGCCATGAATTAAAACAAATAGTACGTCACGTTGAGCATGACAAACTACTGAGAAATCTATCTATATATTTGTTGGTCATGTACTATAAAATTTATAAAGAATCGAAATAGAAAATCTGAATTTGGCAAGAATGCTTGATTCACATTTTAAAAGTGATTAAAAAATATTTCGAAAAAAACCCGGGTTCGTCTCTAAGGAAGACATTTCCATAAAGTATCACGTAGACACCGATTTTAAGACGTGCAGGCTTTTATTCTTTTTGAGATCTAAATTTAAAAGAATAAACCTATGATCTTCGGATCTAAACCAATTTAAAGATAAAATATAAAGATTCTTATTCTGTTAGTCTTTCTCCGCCTACACTTAGAAATACCTCATGTTAAACGTTAAATTCACATATTTTGAGGAAATCATTATATTTTAACGGGATGTTGCATTGCCAAATTGTAAAACCTCGAAATCCTATTGTTATTTCAATCCTTATGGGTGAAAGCGTGCTTTGAATGCTTTTAATACGAGAGAGAGAAAGAAGGAAGGAGAGGGAAATGAATCGTTGCGTTATATGCGAGAAGGAATACATCCGAATGTACAACATTAATTATTGGCATATTAAAATTACTTAGAATTATCGTAGGAGGTCGAAACTTCAAACAACGTATGTATAAAAGAACGAAAGTGTGTTTTCCTGCAATATATTTTTGAATACGCGTCGAATCGATCGACAAATCAGTTTTTAAAGTGAGAATTTGACGCATAATTAGTGATTTGCGTTTTTGCCGGTTTTGTGTAATTGGGTACCATTGGACTTAGATAATCCTTTCACGAAAATTTAATTAAAAATTTTACCGTAGAATTTAAACAGGCACCTACCTATTTAGTTAATAAAGTTAATTTTTGAAGAATATATAAACATTAATATATTTCACATTAAGACTAAAAATAAATTAAAATAAATTTTTTAAGTTAATAACTTTTATAAAGCGCACAAAAAGGGTAAAAATAAAAATATAATAATTTTGTTATTATTAACTTATATAAAATGCACTGAATGAAAAGGTAATTTAAATGATTGAATATATAAATGTTATGTTGCATTCTTTAAGACATCTGAACTAATTATTGGAATTGCAACAGAAATTTTATATATTCTATAAATTCAATCATTTAAATTATTTTTTCATTCAGTGAATAGGCTCTAAATGCTTTAGTTAATTTCAGAAATCTTTGCAAGTATCGCTGAGTAAATTTCATATATATGACAAATATACGTAATGGATATAATCTGAAGTTTCCTGATTCCTCTTAAATTTTACAGTAAAATTTCAATTAATTTTATTTTACGATTTAAAATCAGTTCTATATGTTAGCTTAAGGTGCGGATCGCAAGTGATCACTATAATGAATAATATAAATCGTTTTTCATTTATAGTAGAATTTCATGAAGAACGGGATATTCATTTTAAAGGTAACTTTCTTGAGAGTAATTCTCAACTTACGATTTAACGAAAAATTATAGGCTGGCACTACATAAAAATTGTGATCTTGGCAATCTGAGATGCTGATAATTTCCAAAAAATATTTTAATATATCAAGTTTACAGAACCATTGATTATTATATTGTTTTGCCATTCAACCATTTTCATTCATTATTTTTGAGCAATAGATTTTTGACATTTAAACTACTACGCTAAATGATTTACTTTCTGTTTGAAAATGTATTATCAAGAGCAACAACGCGTGGTGGCAAAAAAATTAAGCATTCACGAATAATATGAGCTAATTACGTCTCGGTATTTTCTCTTGTGTAGTATAGGCATATAAATTGTAAATTTAATTTCGATTATAACTGTTTTGATGAGACGGTCGTTGAAACATTAAATTTTTTTAAACTAACCCTTAAATACTCCTTCATAGGCCCCTTTCTACTAATGCCAATAGTGGAAATTAAGCCTTTTAAAACAAGGGTTCGATCAATACCAGGCACCAATTAACCTTTGTGCCTAGAAATATTTCGGCAGTAGCAACTCTTTTTCTCTACTTTACCAATAAATTTTTTTTCATATAAATTTCAGCTCATTTTTCATTTAAGTGAAAGATTAAAAGCAATGATGTGTCTCCGGTATGAAGAGATTATATTCGCACTCTTTCTTAAATCAGCCCTGGCTCTTAATTTTTGGCGCTGAAGCCAATTTCTGAAGCAAAGTTGTCCTTTCCTGGTTTATTTACATATTTTTCATGTAATTAATTACACTTCAGCAAAGTAAACATTTGTGCCATGAAAATGTTCATCGTCGAATGTGATTCAAAGCAGTTGAAATTAAGAAAGAGTGGTTATCTCAATCTTTGAGTTAGATGTCCTTACGAGAAGCACAAGTAAAAGAACTATATATTTATTCGTGTGGCAAAAGTTCAACAGTCCTCTTTTTTCCTAGAAAACGTCTTCAGTAAATGAACGACCACAGTATATCCTATCGATTTAGCAAAATAAAAACAACGCGGGTTTTTAAAAATATCCTTAATTAACAAATTAAATGGCAAAATTGAAATCTAATTTCTGTGTCTAATTTGTATTTGTTAGAGAACGGGAATAAGTAAACGCGTTCTGGGGATCATCGCGAGTATCTTAAGATTTTTGTTTAAGATCACATGAGTACCTACACTTTTATCTTTCTGAAAAAATTCATTTCTTCAATTCATGTCATTTTTTTCTTAAAATGTGATTAATCAATGTAGCTATATACTTCCCCACCACCGGATGTATAAGCTCATATACAGCCTGGACGGTTGCTTTGCTATGGTAAAAACCAAGGTATAGATATTATCCAGAAAAGGCTAATCGGACGATTATATTATCTGAAGGAGTTAAAATAATCACTTGTTTTAACTCTCTATTTCAAGAATTCATTTTCAAAAATATATGCATGGATTTTTTTAAATGGCAAAATTGAAATCTAATTTCTATGTCTAATTTGTATTTGTTTGAGAACGGGAACGCGTTCTTGGGATCATCGCGAGCATCTTAAGATTTAGTTTTTAAGATCACGTGAGTACCTAAAATTCTATCTTTCTGAAAAAATTCATTTCTTAATTTCATTTTTGTCTTTAAATGTGATTAATCAATGTAGCTATATACTTCCCCACCACCGGATGTATAAGCTCATATACAGCCTGGACAGTTGCTTTGCTATGGCAAAAACCAACGTATAGAGATTATCCAGAAAAGGCTAATCGGACGATTATATTATCTGAAGGAGTTAAAATAATCACTTGTTTTAACTCTCTATTTCAAGAATTCATTTTCAAAATTATATGCATGGATTTTTTTAAATACCGGCAGTGAAATGCGTAACTCAATGTAAGATACGTCCTGCCACCTAGGAGCATGCGCTCGTACTTAATGAAACAAAGTTGGCCTAAGAAGGTACGTAGTGGATTGGATGTTCAATCGAAAAATCAATTATTATACTCTTTATTAGGAACAATATGAAGCGATGGGTAAAGTTTATTAGTACTGTGGTGCAAGCGCGAGAAATATTATGAAATCTTATTCCACAAATATTCGAATATTCGAGCAGCACAAAATTTTATTTTTGTGTTAAATGATACAAGAAGTAGATCTTGTGAGGTTGGAAGAGATGAAAGAATGGACAAGGAAAAAATTTTTAGCGTTGCATCTTAGGGGGAAAACTACCGGTGCCAACCCAAAATTCAAACTTATCAATTCTTAAAGGAAACAGCAAAGCGATGAAGATTTTATAAAGCATTTATAATATTTTTCAGACTAAACAGCAATGCGTAGTGTATTTTTTACCAAAATACTCAAGCGATAAAACATGCTGAGTAAATGGTTTTTAGTGCTTTTCGCCATTGCTGAAAAGCACTATTATCTTTGTGATATCCGTCCGTCCGTCCGTACGTCCGACGGTATATATCAGGGACGAATTGGCTTAACCTATTTCAACCAAATTTAGTACATAGAATATTCACATAAATTAATGGCCAAAATGAAATATTGGAACAAGATCGACTAAGCGGGGTTGCCACAATTGAAAAGTTAAACTTTTTGATAATTATGAATTTGGGAGGAATTGGCTGAACCGATTTCCATAAAACATTGTATGGAGGAGTGTAACATATAGAAACGAAATCAAGATGCTTAATATAGATAAATAAATCAGGGCTACCACAATAAATCAAATAATAACATTCCTTTACACATACATTTGTTGAAATATATTCATCAAATTTAATATTTATAATGTACACATATATAGAAAACAATAAACGCAGATTTAATTGAATCGGCCAAACAGGGATGCCACAATTACAAATTAATTTCTTTCACTTATTATGGAGTTGTAAGAAATTGGCTCAACGAATTTCAATAAAATTTTTATATAACAACATACCATATAGAAATCAAGATGTTTAAATTAAAATTAAAAAGTAAAATAATATGACTTTTAGATGTAATTCTAGAGAACTGACGGCATGGATTTTAACCAAATACGACGTACATAATCTTCATATAAATAAATAACAAAATTATTATATTTCAACCAAGCCAACTTAACAGGGCCACCACAATATCAAAGTTAGAATTTTTCAGTAACTATTAATTTCGAAGGTATAGGCAGATCGGATTTCAAAGAAATTTTGCTTGTAAGATGAGTGTAGAATGGCAAAACGAAATGAACGTGTTTAAAACGGATCTAAAAAGCAAAGTTTCACAATATAAGGAATAATAATTTCTGACATCAAAGCAAATATATAAGTAAACGATTCAACTACGGCGAATTTGACGAAAAGTACTTCTGTACCACCGGGAACCTGTGTACATCTCTCTTGTTTATTTCCCAGAATGGCGAGCCCAGCCTAATATTTTTTTTATTTCTTATTTACGTCTTTTTTTCTACAGAAAGGAATTAAATTTGCAAACGTTTATAAATTACTTTTATTTTTACAGTTTCAAAAATTAATACAATTTTATAGATGTTTCGATGCTGTGTGGTGGATTTAAAACATTTGCGGTAGCTATAATTTTCTAAAATTTTACTTTCTTCATTTCAATTTTATTTCTCACAAGGCAAAACATTTTAAATTTACGATACGATACGATGCAATGACTTTTTTATTTACCGCTACACCTTAAGCTCCTGCGCTCTGGCGGAGACAATCTCTACTAACCATTGCCGGGCCAGGCTTTCTTCCTTTCTTGCCTGCCGTCTACTAGCAAACATTTCCACTACTAGAAAATGTCATCGATCGCTCTTAACTAAACCGGGAAATTGAATAGCGTAGGATATTTATTGAAAGCGTTGACATGTTATACTTACACGTTGGTAATAGAACACATTTCATATTATAACAGGTCATATAAATGTCAAAAATCTATTGCTCAAAATAATTAATGAATAGTGTTGAATGGCATAACGACTTAAAAATCAATGTTCTGTAATCTTGACATATTAAATCATTTTTAGGAAAATATCATCATCTAAGGTTTCCATGATCACAATTTTAGAATGTATCGCCAGCCTATATATTATCGTTAAATCGCAAGTTGAGAATTACTCCCAAAAGAGTTACCCTTAAAATTAGCACGTTCTTCATGAAGTTCTAATATAAATGAAAAACGATTTATATTATTCATTATAGTGATAGTGAATTATAGTGAATTTAAAAGTAAAATAATATGACTTTTAGATGTAATTCTAGAGAACTGACGGCATGGATTTTAACCAAATAGTACGTACATATTCTTCATGTAAATAAATAACAAAATTATTATATTTCAATCAAGCCAACTAAACAGGGACACCACAATATCAAAGTTAGAATTTGTCTGTAACTATTAATTTCGAAGGTCTTGTCTGAACGGATTTCAAAGAAATTTCGTTTTTTATGATAAGTATAGAATGGCAAAACGAAATGAACGTGTTTAAAAAGGATCTAAAAAGCAGGGTTTCCACAATAGAAGGAAAAATAATTTTCTGACATCAAAGCAAATATATCATTATACGATTATTTACGGCGAATTTGACGAAAAGTACTTCTGTACCACGGGGAACCCGTGTACATCCCTACTTGTTTATTTCTCCGAATGGCGAGCTCTGGCCTCCCTCGCAGGCGTAATATTGTTTTTTTTCTTCTTATTTTCGTCGTTTTTTCTACGGAAAGGAATAAAATTTGCACATCAGATATAAACGTTTAAAAATTACTTTTATTTTTACAGTTTCCAAAAATTAATGCATTTTTATTGATGTTTCGATGCGGTTTGGTTAATTTAAAACATTGGCCGTATCTATAATTTTCTAAAATTTAACTTTCATTATTCCAATTTTATCTCTCACAAGGCAAAACACTTTAAATTTACGATACGATACGATGCATTGACTTTCGTTCTTTGCCGCAAGACTATAAGCTCCTGCGCTCTGGCGGACACAAGCTCTACTAACCATTGCCGGGCCAGGCTTTCTGTATCATCTAGCCTGACGTCTTCTAGCAAACATTTTCACTATTAGAGAATGTCATCGCTCGTTCTTAACTAAACCGGGAAATTGAATAGCGTAGGATTCTTGTCGACAACGTTAACATGGTTTTCTTAGACGCTGGTAATAGAAACCATTTCATAATATAGCAGGTCATATAGACGTCAAAATCTATTGCTCAAAATAATTAATGAATAGGGTTGAATGGCATAACGACTTAAAAATCAATGTTCTGTAATCTTGACATATTAAATCATTTTTAGGAAAATATCATCATCTAAGGTTGCCATGATCAAAATTTTAGAATGTATGGCCAGCCTATATATTATCGTTTAATCGTAAGTTGAGAATTACTCCCAAAGAGTTACCCTTAAAATAAATATCACGTTATTCATGAAATTCTAGTATAAATGAAAAACGATTTAAATTATTCATTATAGTGATCACTTGCGATCCATACTTTAAGCTAACATATAGAAATGATTTAAAATCGTAAAATAAAATAAATTGAGATTTAAGGGTGAAATTTAAGAGGAATCAGGAAACTTCAGATTACGTCCTTTACGGATAGTTGTCATATATAGGAAATATACTCTGCGATAATTATGCTTGCAAAAATTTCTGAAATTAACTAAACCATTTAGAACCTCTTCACTGATTGAAAAAGTAATTTAAATGATTGATTTTACAGAAATTTTGAATATATAAAAGTTGTTGCAATTCCAATAATTAGTTCAGATGTCTCTAAGAATGCAACATAACATTTATATATTCAATATCTCTATAAATTCATTAATTTATTTTTTATTCAGTATGTTTTATATTAGTTATTAATAACAAAATGATCATGTTTTTATTTTTACAATTTTTGTGCTATTTATAAAGGTTAATAACTTTAAATAATTATTTTTATTTATTTTTCATTTTTATTTATACACTTTTAGTTATATTTAATTGGAAGGAATTTAATTGATAAGACTAATCTTAATAAAAATCCATAAAATATATTTAAATAAACGTCGTTATTAGATAACGCCTTTTAAGAAATATTCTATACGTGGAAAACTAACAAGCCTAATTAAATGTATAAAAATAAACGTTGATATACGTGGTTCATTTTTAGGAAAAATGAACAACTGTAGTGATCACTTTTTAGGAAATATTATCATCAAAATCTACTAATTCTGGTAAAATATAATAAAGCAAACGCCGAAAACCGTCACCGGTTTTTAGGAAAAATAAACGTCGATTTTAGTCTTCGATTTCTGAGAAAATTAAACGTCGGAAACTACCAAGCCTATGTGTAAGCTTCCATATTGGTCGAAATTATCCCGGGAAAATAAAAGTCGATTTAAATCATCGATTTAAGAAAAATCAAAGTTGAATTTCGGTACGATCTCCAGACGCATTGTTGTCGCAGAGCACTTTAGTAGGGGCGAAAAGGAGGGAAGTGAGCTGCTTTGTTACTGCCAATACATTTTTCCCCTGCGCACGGCAGTAGGGGCGGTAAGGTGGAAAGAGAGCTGATCGGAAGAGGGGAGTGAGATGCGCGAGACAGGTTGCTATCTGTAGTACTTCCACAGAATATTACATTCTAGAGATTGTCTACTATTTTAGACTAAATTGAACTCTGAAAACCAATACAAATTAGAGCGATGGATATGTCAGGAAATATTCCAATCAGCCACTTAGCAGGCACGTTCGGACACCGTGGTCTACCGCTGTCTCTGCTTTTCCTTCGGTTCCTCAATGTGTGCGATTTGGCAATGTCATGGAATTTCAGAGCTGAAGATAGTCTTAGTCTACCATAGTAGGTTGGGACTAAGGATTAATAAAAGTGAGAAGTAGTAGAGGATAGATAAATGATAGAGGACGTCACCTTTTTAGTGGATGGCAGGGGGTGCAGTGCAACAATTGTCCATAGTTTTCCTACGTTATCTTTTCCTATTATGGTCTCTTATCGTCCTTGGGAAAAACGATCCTCTATATCGATCCGTTCTACGGTCGATCTCACTAATCTTATCCTCACTGTCCTGCATTCCGAGATACGTCGGGCTTCTGATAAGTCCTACTACCTCATTCGCTAGTCCCTCCGACATAAATTTTTCCAGTCGTTTAATTCTGGCCTGCAGCCTACGTTCCTCTAACGATGTCCATTTCAGATTTTCTATTAATGATGTTACGCTTTGTTTACTATCGTAATTCCTCTTTACAATTCTAGCTGCCCTGCGCTAAACCATTTCTATCTCGTTAGTGATTCCCTTTTCGTAGGGATCCCACACAGCTGAAGCATATTCGACCTGCGGTCGAACCAAGGATAAATAACATAATTCTTTCACTTTTTCGGAGCTATTTCGAACTATTCTCCCTATAAAGGCCAGCTTTTTGTAAGCGGCACCTATCAATCGGCGAATGTGGGTGTCCCACGAGAGATCACGATGGATCGTGACTTCGAGGTATTTAATCGAGTCTAAAACTGGAATCTCTACTCCGTCCAACGAATAATTATTATACAACGAGATACTCTTTGTTCTCCAGAAGTTGATGACGCAGCTTTTCTTTTGGTTTATCTCTAACTGCCATTCCTTACACCATGCAGAAATAGCTTGTAGGTCATTTTGGTGATACTAGTGGTCTTCCGGATTGCTTATTTCTCTATAGATGATGGTGTCGTCCGCGAAAAGCCTAATTTTACTTCTGACTACTGAGCTGATATTGTTTATATAAATTAGAAATAATAACGGACCAATTACACTACCCTGCGGAGCGCCAGAGACAACCTCCACTAGGTTCGAAGATTCCCCATCTACAACAACCTTCTCCTTCCTATGATTTAAAAATTCACGGATCCAACTAACGATTTTAGAATTAAAGCATAAGGTTTCTAATTTCATTATTAACTTCGTGTGAGGTACCTTATCAAAGGCTTTCCTAAAATCTAAGAAGGTGGCATCGACCTGCGTATTCTTTTCTCCGCTTCTCAGTATACAATTAACAAAAAGACCGAGCTGAGTATTACATGACCTACATTTCCTGAAGCCGTGTTGACAATCATCTAACAATAAATAACTATCAAGAAATCGCATTATGTTGCTAACGAGTATATGCTCGAGAATCTTACACGATATCGAAGATAAAGAAATCGGCCTGTAATTTTCTGGGTTCTCCTTGTCGCCGCCCTTATGAATCGGGGTAACGTGCGCTAACCTCCAGTCGCTAGGGACCTCTGCGCGGGAAATGGATTTCTCGAAGATTATCCGAATAAAAGGTGCTATTTCTTCAGCTAATTCTTTTAAAACGCGTGTAGGAATTTCTTCGGGGCCAATGGCTTTGCTATGTCTGATGGAACTTATTTGCTTTGCTATTCCCACCTCAGAAAATACTATATCTTCCATCAGGCCCCCCCTTATTGCTGATGCATAATGTACGCAATGGTCGCTGACGGCCTTGAATGCTTTTACAAAATGACCGTTTAACAGGTTGGTTTTCTCTACGCTATCATGAATAACGTCACCCGAGTGATTAGGCTGGGAAGGTATGGTAGGGCCTCTACCTTGGACCTCTCTCACTTAGGACCAAAACGCTTTAGGGTCCTCCTTCAAATAATAATTTAATACCTTATTCCGGAATTTAGTAAAAGCCTCGCGCATAGTAGTTCTCGATTTAGTGCGGGATTCCTTATACGTCTTAACTTTAGTTGCTCTATATTCATCGGATGATGTAGACGGCATATTTTTTATTTTCGCGTGGCTTATTCTCTGACGCCTAAGCGCACTCCTAACTTGCTTATTGTACCAACGTGGCTCTTTATTGTCGACCTTCAATTTATGGAATTTACTTATCGATACCCTATAGCATTATTTCCTTGAATAGTTTCCATGACGACTCAGCACCTGATCGTTCGGTCATATCACGGAAGCCAGGTAGTATTTTTCGTAGGCGCGACTTGAAGCTTGAAAAGTTTACCTTCCCAACCCGACTCCCCTTGGGCCCGGCCTCCATCGAAGAGACGGGAGTGGGTACGGGCGCAATGGCCGTGGAGTCGTCCTCCGACAACACCTCGAACCTATTACTGACAGGAAGGGGTTCCGCCGAAGCATTCCCAACTCCCTGCCTCCACAGCACCACCCCACGATCTCCCCGAGTGGACACCACTCTCCACTCATCGGATTTCCCAGCCCGAGGACCCTCAGCCCGCGGTAAGGAGTCAGATTCAACCCTGATCGCTCTACCGGCAACCGCACCCAGGCGAACCCGGGCCGCCAATTTGGCGCGGCGAACTTTCAGGGATGACCCCGCACCCCCCACACGAACCGAGTCTGCCTCGGACCTTTCCACCCTCTGAAGGAGGTCCCAACCACCCTCTCCAGCTCCGTGATTCGAGCCCTCATGGCCTCGCAACCAGCGGCGCACAAGAAGGAGGAAACGGGAGTCCTCGGTGAAGCCATCCTAAATTTACCTCATTTATATACTAACGCAAAAGAGTTACAATATTAAAATAAAAGCTGTAATGGGATATAGCTATAGAATTTGGTCTGTTTTAAAGCGGGGACACTCTTCGTGTGGCGTACGAGAAAGGGTCAAACGCAGGTATAATTTGAAAGGCGAAACAACACAAACAAGGTTAGATCACGCACAGGAGATGGTAGTACACAACAACGAAAAATATTAATACTATGGAGCGTAAAACTAAAACAACCTTACAAATGTAACGAGAATATGCTATTACATAATAACTACTATGATATAAATATTATTTTCTAAAGGGGAGAATGAAATTTCTAACAAGAAACTACGAGGATTAAAAGTTAGCTATTACGGTAGAGAAAATAAAAACTATAACGTGGATGTTATAACAAAACTAATTACATAACTTAAACGAATGTTAAATAAAATTGCCGAAGGATAACAATAGAATAAAGTAAATTGTTAGTTCTACGTAACACTACAGGTACTCTATTGCTACAGCTACTCTAGTCGCTTGAGGCTACGTAGGAGATCGCAGGAGCAACTGAAAGGCACCTCCGTTCACTTCAACAGCCAGGTAAAGACTTGCTTCTGTTGAAAATAAATTTTAAAACTGAAACTAAATCATTAAGCGTAGTCAACGTTTCTGTTGCAATTGTTAGCATAGAAATTAGAATTAATCATCTCATATATTTGCATGAATATTTTATCATGCGTGAAGACTTAAGAGCCATTTCAGCGTGGTGCAAAGAATGGCAAATCGAAATTAATTATACTAAATGTGCCGCAGTCACGTTCTGGAAATGTAAGAACAAAGATTTAGGGTTCGAATATAAAATAGATGAAATGAGTATTCGACAAGCTGAGTATGTAAAATATTTAGGAGTAACCATTTGTCGAGATCTTTCGTGGGACATGCACATTCGTCGAGTTATAGGCGCGGCCAACAAGAAACTGGCATTCATAGGTAGAATAGTACGGAACACTACAGAGAAAGTACGCGAAACATGCTACTTATCACTGGTAAGACCACAAGTGGAATACGCAACGAGCATATGGGATCCGTACGAGAAGGGACACATAATTCAACTAGAAAGAGTACAGCGCAGAGCAGCCAGATTTGTAAAACATAAGTACGAACATAAGGAAAGCGTCACCTCTTTATTGAGCGATTTGAACTGGGTATCACTGGAGGACCGTAGATTGCACTCAAGGTTGAAACTTCTAGAGAAATATAGGTCAGAATGTCTAAAAGAGGAGGTAGTGGGAATAATTGTGGCACCGACGTATATAGGTAGAAATGATCGAGACGATAAAATACGTGAGATCGATTGTAGGACGGAGCGTTATCTAGGCTCGTTCTTTCCGAGGACAATAAGAGATCACAATAGGAAATTTCGAATTGCGTTAGACAATCTTTAGGTAGGATTTGGTGCATTGCACCCCCTGCCACCCACCAACTAGGTGAATTGCAGGGTAACTTGTAGATGTAGATGTAGATGTAATTTAATATTGAAAAGAAAATATCAGTACTGTTTATGCCCATTCGTCGGCCGTTTCAAAAACTGTACTTATTGAAAAAGTATCACGAGTAGTCAGTGCCTAACCAGGTTAAGATTGTGATCATGTGAACGAGGTACAAGAGACACCAAAATTTAAGCGTCAACGTCAAATTTAATTTAATGTTTCGATGCTTCAGCGATCGATTCTAACTACCAATGTCAAAGCCCCCTTAATAGCCCAAACGCCCCCTTAAAGTTAGTAGTCACCTCAAAGCCCCCCTGAATGGAAGTAGCACCCCCATGGGGGGCGCTACCGCCTACGTTGGGAAACCATGATCTAGATCATAAATAGCGCGTAACTTGTCCTTAAGAGAAAACAAAGCCGTGACCCTGACATTGCCAGATGCGCTAACAACCTCTCAACCGAGTCAGAAGGAATTATGACGCATCCTCTTCACTTCATAATCTCCTATTACATCTACATCTACATGTTACCCTGCTATTCACCTAATTGGTGTGTGGCAGGGGGTGAATTGCACCATAACCTACCTAAAGATTGTCTATCGCAGGTTGAAATTTTCTACTGTGATCTCGTATTGTCCTCGGAAAGAACGAGCCTAGATAACGGTCCGTCGTACAATCGATCTCACGTATCTTATCATCACGGTCGTTTCTACCTATTTACGTTGGTGCTTCAATTATTCCTACAACCTCGTCCTTTAGACATTCCTATCTTTATTTCTCCAGAAGCCGCAACCTTGAGTGCAATCTACGATCCTCCAGTGGTACCCAGTTCAAATCCATATCTCTCATATTCCACTTACATTCTACCTCCTACCGACATTATAACTGTAGCACCGAGACGGTTGCATTGAATGAAATGGTGGGGCGTGCGATTTGAACATCCACGTTCGTAAGAGAAGAGGAGGGGTTAGGCCGTGTGAAAAGAACAATACACCTTTCCCGTGTTCCGTAATATTGACTCAGCCAGTTGCTTACAGCAAGTGTTCCGCCTAAGCTCTGCGCGCTGCTTATGTAGGCCGTGGAATCTTCTCGCACCTTCTGAGCATGATTCACCCGGCTAGACCTTTCTAGACCCTTCCGTATCTATGAATCATGCTCATATAAGCCTTTGTATAGGACGAGCTAGGCGCCCATATCTCGTCCTGTAGCCTACCTGTTTTTCTGGGGTTTAGCACTGTTCAGTTTCTCCGCGTTGTCGTGAGACTCGTAGAGCGCTCGGAGAGGTACCTAATAAGAAAACAAATATATTTACCTCTATTAATGCACAATAATACCCTCTCATTATAACGAATATACAGCGTATGTTATGCACTCCTTAGATAGTTGCATAATATTTCTAGAATAAAATAAATTGAGATAATATTTTATTGAAGATTGATATCTTCCTTAGTGGGGTGGGGTATTTACCTTACTACGCCCTTTTGTATCTTCCATTGAAAAAGAGTGGGGTGGGTAACAGAGAAAATGATAGGGAGTGTAAAATGAGGGATATATGATGATAAGGGAAAGAACAAGGAGTATGAGCTGAAGGTGAGGGGTGGTAATAGGGAAGAGGTGGAATTTTAGGGTGATTAGAGGGAATGGGAGAGAAATTGGAGAGTGAGGTCGAGCCGAATGAGGATGGAGGAGGAAAAGTTGCCTTGAGGCAGGTAGGTCGGTCAAGAGTTTGATTTATGGTTAAGAGTGATAAAAATTAAATTGAGGCAAACAGGAGTAAAATATGTTCTAAGAATTTTTAAAAAGATATTATGAAATTTAAAACATCTACCATTAATTCAAGAACAAGCAAATAAAAATTATATGCTTGCCTTAGGTATCTCCAATAGCCACAACAAGGTTAAAAAACCATTTGAGCATTTCGGCTAAAAAGCAGCCGTCTTCAGTGGCAATATACCAAAAAGAACCTATTATAATCTTATATATATATATTTATATATATATATATATATATATATATATATATATATATATTTGTTTTATTCAAGCCCTTCGACATCAGAAAAATTTCTTACCTTTAGTAGGATTCGAACCACCTCAGGCTTGTACTGCTCTTCATGAGCCATGAATTAAAACAAATAGTACGTCACGTTGAGCATGACAAACTACTGAGAAATCTATCTATATATTTGTTGGTCATGTACTATAAAATTTATAAAGAATCGAAATAGAAAATCTGAATTTGGCAAGAATGCTTGATTCACATTTTAAAAGTGATTAAAAAATATTTCGAAAAAAACCCGGGTTCGTCTCTAAGGAAGACATTTCCATAAAGTATCACGTAGACACCGATTTTAAGACGTGCAGGCTTTTATTCTTTTTGAGATCTAAATTTAAAAGAATAAACCTATGATCTTCGGATCTAAACCAATTTAAAGATAAAATATAAAGATTCTTATTCTGTTAGTCTTTCTCCGCCTACACTTAGAAATACCTCATGTTAAACGTTAAATTCACATATTTTGAGGAAATCATTATATTTTAACGGGATGTTGCATTGCCAAATTGTAAAACCTCGAAATCCTATTGTTATTTCAATCCTTATGGGTGAAAGCGTGCTTTGAATGCTTTTAATACGAGAGAGAGAAAGAAGGAAGGAGAGGGAAATGAATCGTTGCGTTATATGCGAGAAGGAATACATCCGAATGTACAACATTAATTATTGGCATATTAAAATTACTTAGAATTATCGTAGGAGGTCGAAACTTCAAACAACGTATGTATAAAAGAACGAAAGTGTGTTTTCCTGCAATATATTTTTGAATACGCGTCGAATCGATCGACAAATCAGTTTTTAAAGTGAGAATTTGACGCATAATTAGTGATTTGCGTTTTTGCCGGTTTTGTGTAATTGGGTACCATTGGACTTAGATAATTCTTTCACGAAAATTTAATTAAAAATTTTACCGTAGATTTTAAACAGGCACCTACCTATTTAGTTAATAAAGTTAATTTTTGAAGAACATATAAACTTTAATATATTTCACATTAAGACTAAAAATAAATTAAAATAAATTTTTTAAGTTAATAACTTTTATAAAGCGCACAAAAAGTGTAAAAATAAAAATATAATAATTTTGTTATTAATAACTTATATAAAATGCACTGAATGAAAATGCAATTTAAATGATTGAATTTATAGAGATATTGAATATATAAATGTTATGTTCCATTCTTTAAGGGGGTATATATGAGTTAAACCTTCAAAATTCACTGTTTTTTTATTTTAGTTTTTGATAGCTGAATCATTTTTCTACATAATGATGCAAACTGCATCCAAAAGTTCGAAAAATTACGCTGTCAGCAAATATTTATCTCATAGAATGCGCGGTCGTCTGACTCATCAGGAACTTCGTCACTCGGCAGCTGTCTGCCAAGGGGATTTGTAAAAAAGAGAAGAGGGGAGTAGAAGGTATTGGAGGGCTCAACACGTGACAATCGAGTGTCGAAGTTCCTTTGTGTATTTTGGATTGGTTTGTGAATGTTTTGCACGTGTTTAGACCTTTTTCGAGGTATTATTTTGGTATTGTATCTATCACAAGCCATACTGCTGAAATGCATCCATGCTGTCCTCCCGGGATAGGCGATAAGAAAGGGAGCAAGAGACGTTATAAAAAAACGAAGATTTTACGGAAATCGATTTATGAAAGAAGTAGATGAAGCTCGTGAAGAGATAACTTCGGCATCGAGTCGAAAGCTACACCATAGTGATCCCAGCCCTTCCACTAGTTATCCGAGTGAATGCAATCCAAGGAATGAAATAATTGATTTTGATACCATATTCGGTGGATTGAAAAAGTGCTTACGATGTAGTAGGTGTGCTGGAGAAGTAAGCTTTAGTCAAGAAAGTGTGCGTGGACTAGGATTTAAACTTGCTGTGAGTTGTGAAAAGTGTAGTGATATTGCCTGTATACCGTCATGCCGGCAAATTGGAAATCATGGCAATCAGTACTGCGTAAACAGGAGAATGGTTCTTGCAATGAGAATGCTGGGACAAGGACAATCAGGTGCAAGAACATTCTGCGGAATTATGAACCTACCATCTCCCATACGACAGTCCACCTATGATAATATCGTTAAAAAAATATGTGATTCCTCAGAAATTGTGAAGGAGGAGTCGATTGGACGTGCTGCCATAGAAGAAATTGCTGCTACAATAACTGACGCAGACGAAGTTGAAGACGGCATTGCCGTTTCTGGAGATGGAACTTGGCGAAGACGAGGATTTTCATCATTGCAGGGTGTCACTACTGTCATTGGCATCAAGACAGGCAAAGTTATCGACTTAGCAGTAAAGAACAGTTACTGCAAAGAATGTGAAGTATGGGAAAAAAATCGGGTACAGAGAAATACATGGAATGGCTTGACAATCATAAGGAACACTGTGCAGCAAATTACGAAGGATGTGCCGGAGGTATGGAAGTGCAAGGAATGCTGGAAATATTTGATAGTTCATCAGAAAAGTACGGATGTAAATATCTGAAATACATTGGCGATGGTGATTCTAAAGTGCATAAGGCTGTGTGTGAAGCTAGACCATATGGAGATGAGAAAATAGAGAAGAAAGAATGTATTGGTCATGTTCAGAAGAGAATAGGAACAAGATTGAGATCTATTAAAAAAGATTTAGCCGGGGTGAAGTTGTCGGACGGAAAGGGGATTGGCGGACAGAGAAGACTGACTGCAAAACTGATTGACAAATTAACAACATACTATGGAAATGCTATAAGGGCAAAAACCGCCAGTTTAAATGATATGAGAAATGCTGTATGGGCAACTTACTATCATTATAGGTCCACAAATTCCAACCCGCAACATTTCTTATGTCCTAAAGGAGAAGACAGTTGGTGCAGCTGGCAAAAAGCACAAGCCAGCAATGATTTTAACTTTGAATTTTCAAGTGAAGTCGAAACAGCAGTAATGGATGCCCTTCTGTCTGTATATACCGCATTATCTGATGAGGAGCTACTAAAAAAATGTATTGGTGGTTATAACCAAAATAACAATGAGTCATTAAACAGTAAGATTTGGAAACTCGTACCGAAACACTCATTTAGGGGCTTAAATACTTTATTGACAGCTGCAAATATTGCTGTTGCAACCTTCAATGATGGTGGAATGGCAATTGTGAAAGTAATGGAGGAATTGAACATCATTCCTGGCACCCGTGCAACCACAGCCGCTGTAGAAGAGGACAAGCGGCGTCTGTCTGTCGCTGCATCAAAGAGGGAACAGTCGACGTTAGAGACACGAAGAAAGAGAAGGCGCATAAAACAGGCAGCAGAAGAAGAGACATTGGCTGCTGAAGGGGCCTGTTACATGCCAGGAGGATTTTGAAAGGGGTATGTTTCCACTTCATTGCCAGAAATTATTGTTTTATCTTTAAAGCCATTTTCCCGAAAACTACATTTTCTACATTTTGGGCCACGATTTCTCAAAAACCGTTATCGATAAAAATCTGAAATTTAATACATGTATTCAGCAAACAAATAGAAATGGAGTAGACTACAGATTTTGAAATATTTAAATTGGTTCTTCTGCAATTCAAATATAATATACGAAATTTTATGAATTTTCCATACAGTATATTTAATTGCAAACAGAAATAGCAGTAATTACTCAATTTTAATGCGGAAGAGGCCATTTGTGTATTAATATAATTTGCAAAACTGTTTTATTTTTTGATTCCGACTATTCGTTACATCACAATCATGGCCCGAAGACGACAATGCCGAATCATAGACGCCAACTTGAAACGGCCATTTTTCAGAAAGAATCAACAATAATTTTTTTTGCAAAGAATGGTTTATAAAAATGTATGTCCTTAACATACTTCAAAGCATATAGATTGGATTTTTTATTTCCCAACTACAGCTTTTCAAAAATAGGCATTATTTTCATGGGTTAACAAATATATACCCCCTTAAGACATCTGAACTAATTATTGCAATTGCAACAGAAATTTTATATATTCAATATATAATGTTATGTTGCATTCTTTAAGACATCTGAACTAATTATTGGAATTGCAACAGAAATTTTATATATTCTATAAATTCAATCATTTAAATTATTTTTTCATTCAGTAAATAGGCTCTAAATGATTTAGTTAATTTCAGAAATCTTTGCAAGTATAATTATCGCTGAGTAAATTTCATATATATGACAAATATACGTAATGCATATAATCTGAAGTTTCCTGATTCCTCTTAAATTTTACAGTAAAATTTCAATTAAATGTATTTTACGATTTAAAATCAGTTCTATATGTAAGCTTAAGGTGCGGATCGCAAGTGATCACTATAATGAATAATATAAATCGTTTTTCATTTATAGTAGAATTTCATGAAGAACGGGATATTCATTTTAAAGGTAACTTTCTTGAGAGTAATTCTCAACTTACGATTTAACGATAAAATATAGGCTGGCACTACATAAAAAATTGTGATCTTGGCAATCTGAGATGCTGATAATTTCCAAAAAATATTTTAATATATCAAGTTTACAGAACCATTGATTGTTATATTGTTTTGCCATTCAACCATTTTCATTCATTATTTTTGAGCAATAGTTTTTTGACATTTATACTACTACGCTAAATGATTTACTTTCTGTTTGAAAATGTATTATCAAGAGCAACAACGCGTAGTGGCAAAAAAATTAAGCATTCACGAATAATATGAGCTAATTACGTCTCGGTATTTTCTCTTGTGTAGTATAGGCATATAAATTGTAAATTTATTTCGATTATAACTGTTTTGATGAGACGGTCGTTGAAACATTAAATTTTTTTAAACTAACCCTTAAATACTCCTTCATATTCCCCTTTCTACTAATGCCAATAGTGGAAATTAAGCCTTTTAAAACAAGGGTTCGATCAATACCAAGCACCAATTAACCTTTGTGCCTAGAAATATTTCGGCAGTAGCAACTCTTTTTCTCTACTTTACCAATAAACTTTTTTTCATATAAATTTCAGCTCATTTTTCATTTAAGTGAAAGATTAAAAGCAATGATGTGTCTCCGGTATGAAGAGATTATATTCGCACTCTTTCTTAAATCAGCCCTGGCTCTTAATTTTTGGCGCTGAAGCCAATTTCTGAAGCAAAGTTGTCCTTTCCTGGTTTATTTACATATTTTTCATGTAATTAATTACACTTCAGCAAAGTAAACATTTGTACCATGAAAATGTTCATCGTCGAATGTGATTCAAAGCAGTTGAAATTAAGAAAGAGTGGTTATCTCAATCTTTGAGTTAGATGTCCTTACGAGAAGCACAAGTAAAAGAACTATATATTTATTCGTGTGGCAAAAGTTCAACAGTCCTCTTTTTTCCTAGAAAACGTCTTCAGTAAATGAACGACCACAGTATATCCTATCGATTTAGCAAAATAAAAACAACGCGGGTTTTTAAAAATATCCTTAATTAACAAATTAAATGGCAAAATTGAAATCTAATTTCTGTGTCTAATTTGTATTTGTTAGAGAACGGGAATAAGTAAACGCGTTCTGGGGATCATCGCGAGTATCTTAAGATTTTTGTTTAAGATCACATGAGTACCTACACTTTTATCTTTCTGAAAAAATTCATTTCTTCAATTCATGTCATTTTTTTCTTAAACTGTGATTAATCAATGTAGCTATATACTTCCCCACCACCGGATGTATAAGCTCATATACAGCCTGGACGGTTGCTTTGCTATGGTAAAAACCAAGGTATAGATATTATCCAGAAAAGGCTAATCGGACGATTATATTATCTGAAGGAGTTAAAATAATCACTTGTTTTAACTCTCTATTTCAAGAATTCATTTTCAAAATTATATGCATGGATTTTTTTAAATACCGGCAGTGAAATGCGTAACTCAATGTAAGATACGTCCTGCCACCTAGGAGCAAGCGCTCGTACTTAATGAAACAAAGTTGGCCTAAGAAGGTACGTAGTGGATTGGATGTTCAATCGAAAAATCAATTATTATACTCTTTATTAGGAACAATATGAAGCGATGTGTAAAATTTATTAGTACTGTGGTACAAGCGCGAGAAATATTATGAAATCTTATTCCACAAATATTTGAATATTCGAGTAGCACAAAATTTAATTTATGTGTTAAATGATACAAGAAGTAGATCTTGTGAGGTTGGAAGAGATGAAAGAATGGACAAGGAAAAATTTTTTAGCGTTGCATCTTAGGGGGAAAACTACCGGTGCCAACCCAAAATTCAAACTTATCAATTCTTAAAGGAAACAGCAAAGCGATGAAGATTTTATAAAGCATTTATAATATTTTTCAGACTAAACAGCAATGCGTAGTGTATTTTTTACCAAAATACTCAAGCGATAAAACATGCTGAGTAAATGGTTTTTAGTGCTTTTCGCCATTGCTGAAAAGCACCATTATCTTTGTGATATCCGTCCGTCGTAATAGGAAAGCAAGTGGTGAGAAATTAAGAATAGGCACATGGAATGTTAGGACTATGAATTCAGGGGGTAAACTAGAGAACATAAAAAGGGAAATGAGAAGGAATAATGTAGGTATAGTAGGTCTTAGTGAAGTTCGGTGGGAAGGAGAAGGCGAGATAAATTCAGACGAATTTAAGATTATTTACTCGGGAGGGGAGAAAAAGGAAAGAGGAGTGGGGATTATAATGAGAAAAGAGATAGCTGAAAGAATTAGCAAGGTAGTGACAGTTAATGATAGATTAATAGCCGTAAAACTTCAGATGGAGCCAGTGGAAATGCTTATAATTCAAGTGTATATGCCAACGACTAATGCTGGCGACGACGAAGTAGATGAAATGTATGAACAGATTATGGAGATATTGGAGGAGGAGGGAAAAGGAAGGATCACCACCATAGTAATGGGAGATTGGAACAGTGTAGTCGGAGAGGGACAGGAAGATAACATAGTGGGAAAATATGGACTAGGGAAGAGAAATGAAAGAGGGGATAAACTTGTGGAATTCTGCCATAGAAATAGATTAATTGTAACTAATACATGGTTTAAGCATCACCAGCGGAGACTTTACACATGGAGAAGCCCAGGAGTCCAGAGACGATACCAGATAGATTACATACTAGTCAATGAAAGATTTAGAAATAGCGTTAAAAATGTGAAAACACTACCAGGGGCAGATAGCGATTCTGACCACAACCTTTTGGTGGCAAATATACAATGTAGACTGAAGAGCGTTAAGAGAAACATAAGAGTTAACAAGAAATGGAACTTAGAGGAACTCCTTAAAAACAAGGAGGCTATTATGACTGAGCTGGAGGAAAGGTTGGGGGAGAGAGATGAAGAAAATAGGAAGAATGTAGATGAGGAGTGGAGATACATCTATAGCAACATTAAAGATGTAATGGAAAAGAAGGTAGGAAAGATAACGAGTGAAAGAAACAAAAAACCCTGGATCACAGCAGCCATGCTGCAAAAAATGGAAGAGCGGAGAAAGTGGAAGAACATAAACACTGAAGAAGGCCAAAGAAAGTACAAGGAGTTAAATAATGCTTTAAGAAGGGAAACAGATAAAGCCAGAGAACAGTGGATAAATGAGAAATGCGAGGAGATTGTCGAATGTGAAAGAATTTGTAGAACAGACCTCATGTATAGCAAAGCAAGAGAACTATTCAAGAAAAAAGCAAGAAAGATAGGACGTAAAGGAATCATGAACAAAAGTGGTAAAATAGTATCGGAGCCAGACAATGTAAAGAATGTCTGGAAAGAAGACATTGAGGTTCTGTATGACAAAGAAGGAAAGCCAAGAAATACTGAATTAAATGAAGAAGAGGATGTGGAAGAAGATCAGCTAGGACCAAGTATTCTCGAGTCTGAAGTTAAAAGAGCAATTGATGACATGAAAAGAAGAAAGGCTGTTGGGAGTGATGATATACCCGTGGACGTTCTTAAGGTTTTGGGGTCTAAAGCAGTTAAGCAACTCACAAATTTTTTTAACCAAGTATATGATACTGGCGTATGGCCTGAAGATTTTTTAGATGTTGTGATGGTACCACTGGAGAAAAAGAACAATGCAAAATGTTGTAAGGATTACAGAACTATTAGTTTAATTTCTCATACAGCTAAAGTTCTAACCAGAATAATAACCAAAAGAATTGAATGTAAAATAGAAAAGGAGCTGCAAGATAATTAGTTTGGTTTTAGAAGAGGAAGGGGGACTAGAGATGCAATAGGATGTATGAGGATGATGATAGAAAGAGCACTAGAAGTCAATAAAGATATGTATTTTTGTTTTGTAGATTGGGAAAAAGCTTTTGATGGAGTGAAATGGGATAAGATGCTAGGTATTTTAAAAAAATTAGGAATAGATTGGAAAGATAAAAGACTGCTTTAAAACCTTTACTTTGATCAAAAGATTAGAGTCAGGGTTGAAGGAGAAGAAACAGAAAGTACTTCAATAGGGAGGGGAGTGAGGCAGGGTTGTCCTATTTCACCAGCGATATTTAATATTTATGCAGAAACAATAACAGAAGAAGCGTTGGTGGAAGAGAAAGGATTTAAGATAGGAGGTGAAAGTATTACCACCATTAAATACGCAGATGATCAGGGCTTAATAGCAGAAGGCGAGAAAGAGCTTCAGAGGATGACAGACAGACTAGTTGAGGTTGGCCAACAATATGGAATGAAGATCAATACAGAAAAAACGAAAGTCATGGTGGTTTCAAAGGAACATAAAGAATTAAATATAATGGTAAATGGCAAAAAATTGGAACAAGTAAGTAGTTTCAAATATCTCGGCAGTATTTTAGCACAGGATGGAAGTAGTACACAGGACATCAGAAGTAGGATTGCAATGGCAAAAGCAGCATTTAACGAGAAGAAGGAGCTTCTCACAAGCAAGAAAATAAATCTAGAAACAAGGAAGAAATTAGCAAAATGCTACATATGGAGCATAGCTCTTTATGGTGCAGAGACGTGGACGATAAGGAGAAAGGAGGAAAAATATTTAGAAAGTTTTGAGATGTGGGTATGGAGAAGAATGATGAAAGTGAAATGGACAGAGAGGAAGAGAAACGAAGAAGTATTAGAAATGGTGGGAGAAGATAGGATGCTAATAAACACAATCAGGAAAAGAAAAGCAAATTGGATAGGGCACATATTGAGAAGACAGTGTTTACAAAGGACGATCTTAGAAGGAAAAATTAGTGGAAAAAGAGGAAGAGGGAGAAAAAGAATAGGAATATTAGATAATATAAAGCAGGTATATAATACTTACAGAGATATAAAAGAGGCTTCTAGGGAGAGAGAGAAATGGAGGCAGCGATTCAGTTAAAACCTTCGGACAGAAGCATGATGATGATGATGATCCGTCCGTCCGTCCGTACGTCCGACGGTATATATCAGGGACGAATTGGCTTAACCTATTTCAACCTAATTTAGTACATAGAATATTCACATAAATTAATGGCCAAAATGAAATATTGGAACAAGATCGATTAAGCGGGGTTGCCACAATTGAAAAGTTAAACTTTTTGATAATTATGAATTTGGGAGGAATTGGCTGAACCGATTTCCATAAAACATTGTATGGAGGAGTGTAACATATAGAAACGAAATCAAGATGCTTAATATAGATAAATAAATCAGGGCTACCACAATAAATCAAATAATAACATTCCTTTACACATACATTTGTTGAAATATATTCATCAAATTTAATATTTATAATGTACACATATATAGAAAACAATAAACGCAGATTTAATTGAATCGGCCAAACAGGGATGCCACAATTACAAATTAATTTCTTTCACTTATTATGGAGTTGTAAGAAATTGGCTCAACGAATTTCAATAAAATTTTTATATAACAACATACCATATAGAAATCAAGATGTTTAAATTAAAATTAAAAAGTAAAATAATATGACTTTTAGATGTAATTCTAGAGAACTGACGGCATGGATTTTAACCAAATACGACGTACATAATCTTCATATAAATAAATAACAAAATTATTATATTTCAACCAAGCCAACTTAACAGGGCCACCACAATATCAAAGTTAGAATTTTTCAGTAACTATTAATTTCGAAGGTATAGGCAGATCGGATTTCAAAGAAATTTCGCTTGTAAGATGAGTGTAGAATGGCAAAACGAAATGAACGTGTTTAAAACGGATCTAAAAAGCAAAGTTTCACAATATAAGGAATAATAATTTCTGACATCAAAGCAAATATATAAGTAAACGATTCAACTACGGCGAATTTGACGAAAAGTACTTCTGTACCACCGGGAACCTGTGTACATCTCTCTTGTTTATTTCCCAGAATGGCGAACCCAGCCTAATATTTTTTTTATTTCTTATTTACGTCTTTTTTTCTACAGAAAGGAATTAAATTTGCAAACGTTTATAAATTACTTTTATTTTTACAGTTTCAAAAATTAATACAATTTTATAGATGTTTCGATGCTGTGTGGTGGATTTAAAACATTTGCGGTAGCTATAATTTTCTAAAATTTTACTTTCTTCATTTCAATTTTATTTCTCACAAGGCAAAACATTTTAAATTTACGATACGATACGATGCAATGACTTTTTTATTTACCGCTACACCTTAAGCTCCTGCGCTCTGGCGGAGACAATCTCTACTAACCATTGCCGGGCCAGGCTTTCTTCCTTTCTTGCCTGCCGTCTACTAGCAAACATTTCCACTACTAGAAAATGTCATCGATCGCTCTTAACTAAACCGGGAAATTGAATAGCGTAGGATATTTATTGAAAGCGTTGACATGTTATACTTACACGTTGGTAATAGAACACATTTCATATTATAACAGGTCATATAAATGTCAAAAATCTATTGCTCAAAATAATTAATGAATAGTGTTGAATGGCATAACGACTTAAAAATCAATGTTCTGTAATCTTGACATATTAAATCATTTTTAGGAAAATATCATCATCTAAGGTTACCAAGATCACAATTTTAGAATGTATCGCCAGCCTATATATTATCGTTAAATCGCAAGTTGAGAATTACTCCCAAAAGAGTTACCCTTAAAATTAGCACGTTCTTCATGAAGTTCTAATATAAATGAAAAACGATTTATATTATTCATTATAGTGATAGTGAATTATAGTGAATTTAAAAGTAAAATAATATGACTTTTAGATGTAATTCTAGAGAACTGACGGCATGGATATTAACCAAATAGTACGTACATATTCTTCATGTAAATAAATAACAAAATTATTATATTTGTTGCAATTCAAATAATTAGTTCAGATGTCTCAAAGAATGCAACATAACATTTATATATTCAATATCTCTATAAATTCATTAATTTATTTTTTATTCAGTATGTTTTATATTAGTTATTAATAACAAAATGATCATGTTTTTATTTTTACAATTTTTGTGCTATTTATAAAGGTTAATAACTTTAAATAATTATTTTTATTTATTTTTCATTTTTATTTATACACTTTTAGTTATATTTAATTGGAAGAAATTTAATTGATAAGACTAATCTTAATAAAAATCCATAAAATATATTTAAATAAACGTCGTTATTAGATAACGCCTTTTAAGAAATATTCTATACGTGGAAAACTAACAAGCCTAATTAAATGTATAAAAATAAACGTTGATATACGTGGTTCATTTTTAGGAAAAATGATCAACTGTAGTGATCACTTTTTAGGAAATATTATCATCAAAATCTACTAATTCTGGTAAAATATAATAAAGCAAACGCCGAAAATCGTCACCGGTTTTTAGGAAAAATAAACGTCGATTTTAGTCTTCGATTTCTGAGAAAATTAAACGTCGGAAACTACCAAGCCTATGTGTAAGCTTCCATATTGGTCGAAATTATCCCGGGAAAATAAAAGTCGATTTAAATCATCGATTTAAGAAAAATCAAAGTTGAATTTTGGTACGATCTCCAGACGAATTGTTGTCGCAGAGCACTTTAGTAGGGGCGAAAAGGAGGGAAGTGAGCTGCTTTGTTACTGCCAATACATTTTTCCCCTGCGCACGGCAGTAGGGGCGGTAAGGTGGAAAGAGAGCTGATCGGAAGAGGGGAGTGAGATGCGCGAGACAGGTTGCTATCTGTAGTACTTCCACAGAATATTACATTCTAGAGATTGTTATGTCGCACCCGCAAAGTTTAGATCAAACTCTAAGAAAAAGACGAAAACGTTCAATTGAGACCAACAAACAAGGGAATAAAAAATGGCGGATTAAGTCGCGAAGCTAGACAACAACAGGAAAATCGAAGGGGAAGAACAACGGACCCAGAGACTGGCAAATCAACTCCTGAGAAAAAGAGCAAGGTATATAGATGCAAGAATTTAACATCACAAAAAATTAAAATGATTTTATCGGATAATCAGTAGCATAAATTGCAGTGTTCGAGTGTAATACATTTCAAGTGCTTCACTTTCTGGGTGAATATAAATACGTGTAACAGATTCGTCGATTTTCAAAGGGGAAATATTTAGTAATAATAAATTCATAAATATTTTTAAGTTCGCAATTCTAAACAAATATCAAAAAATAAAACACGTTTTCATATTCGCATATCTGCGTAAGTAGTTTCAATTATTTATTCTCGTTTGAATTCTTATATATTATGAAATATTAAGGTGTTCTTATTTGACAAATTTTTAGATTAGACCGTCATCTGATAAACGAAATTACTGAAACTACGAGGATTTTGTTTATTTGAAATGATAATATCACAAAAAAATTACATTGCCAGGCTTTTTTCCGGTAGTATGGCGTTTATTCTTCTGGTTATATTTCCGTTTTTCTTTGCTTGCTCGTGATGCTCCATCATGAAAATATAGTTAATCTAAGATAGGAGGGACAGAATATATGAAAGGATGTGGTGGATATGAGAGAGAACAGATAGAAGAGGAAATATTAGTATGTGCCAGAGAGGCAAAGAAATATTGAGAGAGAGGTTTGATGGATAATTTGAGAGAGAATTAATGGAAAGTGAAAATGTAGTAAGGAGACAAGGAATGAAAGGTGAAAAGAGAAAGCGGAATGCTGCAAAGCAGTAACGGAATAGTGAGTGAAGTAGGATGTGGTAAAGGAGTCTACTATGATAGCCAAAATTGAGCTCTGAAAACCAATACAAATTAGAGCGATGGATCTATCAGGAAATATTCCAATCAGCCACATAGCAGCCACGTTCGGACACCGTGGTCTACCGCTGTCTCTGCTTTTCCTTCGGTTTCTCAATGTGTGCTATTTGGCAATGTCATGGAATTTCAGAGCTGAAGAGAGGCTTAGTCTACCATAGTAGGTTGGGACTAAGGATTAATAAAAGTAAGAATAGTCGAGGAAAGATATATGATAGAGGACGTTGGCAGGTATAGGGAGAATGCGACACTAAACAAATAATTTTATGAGGATTCTGAGGCCATGAGTAGGAAATGAGCGAACACGTGTCAATTTAAAGAGAGAAAGAATTACAAATAATCATTTATCAGGAAGTGCTATTTCACTATATTTTACGCGACTTTATTAAAAGTAAAAATCCAGCCTGGCGGAATTACTCGGAAATGATTCACATTTATTGTCAAACGCATAGGTTGAACATGTATTTGAGTCGTTTCATTTTAACAAAGAGTTGCTTATAGACATAGATACATCATGTAGATAAATATAGATGTCTGAAGGTTAAAACCAATTTTTAGTAATCAACGAATGCTAAGGCTTTTATCATTCCTCTGATAAGGTAATTTGACATCTTTATCATTTAAATAAACTCAGACTTGACTCAAATATGATTCATTTGTAGTTCTGTGCAATTTATAGTTCAGTTAGTTTGGATTGTAGTGAGGAAAGTGAAAAGAGTACGTTTTGTATTCTAATGAAGTTCAAGACCGTATATAGAAAAAATATCCTTAAAAGCGTTTGAAACAAACTAAGCAGTTCTGAAATACGATTTAAAATTCTGTGAAAACCTCTGCAAAATATTTTTTAAATGCATCATAAACGATTCTGTGGATATCGGTTTCAAAACATTTCAAACCAGTTAGCTTTACAAGACCAAATGTTACTCGGCTGTGCGTGTGCCATATGTTTGCATTGCACTAAATTTGTGGGCTGCATTTAGGAACCGCAACAAATCCGCGGGCCGCATCCCATGATAATAACATTATTCAAAACCAAACCTGCGTAGAGTGTTTTAAAATGGGAATGAAAATTAAAATGTGGATATTTTCGAAGTGTCTAATTAATAAATTTCTCGGATTATTTAAAAAATATTCTATAATAAATACGTTTGAGTTAGAGCTGCGTCAAATTATGAAGTATCTTGCTTCGCGGGCCTCGTGTTTGATACCCCTGCCCTAGGAATATTTGTTCAAGAGTGTAAAGGATATTTTGAAGTATCACTGAGGTGACTAGATTTTTCAAAAACAAAAAGATTATATTGATGTGGTAAGAAAATGTAAAAAAGCGTTCCACAGGGTTTATCTTCATCAGATTTTGTATTAATATATCATCATTATGCAGTTGGCCTTTGATACATCTGTATCATCATTATCTCTGATGTAGGATACTGCCTTGATATGGCTTCACTAATTTATATTTCCGCGTGGCGCCATGGCTTTCTATATTATATCTATTAGAAACCATTAATCAATAACAAATAAATAAGATGTGGAGTTTTAACATTGATATTATATTTGTTTACATATATTTTTATTCTGAGTTAGATTACTGGAGGTTTATCACCGCTTAACATAAATAGATAGGTTGACACGTGAAATATACATAATGGCACTTATATATAGGTGATAGGTGATATTTTTACAGAAATGTTTGATTTTGTTAACCATCGAAAAGCAAAAAAACGTCTAGAGTTATGTAACTCCGTATAAATCGTTCGATTTGGAATATATATCGATTATTACAATTTATTTTTTCTCTTAAGAAAATACCACTTTTTTATTATAATTAATAAAAGAGTTCATTAACATAAATAAGGAAAAGGAAAGATTACATAGTCATTATGGCTTAAAAGGTGTGTTTGCTCATCATCATCATTTTATAAATTCTCTGTCTAAACTGTTGAGGTCTCCAATCGGCTCGAACCCGAGGTCCCAGATGGGAGAGACGTTTCAGGTTGTTTCATGCTTCGAAGGAGTTGGATGAACGACAACGAGTGTTGATGTTCTATAACGGTATAGCAAGACCCTGAGGCGTTTGCCAATATTTCGATATTTTACTTCACAGTGGGTGGTTTGAAGTCATACCTTGTATCTATCACGAGAACGCTATACGGTTTAACACGTATGAAATGCGAATGACCTTGACGAGCTAAGAATCACAACCTCAAGCTTTGAAAGTTCGACAGGGACTACCGTAAGCAAATCCTTAGGCGCGGACAACTAGTGTCAGCATGGCGAAGTGAGGAACTTTCTCTTTTGGCGTATGCGGAAAATAATGCACCTGAGACGGTTGACTGTATTTCGGAAGCTTCGTTTTTAAAGAGTGGCTGCCGAAAATATCATTACATTAAGTAAAATGCGAGACAGTTTATCTTTTATAGTTTTAAATGATAAAGGTACTAACAGAAATTTTATATTTAATCAAAGTTGATTTACAGCAAAATAAGATTTTCCATCGATATAAGTACAACAGTTTTGTAATAACGATAAACCGGTTTCGTAATTATGCAAACACTTTTGATTCTTTAATATATCCTTAAACAATCGTGTAACCGTACAATCGTTTTTCTTTCTATTTAAGCTATATATTTTTACAGAGCATTCTTTTATAGCCCATGGCATCTGAATTAATGA
Source organism: Tanypteryx hageni (assembly GCA_028673005.1). NCBI lineage: Eukaryota > Metazoa > Arthropoda > Insecta > Odonata > Petaluridae > Tanypteryx > Tanypteryx hageni. The sequence continues at coordinate 60,771,854 of CM054120.1, read as the reverse complement.
TAAACTACACGTTACATCCCGCAAACATCGGATGTGTACCTCCGAAGTGGATAGTCATTATATGTCCAAGTAATTGAATTTATTGCGATGAATTTTTGGTGATTCTTGATGATCGGCGGTAATCCGTAACTATCGAAATGTTCTCCACAGTCACACTTCTCAATGAAGATTGATAAGCAATGTTCCCCCGGTCTATGTCGAGGACCGGTGCTCGATACGTATGCGCACAGGCGTTCAGTGCGCATTGGTAGGTTATACGAAACGAATACGTGTGTGAATATTTTTAAAAGCTTTTACGTTGTTGAAAATTTTTTTCAATTCGTAAGACTTCATTATTGATCGCCGTAGCTGATGAGTTCATTAAACCAATCGTTGATTCATCTGCACAAATGTTGGGATAAATATCCTTTTTTTTTTAAACCCCTTGGAAAATATAAATTCGCATCTTTTACCAATCGTGTACAATTCTCTTCTAAAATCGTTGAAAGTTCCACAACCGTCATCCCAACCTATGCCATGATGATGCAATTTCAGCCACTAGTTTTCTGTAACCCGTCGAATCTTAAATTTATTTTCGGGTAAGGCGCGCAAATGATTCAGTGCTGAAATAAAGACTGGTTTTCGTCAAGAATCGCCATTTCCTTTAAAACGTATCTTCCCTGGTAGTCAATGGATGCTTGACAATCTACGAATAGGTTTGTCATCGTACGCAGTTGAAAGCCTACTGACTAAAAACGAATTGTTCATATATTTTAACTACTGTAGTCAACAAGAATATTTCGATGGCGATTGATTTCGATGATCTTATCGAATTCGGCGTATATTTTACAATTTATTGTCTCCGGAAGAGCTTCTGTGAATCGTATATCCATACGTTGACTTCGTTGTCTTGTTAAATTCTAATGTGAACCGATATTTGATGATAGATCTGGTGTTAAGTCGAAGGCTGTAAGACAATATCCGTGAGGATACTGTTCGCGCGAAATCGAATTCCCTTCATTCAGGAAATGTATTTCAGTACCGCTGAACAGTGTGTGATACGCCCCCACGTATTATTTATCATCCGTATAATCAGTTTGTAACGGTTTAGATGGTATTCGCTGTCCTTCGATATAGAGGGACAAATGTGTCGTTTGAAAGTATTGGAAATTAAACGGGTTTAATGTTATATCATCATTAAAGCGCCGATTTGTCACAAAACCTATTATACACCTCTTTGGCAATTGACCTGTAAATATGTTATCGATTATTTTACATTGTATTGCGGGGAGACGGTGGTGTAGTGGTTAGTGTGTTAACCCCACCGTACGACGCACGACATCCGGGTCGAATCTTTATGAGGATTTTTCCCGAGGATGCGCCGGCCCCCTATTTGTGCCTGTTGGAACTAAGGTGAAGAGGACTAGGCAATGAGGAAAGAGAAAATGAGGAGCGCGCTCAAATCAACACTCCGTCCTCCTCCCTTCCTGGCTTTTCATTGCACTACCTCTAATATACCCATTGTGAGTAGGATAGAGGCCAATCAAGCTGGACTCAGATATGACTTTGTATTGCTGTGTGGGTCGGTATGAAGATCAAGGAAATATATTAAGAAATTTAAAAGAAAACATTTGGAGGATTCAAACAGAGCGTGCTAATGTTTTAATGAGGGCTGTTGGGGTTAATTTGCAAAACGGCTGTGGTTTAGATGAACTTATGCTATTTCAAAAGGTTTTGAAAAACTACAGCATAACTGTTTTTGGTTGTAGAAAGGGACGAAAAATATTATTTGAAGGACCGCATTCATCGCCACATCAACCTCGAAAGCCTATTGACTCAATATATGACGAAGGGCATTTTAACATAATAACATCAGTAACAGGGGCGTTTTCATGCTCATATTAGTGTCGGCTTTGTCACACATGGTTGTTGTCCGATGAGATGAGGCGGAATATTAAAATAAGCCATGCAGCAAATGGCCGTGAGGTAAAATATGGCGGCTACAGAGTAGACGGGTACTTGGAGAGTGAAAATGGTGTAAAGGTTTACGAGTTTTACGGATGCTATTTTCGTGGCTGTCCGAAATGTTTCATTGACCGTAACACACCAATTGGTAACAAGCAAAACGAAAATATGGAGACTAGGTCCGAAACAACCATGTATCGTCGCGAGCGTCTCTTAAATAGAGGTTGCTCTCTGACCGAGATGTGGGAGTGTGAATTCGATGAGTTCTTTCAATCGAACCCTGAAGTTAAAGAGTTTTTAGATAAACACCCCCTAGCCATAAAAATAGCTCTTAAACCTCGAAACGCTTTCTTTGGTGGTAGAACAAATGCTGCGAAACTATATCACAGCGTGTGTCAGGAGGAACAGATAAAATATTTGGTTGTGTACTCACTTAATCCATTTATTAATAAATGGAAAAGTACCCAATTGGACATCCGAAAATTTATGTTGGTTGCGAGTGTCCGGCATTGAACGAGTGTGGAGGCATTCTGCAATGCATCAACTAATCTTTATCATCCCGTACTCCCCGTTCGTATAGGAGGGAAGTTGCTATTTCCTCTTTGTAGAACATGTGCAGAATGTAGCACGCAAAATGATTGTCCCCACAACTCAATCAACGATAGAAAATTCACGGGAACATAGGTCACCGATGAGGTGAAACATACCGTCGTAAGTGGCTACATTATTCTGGAGATGGTAGAGTTGTGGGGTTATGAGGTTACATGCTATGATCCCTTAAAAAAAGAGGGTGGTATTTTATCGGGGTGTATTAACAATTTTTTAAAAATTAAGCAACAAGGCAGTGGATGGCCAGACAGTTGTGTTACAGAAGATGAGAAATCATCATATGTGTCGGGTATGATGTTGAATGAGGTTGTATCATTAGTTTACGACTGCATAAAATTCAACGCGGGTCAGATATCAACATCAAAGTTGATGTTAAACTCTCTTTAGGGTAAATTTGGCAAAAGAGAAGATCTCACCCGTACAGTAATTGTAAATAATTCAGAGATGTATTTTAAAATTTTACAAACCCTATTTTTACAGTGAATGAACTCCTTCCGATAACAGATGAATTGATCTTTGATAATTATGTAGATAAAGTCGAAGGTATGAAAACGCATCCAAATGTCAGCGTCTCAATTGCTTGTTACACAACAGCATAAGCACGACTAGTACTGTATGAATATTTGGATAAGTTGGGAAAAAGGGCGCTCTATTGGGACACTGACAGTGTGATATTCACTGTAAAGGAAGGGGAATGGTGGCCACCAACCGGTTGTTACTTGGGAGATATCACGGATGAATTAGGAGAGTACGGTGAAGAATCGTACATCTCTGAATTCGTTTCGGGGTGTCCAAAAAATTACGCCTATAAGGTGTTATACGGCGGCGACCCTGCTTGTATAAAAACCATATGTAAGTAGAAGGGTATTTCGATAAATGCATCCAATTGCAATGATGAAAAGCTTAAAAACATGGTGGTGAATGGTTCACCCCGGTAACGATCAACATTCCCCAACAAATCCGCAGAACAAAGAAGCATGATGTGGTGTACCCGCACAGAGACAAAAGTATACCGCGTTGTATACACAAAAAGGCGGAGAGTTGGAGAGTACTGTACGCCACCGTATGGGTATGTGTGTGCATAGCATTTAAAATGTATAATGCGTATAATTTTTCTGAAGTGCTTTCTAGAACGTTGTAAATTTAAGGAGGGCCTTCACTCTTTTCGCAAATTAATATCAGGCTAAGAAAACGTTCCTGTTTGCAGATGTTATTTATTTATGTATTAATTATACTTATTCACGTAATTGCCTGCTATATTTGCATTTTAATTTTATTTTTTTACATTATTATTTACTATTATTGATGTTAATTTATTTATTTATATAAATTTATTTTATATGTATATGTATATGGTATTCTCGTTTTTATCCTAAATTTATTCATGTTGCTGTTATAATTGATTTTCTTATTTATGTACTTATTTATTGTGTTTTTCAACCGTGTGTAGATTTTTTAATTAATTTTTGTCTCTGTATTCATTTGTATAGAGTACGAATCGTCATTCCAGAGCCTGATATATATGATGAAATAAAAATCATTTTGCAATGTAAAATATTTTTGTAAGGACATACACCGTTTTCTTTTGGTAAATAAAATTTACAGTTTAAAATAAGTGTGCAACTTCTGATGAAAACCCGAAACATTCACTTTACATCTTCACTCTTTATCATGTCGATCCCTTGAAAACATCCGTTCACCGCCATCTTGGCGGGTCCTGCAGGGTCCAGTAAATCTGTTTTCATGGAAATATTTATAAACGAAATCGATTCTATGGTCGATGTTAGAATTTAAGAGATTGAAGAGCTACCGTTAAATTTTATAAAGAAGTTACAGATCTGAATGATATGAGAAATGGGGATAATGATTTACAACAACGGCCATGGTTCATCATCCTTGATGATATGATGCGAGAGGTCGCGTAGTTTATCTTTTTACTAAGGGGTCTCATCACCGTGGGCTGAGCGTGATTTTCATAACACTAAATTTATGTCATCAAGGTAAAGGTAGACGCGACATATCTCTCGATTCCTATTATATTGTATGCTTCAAAAATCCGAGAGATAGAGCTCAAATCTTACATCTTTCAAGACAAATTTACCCAAAAAACCCAAACTTCATTCAAGACGCTTTTAGAGGTGCCACCTCAAGACCTCACGGTTACATCTTCTTTTACTTAAAACAAGGTACTCTTGATGAATATCGAATAAGAACAAAAATACTTCCGAAAGACGGAATCACCCAAGTTTATATACCAAAACATAAAAACCGTAGCGCTGAGAGGTATTTTTCATTCGAAAAAGATGCCTCGCACGGATCGGAGCTGCCGTAATACCCTTAGAGCTCTCTGTTGGATCAAACCACCACAACGAATAGCGATTTTAAAAACGGCTGACAAAACTTCTATCGAGGCGATTTGAGATTGTGTTCTCAACGTATTTAAAGTTAACGTCTCTCTTAAGTCGTGTAATAAACGCAAACTAGTTCGACACATGAAGATCTTACGAAAACTAATCAGACGTGGCAAGTGCTGGAGAAAGAAGAGACGAGTCATAATACAGTCTGGTGGTGGTTTTCTCCCCATAATATTGGGTTCACTGCTTAGCGGGCTGTAGGGTCATTATTGGTTAATCATGGAGCATGCAAAGAAAATGCTGTTAATATCCCCGGACGCTCTCGAACGTTTTAGACCAATAACTGAGAATTCTCAAATGTCACGAATGGATGAATAAATGAGAAATATATTGCTTGAAAAAGATGTCACAGATCTGGAGAAATGGATAAAATATAAAGAAATTTTGCAAAAATATTTAAGTCTGGTGGCGAAAGGGAAAAAAACCTATATACTTACCAATAACGAAATTTAACGATGATGACGAGATATATCCATAAAGCGCTGAGACGTGACCTCGTGGTAATGATATGACTAAAGAGCGGAGGAGAGACGCGTTTAAATTTTAAGCTCGGTACCGCAAACATTACGGAGAAAAACACAATTGTTGCACGATCGGATTTTAAGCAGCGATATTGTTTCTTGGGATGAGCGAGGTGTTATAAGCGTTCATGGGAGAGTTCTCCCATACTCGAACATAACAGATTTGATCAATGACGTGATAAGGCCTCGTAAACACAGCAAACCCGAAGGTTGGGAAATATTCTGCACCGCTTTAAGAGAGTTAAATATCCCTCAAGAATATATAGGTAATAGATGAAGGTGGTCATTTATTCGTCAAAGAACATCCGAGCCGTTTGAAGCAACTCCGCCATCAACTCATCATACGAAAAAACATAATCACGCTATTCGCCTTACTAAATGAAAGGGTGGACAAAATTTCGTTCACAATGAGTATCTCTGAAACGTATTTTTACCCGGCGAATCCTGCGGGGTTTTCAGGCGCTCGTGCTCCAATGAGTGAAATGCGTGGAAAATATACACCAAAAGAAGTTAAGCATTGGTTAGAAGGGGAAGAAACATACACGCTTCACGAGCCAATCCGTAGAAAATTGTTGAGAAATCGGTATTTTGTGACCATGAAAGACGAAGTTTGGCAAGCTGATCTCAACGTCATGCGGTCATTGAAAAAGTATAATGATGGTTATAATTACCTATTTACAGTGATCGATGTCTTTAGTAAATATGCTTGGGGAATACCTTTGAAGGGCAAAAATGGTTCGCACGTGAAAAAGGCATTTCAACAAATTTTTCGTAAAAGTAAACGTAAATCGTTGCATCTCCAAACAGACAAGGAAACAGAATTCAGATCGAGATTGGTGAGAAAATTTTTCAAAGAGAAAAATATAAATTGCTATGTAACACAGAATCCCGATGTGAAAGCTAGTGTCGTGGAACGCTTTAACCGCACTCTTAAAACAAGAATGTGTCGTTGTTTCACACACCTCAACACACAACGCTATATTACCGTCATTTCAAAACTACTACAAGGCTATAAGAATGCAACGCACACTTCCATTAAAATGGCGCCTGTAGATGTCAATGATGAAAATATTTACGAGGTTTGGAAAAATTGTGCGGTGTAAAAAACGTGCAAAACTTAAGGCACCGTGATAAAACGTTGGAGATCTAGTGAGAATAGGTAGGGAAAAATCTATGTTCGATAAAGGTTATAATAATAACTGGTCAGAAGAGGTGTTCAAAATAAAAAAGGTTATTAAGAGATCGATGGTGGTTTATATCAACGAAGACCTTTGTGGTAATGAAATTGAAGGTACGTTTTACGAGCCTGAATTACAACTTATCCGCGTCCGCCCCATGCAAGAACACAAAATAGATAAATTTATGGCGTGCAAGTGAAAAGGTGTCAGACGTGAAGCGTTCGTCAAGTGGAGAGGCTATTCCGAAAGTTTTAATTCGTAGGTTAAAATTATGGATATAAAACAAAAAAGTTAAAATGATAGAAGAGTTTTATATTACATTGCCGAGTAATAGCTCACGCCACTCGTTCACGAATAATAGTACAACTAAATTTAGAACTCAGTTGCATCGACGTGTCGTGGAATTTCAATATCCTTGTTCACTTCTCACTGTTAGTAACAACAGCAACACTATTTGGATATGGGAAGAAAAAGGAGGTTCCGAAAAATTAAAATTAAAACCTGGAAATTCCGAAACTATTCATGATATAGTTCGTGAAATAAATGAAAAAGAAAAGATTTCTTCGAGGTTTATTTTCGAGGTAGAAGGGAATACAGGACGTGGTAAAATAATATCAGCCAAAAAAAAAAAGAAATAAAATGCACGGACGTCAATAATTTTTACACCAAGTTTTATAACATTAAGAAAGTTAAGCTAACGTTTTCACCGAGGCTGGCTTTTCAACTAGGTTTTGATCCTAGAATCGATGTGACTAGTGGCAATATTTCAATCCATCCTGCAAATATTTTCTTAGGGTTTCCATATCAAATGTTCATTTACTGTGATATTGTGGAATCTCAAATCGTTGGAGATACATGTAACCCGCTTCTAAGAATCGCGAACATGGATACCAAGAAGTACGATTATGGAACTCAGAAAATGCTTATATTTGACGCACCGCACTATGTACCCGTGATGCGTCGCGAGTTTGATTGCATAGAAATAGATATAAGAGACGATACGGGTGAGCCTATACCATTTTAGTTTGAGACGTCGTGGGTTAAACTTAATTTTCGTAAAATATAAAGATGGTTAGGACGGTTAGATGTACATCGATCTTCCGCAAAAGCTACTGCTATTCACGGGAAGAATCATAAAACAAGACGGGACAGAAACAACGCTTGAACATCGAGTAGGACATGTAAATAATTTTTTACACAGCATCTTTTCGCAATTGGACGTGTACTTGAATCAGAAATTGGTTACTCCGCCAAGTAATACTTATCCTTATAGGTCTTATATCGAAACGGCTCTCAATTATGGCCCCGCTGCTAAAAAATCAAATTAGACAATGTCTCTTTCGTATGACGATTCAGGCAAAGCGATGGATAGTCTCGTTAATGACCATTCTGGGTTATTAAAAAGAAGAGAGTTAACCAACCTAAGTATATCCGTGGATATGATCGGTCATATACATAACAATATATTCAATCAAGACAAACTTCTATTAAACGGTGTCGAGCTTCGTGTTAAGTTGATTCGCTCAAGGGACAGTTTCTGTCTGGTGGGTGATTCAAATTATGCAAAAATAAAAATACTTGACGCTACTCTTATGGTAAGGCGTGTTCGAATCAACCCCACAGTTCTTATTGAGCATAGTAGAACGCTGAGGAAAACAACGGCCAAATACACTCTAACAAGGGTTGATGTAAAAGTTCTCACAATTTCCTCAGGAATAACAAGTATAATAATCGATAAAATAATTATAGGTAAATTGCCAAAGAGGTGTATTATAGGTTTTGTGACCAATCGGTGCTTTAATGGTGATATAACTTTAAACCCGTTTAATTTCCAACACTTTAAAATGACACACTTGTCCCTCTACATCGACGGACAGCAAATACCATCAAAACCGTTACAAACTGATTATACGGATGATAAATAATACGTGGGGGCGTATCACACACTGTTCAGCTGTACTGGAATCCATTTCCTGAATGAAGGGAATTCGATTTCGCGCGAACAGTATTCTCACGGATATTGTCTTACAGCCTTCGACTTAACACCAGATCTATCATCAAATATCGGTTCACATTAGAAGTTAATAAGACAAGGAAGTCTACGTATGGATGTACGATTCGCAGAATCTCTTCCGGAGACAATAATTTGTAAAATATACGCCGAATTCGATAATATTATCGAAATCGATCGTCATCGAAATATTCTTGTTGACTACAGTAGTTAAAATATATGAACAATTCGTTTTGAGTCAGTAGGCTTTAACTGCGTACGATGCCGAACCTCCTCGTAAATTTCCAAGCATGCATTGACAACCAGGGAAGATACGTTTTAAAAGTAATGGCAATTATTGGCGAAGACCAGTCTTTATTTCAGCACTGGATCATTCGAGCGCCTTATCCAAAACATAATTTAAGGTTTCGTCGTGTTAGAGAAAACGAGTGGCTGAAATTGCATCGTCATGGCATAGATTTGGATGACGGTTATGGAACTTGCAACGATTTTAGAAGAGAATTGTACACGATCGGTAAAAGATACGAAAATATATTTTCCAAAAGGTTTCAATTAACCGAATATTTATCCCAACTTTTGTGCAGAAGAATCAACGATTTAGAAACGCTTGGTTGTCCTTCTCTAAAAAGCTTCACCAATGACGTGCCTAGATGTTTCCATAAAAGCCATACTAAGAAAAAAATTGCGTGTGATCTACGTCAAACGTTTTCAACATAACCGAATGCTTTAATAAACACATCAGCTATGACAAACTATAATGAACTCTTACGAATTGAAAACAATTTTCTTCAACGTGAAAGGTTTTCAAAATATTCACACAGACGTGTTCGCTTCGGATAACCTACCAATGCGCACTGAACGCCCGTGCGCATACGTGTCGAGCACCGGTCATCGACATAGGCCGGGGGAACATTGGTTATCAATCTTCATTGAGAAGTGTGACTGTGGAGAATATATCTATAGTTACGGATTACCGCCGATCATCAAGAATTACCAAAAATTCATCGCAAGAAATTCAATTACTTGGACATATAATGACTATCCACTTCAAAGGTACACATCCGATGTTTGCGGGATGTAATGTGTTGTTTATCATTAATTCAGATGTCATGGGCTATAAAAGAAGGCTCTGTTAAAATATATAGCTTAAATAGAAAGAAAAACGATTGTACGGTTACACGATTGTTTAAGGATATATTAAAGAATCAAAAGTGTTTGCATAATTACGAAACCGGTTTATCGTTATTACAAAACTGTTGTACTTATATTGATGGAAAATCTTATTTTGCTGTAAATCAACTTTGATTGAATATAGAACTTCTGTTAGTACCTTTATCATTTAAAACTATAAAAGATAAACTGTCTCGCATTTTACTTAATGTAATGATACTTTCGGCAGCCACTCTTTAAAAAGGGAGCTTACGAAATAGAGTCAACCACCTCAGGTGCATTATTTTCCGCATACGCCAAAAGAGAAAGTTCCTCACTTCGCCATGGTGACACTAGGTGTCTGCGCATAGGGATTTGCTGATGGTAGCCTCCGTCGAATTTTCAAAGCTTGAGGTTGTGATTCTAAGCTCCTAAAGGTCATTCGCATTTCATACTTATTAAACCGTATGGCGCTCTCCTGATAGATAAAAGGTATGACTTCGAACCACCAACGGTGTAGTAAAACTATCGAAATATTGCAAACGCCTCAGGGTCTTGCTATACCGTAATAGAACATCAACCGTCGATGTCGTTCATCCAACTCCTCCAAAGCGTGAAACAACGTGAAACTCTCTCCCATCTGGGACTTCGCGTTCGAGCCGATTGAGACATCAACTGTTTAGACAGAGAATTTAGAAAATGGAGACCTAATCGGAAGAGATAATTTGAGTTTGATTTGAAATGACAACCACAGTGCATGTGGCTGTTAGAGTGGGTGAGGCGTCTGTTTAGATTTGGGCGATTTTGAACACTATTTTAAATACCCGCAACTTTAACGTCACAACCATTAGTAGGGGAAGGTAAGTGAAGGGGGCTCTGGTTTATACGTGGCGTACTTCACCTAGGCAGACTGTCTCACAGCTGACCCCACGCCTGAAGGGAGTAGTGGGGTGAGACAGCCTGTCTGCGCGAAGTAGCCTACTGATCACGTTAGTAAATTTTTCATCGTTCACATCATTATAATAGTTAAAAACATGCGTAAGAGTTATAATGATAAGGAATACTCTCAATTCACAGATTGAAAACTTGTAGAATAACTTATTCGGGAACGGCATAAAAGGAAACAATGGCGTGTAATACAACAATGTTTGGAATTTAAATTTATTATCATACAGAAGTGGAAATTTTTACCCGAAAGATATAAAATGATTATATTAGTTTGGAGCTTATATTACAGGGCTGTGCGTTTTTAATACCGTTTAGAAAAATAATACCCAGGGATTTCACAAACATTAATATCTACATCTAAATCTACAAGTTTCCCTGCAATTCACGAAGTTGGTGGGTGGCAGGGGGTGCAATGCACCAAATCCTACCTAAATATTGTCTAACGCAATTCGAAATTTCCTATTGTGATCTCTTATTGTCCTCGGAAAGAACGAGCCTAGATAACGCTCCGTCCTACAATCGATCTCACGTATTTTATCGTCTCGATCATTTCTACCTATATACGTCGGTGCCACAATTATTCCCACTACCTTATCTTTTAGACATTCTGAGCTCTATTTCTCTAGAAGTTTCAAACTTGAGTGCAATCTACGGTCCTCCAGTGATACCCAGTTCAAATCGCTAAATAAAGAAGTGACGCTTTCCTTATGTTCGTACTTATGTTTTACAAATCTGGCTGCTCTGCGCTGTACTCTTTCTAGTTGAATTATGTGTCCCTTCTCGTACGGATCCCATATGCTCGTTGCGTATTCCACTTGTGGTCTTACCAGTGATAAGTAGCATGTTTCGCATACTTTCTCTGTAGTGTTCCGTACTATTCTACCTATGAATGACAGTTTCTTGTTGGCCGCGCCTATAACTCGACGAATGTGCATGTCCCACGAAAGATCTCGACAAATGGTTACTCCTAAATATATTACATACTCAGCTTGTCGAATACTCATTTCATCTATTTTATATTCGAACCCTAAATCTTTGTTCTTACTTTTCCAGAACGTGACTGCGGCACATTTAGTATAATTAATTTCGATTTGCCATTCTTTGCACCACGCTGAAATGGCTCTTAAGTCTTCACGCAGAGACTGATGGTCCTCCTGATTTTTTATTTCTTTATGTAGAACGGTGTCATCGGCGAAAAGCCTAATTTTACTACGAACAACCGAGCACATATCATTTACATAGATTAAGAAGAGCAGAGGGCCCAATACACTTCCCTGAGGAACACCCGAAGCAACTTTAACGGGGGACGAGTATTTCCCATCGATGACAACTATCTGTTCCCTATTCGAGAGGAAGTCTCTCACCCAACCGACAACTTTCGAATTGATACCACATTGTCCTAACTTCGCAATTAATTTCCTATGAGATACTTTATCGAACGCCTTCCTGAAATCAATGAATATGGCATTGACCTGAGTATTTTTCTCTCCGCATGGCAACAAATCGTCCACGAACTGGCCGAGCTGCGTTTCGCATGATCTACCTCTCCGGAATCCGTGTTGGCATCCGCTAAGCAATGAATGACTATCTAAATAGCGCATTACAGAGCTAAAGACTATGTGCTCAAGTATCTTGCACGATAATGAAGTTAAGGATATCGGCCTATAATTTTCGGGGTTCTCTCTGTCGCCACTCTTATGGATGGGCGTAACATGTGCCACCTTCCAATCTTTAGGAACTACTCCTTCTCTAATGGATTTCTCGAATATAATTTTCAAATACGGCGCGATTTCAGCAGCTAATTCTTTCATTACACGCGCGGGAATTTCCTCCGGTCCAGGAGATTTATTTGGCTTAATTGAATGAAGTTGGAGCGCGATGCCATTTTCCGAAAATACCAAATCTTCCATCGAATCGCCCTGACGCATAGGAATAGGGGTTTCACATTCATCGTCATCACAAGTAAAAGCTTTCTGAAAGTGATGATTTAATAGGTTTGCTTTATAAATACTATCGTGAACTACGTTTCCCGTTTCCGACCGCAGTGACGCAATAGTGGGGCCCCTACCTTCAACTTCCCTGACGTAAGACCAAAACGCTTTTGGGTTCTCTTTCAAGTTTTCCTGTAAAACCTGACGCATAGGAATAGGGGTTTCACATTCATCGTCATCACGAGTAAAAGCTTTCTGGAAGTGATGATTTAATAGGTTTGCTTTATCCATACTATCGTATCGTATATCTTACTGTTAAAACTTTAATTGGTACAGCAACACTAGAAAGAGCTAAGCAAATACATATTTGAATTTGGCACCGAGAGAGTCATGGTTTCTTATTCCTCTCGGAAGAAGTCGTCGGTTTTTCAAATCATTGTCAGGAAATATAGCACTCTCATCAAATCACCATTTTCGATTTAGGGCTAACACTATTGAATACATTTTCACACAAATCCTCATATTGGAACAGCATGTATGACACGTTTTAACGAGACTTTCTGATTTAAATATTAACTGAAAATGACAGATTTTTTTCAAAGTTGCTTTTATTGTATATATTCTCAAAAAGCTGTTATCTGGCTATAAAGAATTTACTGATTAAACTCCATTAAAAAAAAAACATTATCATCATTATTTTATACGTAGCCTCATCCCTGGAACTATCGGCTCATATCCTGCCTGGACAGTTACTGTGCTACGACAAGAACAAACGTATAGAGATAGCCCATAAATGGCTAATTGGACGATTATACTATCTGAAGGAGTTAAAATAATCACTTATTATATAACCCTATTTCAAGAATTAATTTACAAATTTATATGCATGGATGATTTTAAATACCGGCAGCGAAATGCATAACTAAATGTAAGATACGTCCTGCCACCTAGGAGCAAGCGCTCGTACTTAAAGAAACAAGGTTGGCCTAAGAAGGTACGTAGTGGATTGGACGTTCAATCGAAAAATCAATTATTAGACTCTTTATTAGGAACAACATGAAGCGAAGGGTAAAGTATATTAGTACTGTGGTGCAAGCGCGAGAAATATTATGAAATCTTATTCCACTAATATTCGAATATTCGAGCATCACCAAATTGCATTTTTGTGTTGAATGAAACGAGAAGTGGATCTTGTGAGGGTAGAAGAGGTTAAAGGATGGACAAGAAACAAATTTGTAGCGGTGTATCTTTGGGGAAAAACTACCGGTGCCACCCCAAAATTCAAACTTACGAATTCTTAAAGGAAACAGAAAAGCGATGAGGATTTTATAAAGCATTTTTAACATTTTTGAGAATGAACAGCATTGTGTAGCGTATTTTTTATGAAAATACTCTAGCGATAAAGCATGCAGAGTAAATGGTTTTTAGTTTTTTCGTCATTACTGAAAAGCACTATTATCTTTGTGATGTCCGTCCGTCCGTACGTACTTCCGCACGAGTATATATCAGGTAAGAATTGGGTTAAATGATTTCAACCAAATTCAGTACATAGAATACTTACATAAATTAATGGCCAAAATGAAATATTTGGGTAAGATCGACGAAGCGAGGGTGCTACAATAGCAAAGATAAACTTTTCGGTAATTACGAATTTGGAAGTAATTGGCTTAACCGATTTCAATGAAATTTTGTATGGAGGCGTGAAACATATAGAAACAAAATCAACATGCTTGGTATAGATGAAGAAATCAGGGCTACCACAATAAAACAAATAAAACCCATTTTTACACATACTTTTGTTGTAATATATTCCTCAATTTTAAAAAAATTTAATATTTATAATATACACATATATAGAAATCAATAAACGCAGATTTAACTGATTCAGCTAATCAGGGATGCCACAATTACAAATTAATTTCTTTCACTTATTATGGAGTTGGAAGAATTTGGGTGATCGAATTTCAATTAAATTTTTTATATAAGATTTGTACAACATACCATAATAAAATCAAGATGTTTAAATCGGAGCTAAAGAGCAGGGGTACCACACTAAAAATTAAAATAATATGTCTTTTAGATGTAATTCTAGAGAACTGACGGCAAGGATTTTAACCTAATACGACGTACATAATCTTCATATAAATAAATAAAAAATTATTATATTTCAACCAGGCCAACTGATTTGTAAATCAAATTTAAACGAGTAAAAATTATTTTTATTTTTAGATTTTCGAGAAATTCATAAATTTTTAAAATTTTTCGATTCTGTCTGGTAGATTTAAGACATTTGCCGTAATTATAATTTTCTAAAAGTTAACTTTCTTTATTCCAATTTTATCTCTCACAAGGCAAATCACTTTAAATTTACGATACGATGCATTGACTTTCGTTCTTTGACGCAACACTATAAGCTCCTGCGCTATCGCGGAGACAAGCCCTACTAACCATTGCCGGGCCAAGATTTCTTCCATTCTTGCCTGACGTCATATATAGAAAATATACTCTTTGATAAATATGCTTGCAAAAATTTCTGAAATTATTAAAGTATTTAGAACCTCTGCACTGAATGAAAAAGTAATTTAAATGGTTGAATATATGGAGGTATTGGATATATTAAATTTTTGCAATTACAATAATTAGTTCAGATGTCCTAAAGAATTCAACACAACATTTATATATTCAATATCTCTATAAAATAGTTAATTAAATAACAGGATAAACGAAGGGGAAAAACAGCGGACCCAGCGGACCCAGAGACTGGCAAAATAAGTCGTGAGAAAAAGGTATATAGATGCCAGAATTTAAAATCACAGAAAACTACAATGACTATATCAAATAATCAGTAACATTAAAAGCGGTATTCGAGTGTAATACATTTCAAGTGCTTCACTTTCTGGGTGAATTTAAATTCGTGTAACTGTTTCGTTAATTTTCAAAGGGAAAATCTTTAGTATTAATAAATACATAAAGATTTTTAAGTTTGCAATTCTAAAGAAATCTAGAATTATAAAAAGCGTTTTCATATTAGCATATCTGCGTAAGAAGTTTCAATTATTTATTCTTGTTTAAATTCTTATATATTATGCAATGTTAAGGTGTTCTAATTTGACAATATTTTCAATTAGACCGTTACCTGAAAAACGAAATTACTCAAACTACGAGGATTTTGTTTATTTTAAATTTAAATGATAGAAATACAAAAAAATCACATTGTCCCCTTTTTTATCGGTAGTATGGCGATTATTTTTCTGGTTATGTTTCATTTTTCTTCGCTTGCTCGTGATGCTCCATCACGAAAATATAGTTAATCTAAGATAGAAGGGAGAGAATATATGAAAGGATGTGGTGGAAATGAGAGAAGACAGATATAGGGGGAAATATTAGTATGTGTTAGAGAGGCAAAGAAAAATTGAGAGAGAGGTTTGATGGATAATTTGAGAGAGAATGAAAGGAATGTGAATATGTAGTAAGGAGACAAGGAATGAAAGGTGAAAAGAGAAAACGATATGCTGCAAAGCAGTAAAGGAATTGTGGGTGAAGTAGGATGTGGTAAAGGAGTCTACTATGATAGCCTAAATTGAGCTCTGAAAACCAATACAAATTAGAGCGATGGATCTGTCAGGAAATATTCCAATCAGCCACTTAGCAGCCACGTTCGGACACCGTGGTCTACCGCTGTCTCTGCTTTTCCTTCGGTTCCTCAATGTGTGCTATTTGGCAATGTCATGGAATTTCAGAGCTGAAGATAGGCTTAGTCTACCATAGTAGGTTGGGACTAAGGATTAATAAAAGTGAGAAGTAGTCGAGGATAGATATAGGATAGAGGACATTGGCAGGTATAGGGAGAATGCGACCCAAAACAAATAATTTTATGAGGATTCTGAGGCCATGATTAGGAAATGAGCGAACACGTGTCAATTTAAATAGAGAAATGAATATCAAATTAATTATCAAAAAGTGCTATTTCACTATATTTTACGCGAGTTTATTAAATGTAAAAATTAGCGGAATTACTCGGAAATTATTCTCATTTATCGTCAAACGCATATGTTGAACATTCATTTGAGTAGTTTCATTTTAACAAAGAGTTGATTATAAACATGGATACATGTAGATAGGTATAGATGTCTGAAGTTAAAAACCAATTTTTAGTAATCAACGAATGCTAAGGCTTTTATCATTCCTCTGATAAGGTAATTTGACATCTTTATCATTTAAATAAACTCAGACTTTACTCAAATATCATTCATTTCTAGACCTGTGCAATTTATAGTTCAGTTAGTTTGGATTGTAGTGAAGAAAGTGATAAGAATCCGTTTTGTATTCTAATGAAGTTTAGGACCGTATATAAGAAAAATATCCTTAAGAACCGATTGAAACTAACTAAAGCATTTCTGAAAAACGATTTAGAATTCTGTGAAAATCTCCGCAAAATATATTTTAAAATGCTTCCACTTCAACTTAGCGGTTAAAATATATTTCTATCCTTCGTATATAAAAGCGTGTCGGTTTAAGGACGGAGTGCGGAACTTTCAGAAATTTGATAACATTTTATCAGATTAGACAATTCCAAATTTTGGAACGATCATCAGCCTAGATCCAGATATTTTATGCATGATATATTTTTTGGATATCGGTTTCGAATCATTTCAGACCAGTTAGCATGACACTACCAAATGTTACTCGGTTGTGCGTGGACCATATGTTAGCACTAAATTTGCGGGCTGCATTAAGGCACCGCTACCAATCCGCGGGCCGCATTCGTGATAAGATCATTATTCAAAACCCAACCTGCGTAGAGTGTTTTAAAATGGAAATGAAAATTAAACTACGGATATTTTCGAGGTTTTCTTTTATAAATTTCTAGGTTTATTTAAAAATATTCTATAATAAATAAGTTTGAGTTTGAGCTGCGTCAAATTATGAAGAATCTTGCTTCGCGGGCCTCGTGTTTGAAACCCCTGCCCTAGGCATATCGGTTCAAGTGTGTAAAGGAATTTTTGAAGTATCACTGATGTGACTAGATTTTTCGAAACCAAAAAGATTATATTGATGTGGTAAGAAAATATAAAAAAGCGTGCCACAGGGTAAATCTTCTTCAGATTTTGTATTACATCTACATCTACATATTACCCTGCAAGTCACCTTGACGGTGGATGGAAGGTGGTGCCGCGCACCAAGTTCCTAACTAATTATTATTCACAGTTATCTATTGTGGTCACGTATTGTCCTAGGGAATAAGGACTCCTTATACCTCTCCGTCCTACTATCTATTTCGCGAATCTTGTCCTTATTATCCCTCCGTCTGATACACGTTGGTTGTCGAATAATATTCTTTGTTTCATTTACGAATATCTCCGACCTATATTTATTTAGAAGTTTACGTCCCGCCTGTAATCTACGATCTTTCAACGATGGCCAACTCAACTCATCAATGAGTAACGTATCGCTCTGTTTTAATCGTAATTCTTTTTCACTAATCTAGCTGCTCGCCGCTATATTTTTTCTAAATCCTTTATGAGTCCCCTCTGATATGGATCCCAAACCGCTGCTGCGTATTCCATTTGAGGTCTAACCAAGGATAAATAACAGGATTCTCTCACCTTTTCCGTGCTTTTCCTGACTATCCTACACACAAAAGCCAACTTCTTATTTGCCGCACCTATCACTCGTCTTATGTGGGTGTCCCAAGACAGGTCACGATTCAAGGTTACCCCGAGGTATTTCACGGATTCCGAAACAGGAATGCTCTCACCATCTATCGAGTAGGTAAACACAGACGATGGGTTTCTAGATTTTCAAAAGTTTAGAACGTTACTCTTTTTCTGATTGATTTCTAGCTGCCATTCCTTGCACCAAACAGATAACCCATCCAGATCATCCTGAAACTGACGATGGTCGCTAGGACCACTAATTTTTCTATAGACTACGGTGTCATCCACAAAAAAGCCTGATATTACTTTTCGCAACTGAGCTGATGTCGTTTATATAAACCATGAAAAGCATAGGTCCGATCACACTACCCTGCGGCACTCCAGAGACTACGTCTGCCACACTCGAGGACTTACCATCGATGACTACTTTTTGTTTTCTATTCCAAAGGAAAGCGCGAACCCAGTTAATGACTTTAACATTAACGCCAAGATTTCCCAATTTTAATAAGAACTTACGGTGGGGAACCTTGTCAAAAGCTTTTCTAAAATCAAGGAACACTGCATGACCTGCTTATTATTTTCGCCGCATGATAAAATATCATTCACAAACAGACCGAGTTGGGTGTCACAGGATCTACCTTTTCTTAAGCCATGTTGACAGCTGACTAAGAGCGATCTACTCTCAAGATAACGCATTGTGTTGCTAACAATAAAGTGCTCCAAAATCTTACATGATAATGATGTTAGAGAAATCGGCCTATAATTTTCTGGGTTTTCTTTGTCACCTCCCTTATGAATGGGTGTGACGTGTGCTAGTCTCCAATCATCAGGAACCTCACAGAGGGTAAGAGATTTCTCGAAATCTATCCGAAGGAAGGGAGCTAATTCTTCTGCTAGTTCTTCTAATACACGCGCGGGAATTCCTTCTGGTCCTGGGTTTTTGTTGGGCTTTATCGCACCCAGTTGCTTCGCTATTCCTGCCTCAGAGATTTTAATATTATCCATCCGAGTACATCCATCGGGAATAAGATTATCTTCAAGTCTATCTCCACCTGCCGTGAACGCCTTAGCGAAGTAAACGTTTAGTAGATTAGTTTTATCTTCCCCATCGTGAAGGATGTCTCCGGAATCACATCGCAGGGAGGGTATTGAAGGACCCCCTCCCTTGACTTCTCTTATATAGGACCAGAACGCTTTTGGATCCTCCTTCAATTTTGTATTTAATACCTCATTCCGGAAGGTGTTAAATGCGTTACGCACGGTTTTTCTCGCTAGTACGCGGGCACTGTTATACTCATGGACTATAGCTGTGCGATACTCATCGGAAGCGGTGGTAGGTATGTTTTTCAATTTTGAGTGGCTACGCCTCTGCCGTCTTAAGGCAATCCTGACTTCCTTATTAAACCAACGAGGTTCTTTCTAATCAGATTTTAACTTATTGAGGATAAATCTATTGATACCTTTTCCTAATATATCCTAAAAAAATAACCATGATGGCTCCGTACCTAATCGTTCTGTCTTCTCACGATAACTGACAAAGGTACTTTTGAGATGTAAGCTGAAACTTTTAAAGTCGGCCTTGGTGAAAGTGTATACATTCCGAAGAGGCTTAGGATGTCTTTTGAGCTTTAATTCGCACTCCGCATACACAGCTCGATGGTCGCTAAGTCCTTCCTCTGTGGATACCTTAGTTTTCCTATGCGGGATGTTAGAAGCAAGCAAGTCGAGAACATTGCCCGAACGCGTGGCTTTTCTTACCATCTGGGTTAGGGAATATTCATGAAACGTGTCAATTAAGGCTCCACACGATTTGCGTTCTTTACCTCCCGTAACGAAACATAGGTTTTCCCAATCGATTGACGGTAATTTAAAATCGCCTCCAATTATCACATAACCGTCGTTCATAATAGATCTAAGCTCGGCTAATTGCCTCTCTAAACTTAAAATATAATCAACTTTGGCATTAGATGGTCTGTAAAATGAGCATAAATATATCTTTTTCGAATTATCCTTACCTAGGCGGCACCACACGCTCTCGGTCGTTTCATCGATAATAGGGATCTGACAACTATCGTACTTTTCACTTATTGCCAAAAATACTCCGCCACCTATTCTATTGGCACGGTCTTTTCTGTATACTCTATAGCTTTTCGGAAAAATTTCTTGGCTAGCGAAATCTTCAGTTAGCCAACTTTCCGTACCTATAACTACATCCGCATGCAACGTGCGAATTACGTGTTCAAGTTCGGCAGACTTCCTACGAATGCTGCGGCAGTTTAAAACTATAATATTTAATTTCTCGTTATCGCCCGAAGCATTAACTGCTCTATTACGGCTTTTGCAAGTGGACTCTCTCACTTCGCAACCAGAAACTGTATTGCACTCGATTTCCCTATGAAATCTCCTTTTACGCCTACACCCTACCCTACTCTCTAATCTAAAAAAGACCTACCATGGTCGAAGATCCTACACGCTACACTCTGTGAAGCCTCGGTCTTGTAATGGACTCCAGAGCCGTTTAGGGGTACCCTACCCGATCCGAGAACCTGCCGGATATCAACGAAGTCGACTCCCATGCCCACACAGAAATTCCATAGCCTTTGGTTTAGCCCCGCCACGCGGCTCCAAACCTGCGAACCACAGTCAATCCGCGGGACAATACTACAAACGGTGAGCCGCACATCAGAACCCGACTCCTCTCGGACACGAGTGACCTCGGCGACCAAGTCCTCAAAAGAACTTAGAATCTCCTCGGACATATCTTCATTATGCAGCAGCCCTTTGAGACATCTGTATCATCATCATCTCTGATGAAGGATACTGCCTTGATATGGCTTCACTAAATTTATATTTCCGCGTGACGCCATGGGTTTCTATATTATATCTTTTAGAAACCATTAATCAATAACAAATGAATAAGATGTTGAGTTTTAACATTGATATTATATTAGTTTACATATAATTTTATTCTGAGTTAGATTACTATATGTTTATCACTAGTTTATCACCGCTTAACATAAATAGAAAGGTTGACATGCGATATATTCATGGTGACACTTATATAGACTGATAGGTGAAATTTTACAGAAATGTTTGATTTTGTTAACCAACGAAAAGGTAAAACACATCTAGACTATTGTTCCTCCACATAAATCGATCGATTTGGAATCGATATCGATTATTTAAATTTATTTTTTCTCTTAAGGAAATACCACTTTTTTATTATAACAAATAAAAATGAGTTCATTGACATAACTAAGGAAAAGGAAAGATTACATAGTCATTATGGCTTAAAAGGTGTTTTTGCTCACCGTACGCGCCACCTAATAATGTTTCTTATTTATAAATATTTTATAAATCTTAATGAAGACACTATTTAATCTAGCAACGAGATGAATGCCTGAAAGAGAAATCATTCGACAATTTAATATTTCTAACTGTTTGAATAGTTCGTTAATGCTAATGTATTATGTATTCCAATGACAATTAACCAATGTAAAAACCTGTATTACCTGTGCGGAAAATAAACCGCTCGTCTTTAAATTATAAAGTAATATTTAATCCACATATTTATCCATCTGATTACTCAGAGAAGTCCGTCCGTATAGTTGATTTAGTCCCTCGGCCTGCAGGTGTCTATATCTATGATTTCTTGTCGCTCGCATGTTAGTATTTATAAAAAATATCCAAGACCGAAAACACCTTTAATATCATGAAAAGGAGTCAATTTTTCCCTTTTTAGGAAAAGTTAAGAAATGTAAGACTGAAATAATTCCCCTAATAAATAGCTGTTCGTTAAATATCAAAATAATATATTTTGTCCATTCTTTCCCTTACCCTTTAAACACCCATGCTTCATCGTACCCTTCCTAGGTTGGATGTGGCATAGAGTTTGACAAGCTTTCAGTTAAGCCTTAGGCCCTAATCCTTTGCACCAGGGGACGAGTACATACGAAGGGGTACAAAAGCAACGATAACCCATCACTAACACATGCAGGAGCACAGATTTAACACCCGATATAGCGGATTCGAAACACACAATAGGAGCATACAAAATCAAAGAGGCCATGAAAATAAAACTGAAGGTATGAAAAATCAATCGATTCCGTTCTTCGGGCGAGTGTCGCGTGCGAGCGGCAGCGAAATTTCGTCCGAAAATTATGCAAGTTGGGAGCCAATGACAGATCGATAATAAATATAAGTAATTGTCTCAAAAAAGATTTTATAAACTATCGCCATTTGAAGATAGGATGA
The DNA here is from genome assembly GCA_028673005.1 of Tanypteryx hageni. Taxonomy (NCBI): domain Eukaryota; kingdom Metazoa; phylum Arthropoda; class Insecta; order Odonata; family Petaluridae; genus Tanypteryx; species Tanypteryx hageni. The sequence continues at coordinate 60,749,238 of CM054120.1, read as the reverse complement.
CTTCAATTTCGTAAATATTTCCATTTGGATTTTTGAAAATATTTTGTAATGACACAAAGTTAGCGCCATGTTGTTAAAGCAAATCTTAATGAACACACAATTTAATCTAGAAACGAGATGAATGCATGAAAGAGAAATCATTCGACAATTTAATATTTCCTACTGTTTGAATAGTTGAGCGATGGATCTGGCATGAAATACTCCAATCAGCCACATTGCAGCCACGTTCGGACACCGTGGTCTACAGTTGTCTCTGTTTTTCCTTCGGTTCCTTCAGGTTTGCGATTTGGCAATATCATGGAATTTCAGAGCTGAAGAAAATCTTAGTCTACCATATTAGATTAGGACTAAGGGATAATTAAAGTGAGAAGTAATCGAGGATAGATATAGGATAGAGGACGTTAGCAGGGATAGGGAGAATGCAATGTAAAAACTGGACTTATTGAAAAATATTCACGAGTAGTCAGTGCCTAACCAGGTTAAGATTGTGGTAATGGGAACGGGGTACAAGAGACACCAGAATTTAAGGTCAAATTTAATTTAATGTTTCGATGCTTCAGCGATCGAATCTAACCACCAATGTCAAAGCCACCTTAATAGCCCAAACGCCCCCTTAAATTTAGTAGTCACCTCAAAGCCCCCCTGAATGGAAGTAGCACCCCCATGGGGGGCGCTACCGCCTACGTTGGGAAACCATGATCTAGATCATAAATAACGCGTAACTTGTCCTTGAGAGAAAACAAAGCTGTGACCCTGACATTGCCAGATGCGCTAACAACCTCTCAACCGAGTCAGAAGGAATTGTGACGCATCCTCTTCACTTCATAATCTCCTATTCCATCTACATCTACATGTTACCCTGCTATTCACCTAATTGGTGGGTGGCAGGGGGACACCATCCCCGTGTTCCGTAATCTTGACTCAGCCCGTTGCTTACAGCTAGTGTTCCGCCTAAGCTCTGCGCGCTGCTTATGTAGGCCGTGGAATCTTCTCGCAACTTTTGAGCATGATTCACCCGACTAAACCTTTCTAGACCCTTCCGTGTCTATGAATCATGCTCACATAAGCCTTTGTATAGGACGAGCTAGGCGCCCATATCTCGTCCTGTAGCCTGCCTTATATACTTGCCTCAGGTATCTCCAATAGCCACAACAATGTTAAAAAACCATTTGAGCATTTCGGAAAAAATTCAGCCGTCTTCAGTGGCAATTTACCAAAAAGAACCTATTTTAATCTATTATATATATATATATATATATATATATATATATATATATATATATTTGTTTTATTCATGCCCTTCGACATCAGAAAAATTTCTTACCTTAATAAGATTCGAACCACCTCAGGCTTGTACTGCTCTTCATGAGCCATGGATTAAAACAAACAGTACGTCACGTTGAGCATGACAAACTACTGAGAAATCTATCTATATATTTGTTGGTCAAGTTCTATACAATTTATAAAGAATCGAAATAGAACTTCTAAATTTGGCAAGAATGCTTTATTCACATTTTAAAAGTGATTGACGAAAAAATATTTCAGAAAAAACCCGGGTTTGTATCTAAGGAAGACATTTCCATAAAATATCACGTAGACACCGATTTTAAGACGTGCAGGCTTTTATTCTTTTTGAGATCTAAATTAAAAAGAATAAACCTACTAAATAATAATAATAATAATAAACTCCACTCTCGCGTAAATAACACATCCTCAACAGCTACGGTCGATCAGATTGCAATAATAAGGCATCAATACAAGGAGGCGCGCTCCATAGCCAGAGTAGCAATGCGTAATGCGTTTAACAATTATAAAAAGAAGGTTTTACAGGAAAACTTGAAAGAGAACCCAAAAGCGTTTTGGTCTTACGTCAGGGAAGTTCAAGGTAGGGGCCCCACTATTGCGTCACTGCGGTCGGAAACGGGAAACGTAGTTCACGATAGTATTTATAAAGCAAACCTATTAAATCATCACTTTCAGAAAGCTTTTACTTGTGATGACGATGAATGTGAAACCCCTATTCCTATGCGTCAGGGCGATTCGATGGAAGATTTGGTATTTTCGGAAAATGGCATCGCGCTCCAACTTCATTCAATTAAGCCAAATAAATCTCCTGTACCGGAGGAAATTCCCGCGCGTGTAATGAAAGAATTAGCTGCTGAAATCGCGCCGTATTTGAAAATTATATTCGAGAAATCCATTAGAGAAGGAGTAGTTCCTAAAGATTGGAAGGTGGCACATGTTACGCCCATCCATAAGAGTGGCGACAGAGAGAACCCCGAAAATTATAGGCCGATATCCTTAACTTCATTATCGTGCAAGATACTTGAGCACATAGTCTTTAGCTCTGTAATGCGCTATTTAGATAGTCATTCATTGCTTAGCGGATGCCAACACGGATTCCGGAGAGGTAGATCATGCGAAACGCAGCTCGGCCAGTTCGTGGACGATTTGTTGCCATGCGGAGAGAAAAATACTCAGGTCAATGCCATATTCATTGATTTCAGGAAGGCGTTCGATAAAGTATCTCATAGGAAATTAATTGCGAAGTTAGGACAATGTGGTATCAATTCGAAAGTTGTCGGTTGGGTGAGAGACTTCCTCTCGAATAGGGAACAGATAGTTGTCATCGATGGGAAATACTCGTCCCCCGTTAAAGTTGCTTCGGGTGTTCCTCAGGGAAGTGTATTGGGCCCTCTGCTCTTCTTAATCTATGTAAATGATATGTGCTCGGTTGTTCGTAGTAAAATTGGGCTTTTCGCCGATGACACCGTTCTATATAAAGAAATAAAAAATCAGGAGGACAATCAGTCTCTGTGTGAAGACTTAAGAGCCATTTCAGCGTGGTGCAAGGAATGGCAAATCGAAATTAATTATACTAAATGTGCCGCAGTCACGTTCTGCAAAAGTAAGAACAAAGATTTAGGTTTCGAATATAAAATAGATGAAATGAGTATTCGACAAGCTGAGTATGTAAAATATTTAGGAGTAACCATTTGTCGAGATCTTTCGTGGGACATGCACATTCGTCGAGTTATTGGCGCGGCCAACAAGAAACTGGCATTCATAGGTAGAATAGTACGGAACACTACAGAGAAAGTACGCGAAACATGCTACTTATCACTGGTAAGACCACAAGTGGAATACGCAGCGAGCATATGGGATCCGTACGAGAAGGGACACATAATTCAACTTGAAAGAGTGCAGCGCAGAGCAGCCAGATTTGTAAAATTAAAGTACGAACATAAGGAAAGCGTCACCTCTTTATTGAGCGATTTGAACTGGGTATCACTGGAAGAACGTAGATTGCACTCAAGGTTGAAACTTCTAGAGAAAAATAGGTCAGAATGTCTAAAAGAGGAGGTAGTGGGAATAATTGTAGCACCGACGTATATAGGTAGAAATGATCGAGACGATAAAATACGTGAGATCGATTGTAGGACGGAGCGTTATCTAGGCTCGTTCTTTCCGAGGACAATAAGAGATCACAATAGGAAATTTCGAATTGCGTTAGACAATATTTAGGTAGGATTTGGTGCATTGCACCCCCTGCCACCCACCAACTTGGTGAATTGCAGGTTAACTCGTAGATGTAGATGTAGATATTAGGATCTAAACCAATTTAAAGATAAAATATAAAGATTCTTATTCTGTTAATCTTTCTCCGCCTACACTTAGAAATACCTCATGTTAAACGTTTAATTCACATATTTTGAGGAAATCATTATATTTTAACGGGATGTTGCATTGCCAAATTGTAAAACCTCGAAATCCTATTGTTATTTCAATCCTTATGGGTGAGAGCGTGCTTTGAATGCTTTTAATACGAGAGAGAGAAAAAAGGAAGGAGAGGGAAATGAATCGTTGCGTTATATGCGAGAAGGAATACATCCCAATGTACAACATTAATTATTGGCATATTAAAATTACTTAGAATTATCGTAGGAGGTCGAACTTCAAACAACGAATGTATAAAAGAACGAAAGTGTGTTTTCCTGCAATATATTTTTGAATACGTGCCGAATGGATCGACAAATCAGTTTTTAAAGTGAGAATTTGACGCATAATTAGTGATTTGCGTTTTTGCCGGTTTTGTGTAATTGGGTACCATTGGACTTAGATAATCCTTTCACGAAAATTTAATTAAAAATTTTACCGTAGAATTTAAACAGGCACCTACCTATTTAGTTCATAAAGATAATTTTTGAAAAATATATAAACATTAATATATTTCACATTAAGACTAAAAATAAATTAAAATAAATTTTTTAAGTAAATAACTTTTATAAAGCGCACAAATAGTGTAAAAATAAAAATATAATAAATTATTGAATATATAAATGCTATGTTGCATTCTTTACGACACCTGAACTAATTATTGGAATTGAAACAGAAATTTTATATATTCCATATCTCTATAAATTCAATCATTTAAATTATATTTTCATTCAGTGCAGAGGCTCTAAATGCTTTAGTTAATTTTAGAAATTTTTGCAAGCATAATTATCGCTGAGTAAATTTCATATATATGATAAATATTCGTAATGGATATAACCTGAAGTTTCCTGATCCCTCTTAAATTTTACAGTAAAATTTCAATTAATTGTATTTTACGATTTTAAATCAGTTCTATATGTTAGCTTAAGGTGCGGATGGCAAGTGATCACTAGAATGAATAATATAAATCGTTTTTCATTTATATTAGAATTTCATGAAGATCGGGATATTCATTTTAAAGGTAACTTTCTTGAGAGTAATTCTCAACTTACGATTTAACAATAAAATATAGGATGGCACTACATAAAAAAATGTGATCTTGGCAATCTAAGATGCTGATAATTTCCAAAAAATACTTTAATATATCAAGTTTACAGAACACTGATTGTTATATAGTTATGTAATTCAATCTTTTTCATTCATTATTTTGAGCAATAGTTATTTGACATTTATACTACTACGCTAAATGATTTACTTTCTGTTTGAAAATGTATTATCAAGAGCAATAACGCGTGGTGGAAAAAAAAATTAAGCATTCACGAATAATATGAGTTAATTACGTCTCGGTATTTTCTCTTGTTTAGTATAGCCATAAAAATTATAAATTTAATTTCGATTATAACTGTTTTGATGAGACGGTCGTTGATACATTAATTTTTTTTTAACTAACCTTTATATGCTCCTTCATAGGCCCCTTTCTACTAATGCCAATAGTGGAAATTAAGGCTTTTAATACAAGGGTTCGATCAATACCAGGCACCAATAAACCTTTGTGCCTAGAAAAATTTCGGCAGTAGCAATTCTTTTTCTCTACTATACCAATAAACTTTTTTATATAAATTTCAGCTCATTTTTCATTTAAGTGAAAGATTAAAAGCAATGATGTGTCTCCGGTATGAAGAGATTATATTCGCACTCTTTCTTAAATCAGCCCTGGCTTTTAATTTTTCAATTTCAATTTCTGAAGCAAAGTTGTCCTTTCCTGGTTTATTTACATATTTTTCATGTAATTAATTACACTTCAGCAAAGTAAACATTTGTGCCGTGAAAATGTTAATCGTCGAATGTGATTCAAAGCAGTTGAAATAAAGAAATAGTGGTTATCTCAACCTTTGAGTTAGGTGTCCTGACGAGAATCACAAGTAAAAGAACTATATATTTATTCGCTTGGAAAAAGTTCAACTGTCATATTTTTTCCTAGAAAACGTCTTCAGTAAATGAACGATTAGCAAAGCAATTAAGTTCCATCACACATAACAAAGCCACTGGCCCCGAAGAAATTCCTGCTCGCGTTTTAAAAGAATTAGCTGTAGAAATAGCACCTTTTCTTCTGATAATCTTCGAGAAATCCATTTCTCGCGCAGAGGTCCCTAGCGACTGGAGGTTAGCGCACGTTACCCCAATTCATAAGGGCGGCGACAAGGAGAACCCAGAAAATTACAGGCCGATTTCTTTAACTTCGATATCGTGTAAGACTCTCGAGCATATACTCGTTAGCAACATAATGCGATTTCTTGATAGTAATTTATTGTTAGATGATTGTCAACACGGCTTCAGGAAAGGTAGGTCATGTGATACTCAGCTCTGTCTTTTTGTTAATTGTTTACTGAGAAGCGGAGAAAAGAATACGCAGGTCGATGCCATCTTCTTAGATTTTAGGAAAGCCTTTGATAAGGTACCTCACACGAAGTTAATAACGAAATTAGAAACCTTAGGCGTTAAATCTAAAATCGTTAGTTGGATCCGTGAATTTTTAAATCATAGGAAGCAGATGGTTGTTATAGATGGGAAATCTTCGAACTTAGTGGAGGTTGTCTCTGGCGTTCCACAGGGTAGTGTAATTGGTCCGTTATTATTTCTAATTTATATAAACGATATCAGTTCAGTAGTCAGGAGTAAAATTAGGCTTTTCGCGGACGACACCGTCATTTATAGAGAAATAAGCAATCTGGAAGACCACCTGTGTCTCCAAAATGACCTACAAGCTATTTCTGCATGGTGTAAGGAATGGCAGTTAGAGATAAACCAAAAGAAAAGCTGCGTCATCAACTTCTGGAGAACAAAGAGTATCTCGTTGTATAATAATTATTCGTTGGACGGAGTAGAGATTCCAGTTTTAGACTCGATTAAATACCTCGAAGTCACGATCCATCGTGATCTCTCGTGGGACACCCACATTCGCCGATTGATAGGTGCCGCTTACAAAAAGCTGGCCTTTATAGGGATAATAGTTCGAAATAGCTCCGAAAAAGTGAAAGAATTATGTTATTTATCCTTGGTTCGACCGCAGGTCGAATATGCTTCAGCTGTGTGGGATCCCTACGAAAAGGGAATCACTAACGATATAGAAATGGTTTAGCGCAGGGCAGCTAGAATTGTAAAGAGGAATTACGATAGTAAACAAAGCGTAACATCATTAATAGAAAATCTGAAATGGACATCGTTAGAGGAACGTAGGCTGCAGGCTAGAATTATACGACTGGAAAATTTTATATCGGGGGGAATAGCGCATGAGGTAGTAGGACTCCTCAGAAGCACGACGTATCTCGGAAGGCAGGACAGTGAGGATAAGATTCGCGAGATCGACTGTAGAACGGAGCGATATAGAGGATCGTTTTTCCCCAGGACGATAAGAGACCATAATAGAGAAAGATAACGTAGGAAAACTATGGACCCTTGGTGCACTGCAACCCCTGCCATCCACCTAAAAGGTGACTTGCAGGGTATAATGTAGATTTAGATTTAGAAACGACCACAGTATATCCTATCGTTTTGGCAAAATAAAAACAACGCAGGTTTTTAAAAATATCCTTAACAAATTAAATGGTAAAATATAAATCTAATTTCCATGTCCAATTTGTATTTGTTAGAGAACGGGAATAAGTAAACGCGTTCTGGGAATCATCGCGAATTCTAAAAGGAAACAGCATAGCGATGAAGATTTTATAAAGCATTTATAATATTTTTCAGGCTAAACAGCAATGTGCAGTATATTTTTTATGAAAATACTTAAGCGATAAGACATGCTGAGTAAATGGTTTTTAGTGCTTTTCACCATTGCTGAAAAGCACTATTACCTTTGTGATATCCGTCCATCCGTCCGTACGTCCGCACGAGTATATATCAGGGAAGAATTGGCTTAACCGATCTCAACCAAATTTAGTACGTAGAATATTCACATAAATTAATGGCCAAAATGAAATATTTGGGCAAGATCGACTAAGCGGGGGTGCCACAATAGCAAAGTTAAACTTTTCGGTAATTACGAATTTGGAAGGAATTGGCTGAACCGATTTCAATGAAATTTTATATGGAGGCGTGAGACATATAGAAACAAAATCAACATGCTTAGTATAGATATAGAAATCAGGGCTACCACAATAAATCAAATAATAACCTTCCTTTACACATACATTTGTTGAAATATATTCATCAATTTCAAACAAATTTAATATTTATAATGTACACATATATTAAAAACAATAAACGCAGCTTTAATTGAATCGGCTAATCAGGGATGCTACAATTACAAATTAAATTTTTTCATTTATTATGGAGTTGTAAGAAATTCGCTAAACAAATTTCAATAAAATTTTTTTATAACAACATACCATATAGAAATCAAGATGTTAAAATCGGAGCTAAAGAGCAGGGCTACCACATTAAAAAGTAAAATAATATGAATTTTAGATGTAATTGTAGAGAACTGACGGCATGGATTTTAAACAAATACGACGTACATAATCTTCATATAAATAAATAACAAAATTATTATATTTCAACCAAGCCAACTAAACAGGGCCACCACAATATCAAAGTTTGTATTTTTCTGTAACTTTTAATTTCGAAGGTATAGGCAGAACGGATCTTAAAGAAATTTCGCTTGTAAGATGAGTGTAGAATGGCAAAACGAAATGAACGTGTTTAAAACGGATCTAAAAAGCAAAGTTTCACAATATAAGAAATAATAATTTTCTGACATCAAATAAAATATATTTAAATAAACGTCGTTATTAGATAACGCCTTTTAAGAAATATTCTATACGTGGAAAACTAACAAGCCTAATTAAATGTATAAAAATAAACGTTGATATACGTGGTTCATTTTTAGGAAAAATGAACAACTGTAGTGATTACTTTTTAGGAAATATTATCATCAAAATCTACTAATTCTGGTAAAATATAATAAAGCAAACGCCGAAAATCGTCACCGGTTTTTAGGAAAAATAAACGTCGACTTTAGTCTTCGATTTCTGAGAAAATTAAACGTCGGAAACTACCAAGCCTATGTGTAAGCTTCCATATTGGTCGAAATTATCCCGGGAAAATAAACGTCGATTTAAATCATCGATTTAAGAAAAATCAAAGTTGAATTTCGGTACGATCTCCAGACGCATTGTTGTCGCGGCGCACTTTAGTAGGGGCGAAAAGGAGGGAAGTGAGCTGCTTTGTTACTGCCAATACATTTTTTCCCCTGCGCACGGCAGTAGGGGCGGTAAGGTGGGAAGAGAGCTGCTCGGAAGAGGGGAGTGAGATGCGCGAGACAGGTTGCTATCTGTAGTACTTCTACAGAATATTACATTCTAGAGATTGTTATGTCGCACCAGCAAAGTTTAGATCAAACTCTAAGAAAAAGACGAAAACGTTCAATTGAGACCAACAAACAACGGAATAAAAAATGGCGGATTAAGTCGCGAGGCTATAAAACAACAGGAAAATCGAAGGGGAAGAACAACGGACCCATAGACTGGCAAATCAACTCCTGAGAAAAAAAGCAAGGTATATAGATGCAAGAATTTAACATCACAAAAAATTACAATGATTTTATCGAATAATCAGTAGTATAAATTGCAGTATTCGAATGTAATACATTTCAAGTGCTTCACTTTCTGGGTGAATATAAATACGTGTAAAAGTTTCGTCGATTTTCAAAGGGGAAATCTTTAGTAATAATAAATTCATTAAGATTTTTAAGTTCGCAATTCTAAACAAATCTCAAAAAATAAAACATGTTTTCATATTCGCATATCTGCATAAGAAGTTTCAATTTTCTATTCTTGTTTGATTTCTTATATATTATGAAATATTAAGGTGTTCTTATTTGGCAAATTTTTAGATTAGACCGTCATCTGAAAAACGAAATTACTGAAACTACGAGGATTTTGTTTATTTGAAATGATAATATTACAAAAAAATTACATGGTCCCGCTTTTTTACCGGTAGTATGGCGTTTATTCTTCTTGTTATGTATCCGTTTTCTTCACTTGCTCGTTATGCTCCATCATGAAAATATAGTTAATCTAAGATAGAAGGGACAGAATATATGAAAGGATGTGATGGATGAGAGAGAGGACAGATAGAGGGGGAAACATTAATATATGTAAGAGGGGCAAAGAAAAATTGAGAGAGAGGTTTGATGAATAATTTGAGAGAGAATAAAAGGAAAGTGAAAATTTAGTAAGGAGACAGGAAATGAAAGGTGAAAAGAGAAAACGGTATGCTGCAAAGCAGTAAAGGAATTGTGGGTGAGTAGGATGTGGTAAAGGAGTCTACTATGATAGCCTAAATTGAGCTCTGAAAACCAATACAAATTAGAGCGATGGATCTGTCAGGAAATATTCCAATCAGCCACTTAGCAGCCACGTTCAAACACCGTGGCCTACCGCTGTCTCTGCTTTTCCTTCGGTTTCTCAATGTGTGCGATTTGGAATGTCATGGAATTTCATAGCTGAAGATAGACTTAGTCTACCATAGTAGGTTGGGACTAAGGATTAATAAAAGTGAGAAGTAGTCGAGGATAGATATAGGATAGAGGACGTTGGCATGTATAGGGAGAATGCGACCCAATACAAATAATTTTATGAGGATTCTGAGGCCATGATTAGGAAATGAGCGAACACGTGTCAATTTAAAGAGAGAAATGAATTACAAATAATCATTTATCAAAAAGTGCTATTTCACTATATTTTACGCGAGTTTAGTAAATGTAAAAATCCAGATTAGCGGATTACTCGGAAATGATTCCCATTTATTGTCAAACGCATAGGTTGAAAATGTATTTGAGTCGTTTCACTTTAAATAATAGTTGCTTATAGACATAGATACATGTAGATAAATATAGATGTCTGAAGGTTAAAACCAATTTTTAGTATTCAACGAATGCTAAGACTTTTATCATTCCTCTGATAAGGTAATTTGACATCTTTATCACTTAAATAAACTCAGACTTGGCTCAAATATCATTGATTTTGAGATCTGTACAATTTATAGTTCAGTTAGTTTGGATTGTAGTGAAGAAAGTGAAAAGAGTCCGTTTTGTATTCAAATGAAGTTCAAGACCGTATATAGGAAAAATATCCTTAAAAACCGTTTGAAACAAACTAAGCAGTTCTGAAATACGATTTAAAATTCTGTGAAAACCTCTGTAAAATATTTTTTAATTGTATCATCCACTTTAACGTAGCGGTTATAATATATTTCTATCCTTCGTATATTAGAAGGGGAAGAAACATACACGCTTAACAAGCAAATCCGTAGAAAATTTTTGAGAAATCGGTATTTCGTGACCACGAAAGACGAAGTTTGGCAAGCTGATCTCAACGACATGCGGTCATTTAAAAAGTATAATGATGGTTATAATTACCTACTTACAGTGATCGATGTCTTAAGAAAATATGCTTGGGGAATACCTTTGAAGGGCAAAAAAGGTTCACACGTGAAGAAGGCATTTCAACAAATTTTTCGCAAAAGTAAACGTAAACTATTGCATCTCCAAACAGACAAGGGAACAGAATTCACATCGAGTTTAATGAGAAAATTTTTCAAAGAGAGAAATATAAATTACTATGTAACACAGAATCCCGATGTGAAAGCTAGTGTCGTGGAACGATTTAACAGCACTCTTAAAACAAGAATGTGGCATTATTTCACACAACGCTATATTACCGTTATTTCAAAACTACTAAAAGTCTATAACAATGCAACGCACACTTCCATTAAAATGGCGCCTGTAGATGTCAATGATGAAAATATTTACGAGGTTTGGAAAAATTTGTGCGGTGTAAAAAAACGTGCACAACCTAAGGCACCGTGTTACAACGTTGGAGATCTAGTGAGAATATGTAGGGTAAAATCTCAGTTCGATAAATGTTATAACAATAACTGGTCAGAAGAGGTGTTCAAAGTAAAAAAGTTTATTAATAGATCGATGGTGGTATATATCATCGAAGACCTTTGTGGTATTGAAATTTAAGGTACGTTTTACGAGCCTGAATTACAACGCATCCGCGTCACCCCCATGCAAGAACACAAAATAGATAAAATTATGGCTTACAAGTGAAAAGGTGTCAGACGTGAAGCGTTCGTCAAGTGGAGAGGCTATTCCGAAAGTTCTTGGGTTAAAATTAAGGATATAAGACAAAAAAGTTAAAATGATAGAGGAGTTTTATATTACATTGCCCATTAATAGCTCACGCCACTCGTTCCCGAATAATAGTACAACTAAATTCAGAACTCAGTTGCATCGACGTATCGAATTAAAAGGTCGATGGGTTACGGGCGTCGTGGAATTTCAATATCCTTGTTTTCTTCTCACTGTTAGTAACAACAACAACACTATTCGGATATGGGAAGAAAAAGGAGGTTCCGACAAATTAAAATTAAAACCTGGAAATTACGAAACTATTCATGATATAGTTCGTGAAATAAATGAAAAAGAAAAGATTTCTTCAAGGTCTATTTTCGAGATAGAAGAGAATACAGGACGTGTTAAAATAATATCAACCGATAAAAAAGAAATAAAACGCACGGACGTCAATAATTTTCACACCAAGATTGATAACATTGAGAAAGTTAAGCTAACGTTTTCACCGAGGCAGGCTCTTCAGCTAGGTTTTAATCCGAGAATCGATGTGGATAATGGCAATATTTCAAACCATCATGCAAATATTTTCTTAGGGTTTTCATATCAAATGTTCATTTACTGCGATATTGTGGAATCTCAAATCGTTGGAGATACATGTAACCCGCTTCTATGTATCGCGAACATGGATACCAAGAAGTACGATTATGGAACTCAAAAAGTGCTTATATTTGACACACCGCACTATTTACTCGTGTTGCGTCGCGAGTTTGATTACATAGAAATAGATATAAGATAAAGATAAACTTAATTTTCGTAAAATATAAAGATGGTTAGGAAGGTTAGATGTACATCGATCTTCTGCAAAACCTACGGCAAGTAACGTGAACAATCATAAAACAAGACGGGGCAGAAACAACGCTTGAACATCGAGTAGGACATGTAAATAATTTTTTACACAGCATCTTCTCACAATTGGATGTGTACTTGAATCAGAAATTGGTTACTTCGCCAAGTAATACTTATCCTTATAGGTCTTATATCGAAACGGCTCTCAATTATGGCCCCGCTGCTAAAAAATCACATTTGACCATGCCTCTTTGGTATGACGATTCAGGCAAAGCGATGGATAGTCTCGATAATGGCCATTCTGTGTTATTAAAAAGAAGTGTGTTAACCAAAATTAAGTAAAGCCGTGTATATGATCCGTCATATACATAGCGATGTATTCAATCAAGACAAACTTCTATTAAACGGTGTCGAGCTTCGTGTTATGTTGATTCGCTCAAGGGACAGTTTCTGTCTGGTGGGTGATTCTAATTATGCAAAAATAAAAATACTTGACGCTACTCTTATGGTAAGGCGTGTTCGAATCAACCCCACAGTTCTTATTGAGTATAGTAGAACGCTGGAGAAAACAACGGCCATATACCCTCTAACAAGTGTTGATGTAAAAGTTCTCACAATCTCCTCAGGAATACAAAGTAAAATAATCGATAACATAATTATAGGTCAATTGCAGAAGAGGTGTATAATAGGTTTTGTGACCAATCGTTGCTTTAATGGTGATATAACATTAAACCCGTTTAATTTCCAACACTATAAAATTACACACCTGTCTTTCTATATCGGCGGACAGCAAATACCATCAAAACCGTTACAAACTGATTATACGGATGATAAATTATATGTGGGGGCGTATCACACACTGTTCAGCGGTACTGGAATCCATTTCCTGAGTGAAGGGAATTCGATTTCACGAGAACAGTTTCCTCACGGATATTGTCTAACAGCCTTCGACTTAACACCAGATCTATCATCAAACATCGGTTCACTTTGGAAGTTAATAAGACAAGGAAGTCTACGTATGGATGTACGATTCGCAGAATCTCTTCCGGAGACATTAAATTGTATAATATATGCCGAATTCGATAATATTATCGAAATTGATCGTCATCGAAATATTCTTGTTGACTACAGTAATTTAAATATATGACAATTCGTTTTGAGTGAGTGGGCTTTCAACTGCTTACGATGCCGAACCTCTTCGTAGATTTCCAAGCATGCATTGACAACCAGGGAAGATACGTTTTAAAAGTAATGGCAATTCTTGGCGAAAACCAGTCTTTATTTCAGCACTGGATCATTCGAGCGCCTTCGACGTGTTAGAGAAAACGAGTGGTTGAAATTGCATCGTCATGGCATAGATTGGGATGACGGTTGTGGAACTTGCAACGATTTTAGAAGAGAATTGTACACGATCGGTAAAAGATACGAAAATATATTTTCCAAATGGTTTCTAAAAACAGAATATTTATCCCAACTTTTGTGCAGAAGAAACAACGATTTAGAAACGCTTTTTTGTCCTTCTCTAAAAAGCTTCACCAATGACGTGCCTAGATGTTTCCATAAAAGCCATACTAAGGAAAAAATTGCGTGTGATCTACGTCAAACGTTACAACATAACCGAATGCTTTAATAAACACATCAGCTACGACAAACTATAATGAACTCTTACGAATTGAAAACAATTTTCTTCAACGTGAAAGGTTTTCAAAATATTCACACAGACGTGTTCGCTTCGGATAACCTACCAATGCGCACTGAACGCCCGTGCGCATACGTGTCGAACACCGGTCCTCGACATAGGCCGGGGGAACATAGGTTATCAATCTTCATTGACAAGTGTAACTGTGGAGAATATTTCGATAGTTACGGATTACCGCCAATCATCAAGGATCACCAAATATTTATCGCAAGAAATTCAATTTCTTGGACATATAATGACTATCCACTTCAGAGGTACACATCCGATGTTTGCGGGTGGTAATGTGTTGTTTATCATTAATTCAGATGCCATGGGCTAGAAAAGAAGGCTATGTTAAAATATTTAGCGTTAATAGAAAGAAAAACGATTGTAGGGTTACACGATTTTTTAAGGATATATTAAAGAATCAAAAGTGTTTGCATAATTACGAAACCGGTTTATCGTTATTACAAAACTGTTGTACTTATATTGATGGAAAATCTTATTTTGCTGTAAATCAACTTTGATTGAACATAAAATTTCTGTTGGTACCTTTATCAAATAAAACTATAAAAGATAAACTGTCTCGCTTCTTACTTAATGTAATGATACTTTCCGTAGCCTCTCTGTAAAAACGAAGCTTCCGAAATAGTGTCAACCGCCTCAGGTGCATTATTTTTCGCATACGCCAAAAGAGAAACTTCCTCACTTCGCCATGCTGACACTAGGCTTCCGCGCATAGGGATTTGCTGACGGTAGTCCCTGTCGAACTTTCAAAGCTTGAGGTTGTGTTTCTAAGCTAGTAAAGGTCATTCACATTTCATACGTGTTAAACCGTATAGCGTTCTCGTGATAGATACAAGGTATGACTTCAAACCACCCACTGTGAATAAAACTATCGAAATATTGGCAAACGCCTCAGGGTCTTGCTATACCGTTATAGAACATCAACACTCGTTGTCGTTCATCCAACTCCTTCGAAGCATAAAACAACCTGAAACGTCTCTCCCGTCTGGGACCTCGGGTTCGAGCCGATTGGAGACCTCAACAGTTTAAACAGAGAATTTAGAAAATGATGATGATGAGCAAACACACCTTTTAAGCCATAAAGGCTATGTAATCTTTCCTTTTCCTTATTTATGTCAATGAACACTTTGTTATTAATTATAATAAAAAAGTGGTATTTCCTTAAGAGAAAAAATAAATTGTAATAATCGATATCGATTCCAAATCGAACGATTTATACGGAGTTACATAACTCTAGACGTTATTTTGCTTTTCGATGGTTAACAAAATCAAACATTTCTGTAAAAATATCACCTATCAATCTGTATAAGTGTCATTATGTATATTTCGCATGTCAACCTTTCTATTTATGTTAAACGGTGATAAACCTCCCGTAATCTAGCTCAGATTAAAAATATATGCAAACTAATACAATACAATACACGTTTTAACTAGACCTACTGATTAAAATTTTAACCGAAATGGACAGAATTTTTTCAAAGTTGCTTCTATAGTATATATTATCAAATAGCTGTCATTTGAATATAAACAAGTTACTGATTAAACTCCATTAAAAAAATAAAACCAAACCATTTGTCCATGGTCATCATTATTTTATGCATAAACTCATCCCTGGAACTATCGGCTCATATCCTGCCTGGACAGTTGCTGTGCTACGACAAGAACAAACGTATAGAGATAGCCCAGAAATGGCTAATTGGACGATTATACTATCTGAAGGAGTTAAAATCATCACTTGTGGTATCACTCTATTTCAAGAATTAATTTACAAATTTATATGCATGGATTTTTTTTTAAATACCGGCAGCGAAATGTATAACTCAATGTAAGATACGTCCTGCCACCTAGGAGCAAGCGCTCGTACTTAAAGAAACAAGGTTGGCCTAAGAAGGTACGTAGTGGATTGGATGTTCAATCGAAAAATCAATTATTATACTCTTTATTAGGAACAACATGAAGCGAAGGGTATTGTTTATTAGTACTGTGGTGCAAGCGCGAGAAATATTATGAAATCTTATTCCACTAATATTCGAATATTCGAGCATCACCAAATTGCATTTTTGTGTTGAATGAAACGAGAAGTGGATCTTGTGAGGGTAGAAGAGGTTAAAGGATGGACAAGAAACAAATTTGTAGCGGTGTATCTTTGGGGGAAAACTACCGGTGCCACCCCAAAATTCAAACTTACGAATTCTTAAAGGAAACAGAAAAGCGGTGAGGATTTTGTAAAGCATTTTTAACATTTTTGAGAATAAACAGCAATGTGTAGCGTATTTTTTAATGAAAATACTCTAGCGATAAAGCATGCAGAGTAAATGGTTTTTAGTAGTTTTCGTCATTGCTGAAAAGCACTATTATCTTTGTGATATCCGTCCGTCCATACGTACTTCCGCACGAGTATATATCAGGTAAGAATTGGCTCTAACCGATTTCAACCAAATTCAGTGCATAGAATACTTACATAAATTAATGGCCAAAATGAAATATTTGGATAAGACCGACTAAGCGGGGGTGCCACAATAGCAAAGTTAAACTTTTCGGTAATTATGAATTTGGAAGTAATTGGTTGAACCGATTTCAATGAAATTTTGTATGGAGGCGTGTAACATATAGAAACTCGCTTAGAATAGATATAGAAATCAGGGCTACCACAATAAATCAAATAAAAACCTTTCTTTACACATACATTTGTTGAAATATATTCAAAAACATCAAACAAATTTAATATTTATAATATACACATATATAGAAAACAATAAACGCAGATTTAACTGAATCAGCTAATCAGGGATGCCACAATTACAAATTAATTTCTTTCACTTATTATGGAGTAGGAAGAAATTGGCTGAACGAATTTCAATTATATGTTTTATATAAGATTTGTACAACATACCATAATGACATCAAGATGTTTAAAGCGGAGCTAAAGAGCAGGGGTACCACACTAAAAATTAAAATAATATGGCTTTTAGATGTAATTCTAGAGAACTGACGGCATGTATTTTAACCAAATACGACGTACATTATCTTCATATAAATAAATAAATAATTATTATATTTCAACCAGGCCGACTGCTTTACAAATCAAATGTAGACGTTTAAAAATTATTTTTATTTTTAGTTTTGAGAAATTCATAGATTTTTAATATTTTTCGATGCTGTCTGGAAGATTTAAGACATTTGCCGTAAACATAATTTTTTTAAATTTAACTGTCTTTATTCCAATTTTATCTCTCACAAGGCAAGTCACTTTAAATTTACGATACGATACGATGCATTGACTTTCGTTCTTTGCCGCAACAGTATAAGCTCCTTCGCTCTGGCGGAGACAAGCTCTACTAACCATTGCCGGGGCAGGCTTTCTTCCTTTCTAGCATGCCGTCATATACAGAAAATGTACTCTTTGATAATTATGCTTGCAAAAATTTCAGAAATTAACTAAAGCATTTAGAACCTCTGCACTGATTGAAAATGTAATTTAAGTGGTTGAATATATGGAGGTATTGGATATATTAAATTTTTGCAATTACAATAATAAGTTCAGATGTCCTAAAGAATTCAACACAACATTTATATATTCAATATCTCTATAAAATAGTTAATTTATTTTTTTATTCAGTACGTTTGTATTTTAGTTAATTATAAAAAAATTGTCATATTTTTATTTTTACAATTTTTGTGCGCTTTATAAATGTTAATAACTTCAAAAAATTATTCTTATTTATTCACTTTTAGTTATATTTAATTTGAAGGAATTCAATTTATAACACTATTCTTGATAAAAATCCAAGAAATGTATTTAAAGAAACGTCGTTATTAGATAACGCCTTTTAAGAAATATACTATACGTCGAAAACAAACAACAATTAAATGTTTAAAAATGAACGTTGATATATGTGGTCTATTTTTAGGAAAAACAAACAACGAGAGTGATCACTTTATAGGAAATATTAAAATAGAAATCTACTAATTCTCGTAAAATATAATATAGTAAACGCCAAAATCGCCACCGATTTTTATAAAAAATAAACGTCCATTTAGTCTTTGATTTTTGAGAAAAATAAGCGTCGGAAACTACCAAACCTTTGTGTAAGCTTCAATATTTGTCGAATGTATCCCGGGAAAATAATCGTCGATTAAAATCTTCGATTTTAGACAGGTTGCTAACTGTAGTACTTCCACAGAATATTACATTCTAGAGATTGGTATGTCGCACCCGCAAAGTTTAGATCAAGCACTAAGAAAAAGACAAAAACGTTCAGTTGAAACCAACAAACAACGGACTAAAAAATGGCGGATTAAGTCGCGAGGCTAGAAAATAACAAGATAAACGAAGGGGAAGAACAGCGGACCCAGAGACTGGCAAATCAAGTCGTGAGAAAAAGGTATATAGATGCCAGAATTTAAAATCACAGAAAATTACAATGACTATATCGAATAATCAGTAGTATTAAAAGCAGTATTCTAGTGTAATACATTTCAAGTGCTTCACTTTCTGGGTGAATTTAAATTCGTGTAACTGTTTCGTTGATTTTCAAAGAAGAAATCTTTAGTATTATTATATCCATGAAGATTTTTCAGTTAGCAATTCTAAATAAATCTAGAATAATAAAAAGCGTTTTCATATTAGCATATCTGCATAAAAAGTTTCAATTTTTTATTCTAGTTTGATTTCTTATATATTATGCAAAGTTAAGGTGTTCTAATTTGATAATTTTTTCAATTAGACCGTTACCTGAAAAACGAAATTACTCAAACTACGAGGATTTTGTTTATTTTAAATGTAAATGATAGCAATACAAAAAAATCACATTGTCCCGTTTTTTTATCGGTAGTATGGCGATTATTTTTCAGGTTATGCTTCGTTTTTCTTCGCTTGCTCGTGATGCTCCATCACGAAAATATAGTTAATCTAAGATAGGAGGGAGAGAATATATGAAAGGATGTGGTGGAAATGAGAGAAGACAGATATAGGGGGAAATATTAGTATGTGTTAGAGAGGCAAAGAATAATTGAGGGAGAGGTTTGATGGATAATTTGAGAAAGAATGAAAGGAAAGGAAAGGAGACAAGGAATGAAAGGTGAAAAGAGAAAACGGTATGATGCAAAGCAGTAAAGGAATTGTGGGTGAAGTAGGATGTGGTAAAGGAGTCTACTATGATAGCCTAAATTGAGCTCTGAAAACCAATACAAATTAGAGCGATGGATCTGTCAGGAAATATTCCAATCAGCCACTTAGCAGCCACGTTCGGACACCGTGGCCTACCGCTGTCTCTGCTTTTCCTTCGGTTCCTCAATGTGTGCGATTTGGCAATGTCATGGAACTTCAGAGCTGAAGATAGGCTTAGTCTACCATAGTAGGTTGGGACTAAGGATTAATAAAAGTGAGAAGTAGTAGAGGATAGATATATGATAGAGGACGTTGGCATGTATAGGGAGAATGCGACGCAAAACTAATATTTTTTATGAGGATCCAGAGGCCATGATTAGGAAATGAGCGAACACGTGTCAATTTAAAGAAAGAAATGAATATCAAATAATCAATTATCAAAAAGTGCTATTTCACTATATTTTACGCGAGTTTACTAAATGTAAAAATCCAGCTTAGCGGAATTACTCGGAAATTATTCTCATTTATTTTCAAGCGCATAGGTTGAAAATTTATTTGAGTAGTTTCATTTTAACAAAGAGTTTCTTATAGACATTGATACATGTAGATAGATATAGATGTATCAAGTTAAAAACCTATTTTTAGTAATCAACGAATGTTAAGGCTTTTATCATTCCTCTGATAAGGTAATTTGACATCTTTATCATTTAAATAAACTCAGAATTTACTCAAATATCATTCATTTTTAGATCTGTGAAATTTATAGTTCAGTTAGTTTGGATTGTAGTGAAGAAAGTGAAAAGAGTCCGTTTTGTATTCAAACGAAGTTCAAGACCGTATATAGGAAAAATATCCTTAAAAACCGTTTGAAACAAACTAAGCAGTTCTGAAATACGATTTAAAATTCTGTGAAAACCTCTGTAAAATATTTTTTAAATGTATCATCCACTTTAACGTAGCGGTTATAATATATTTCTATCCTTCGTATATTAGAAGTGGAAGAAACATACACGCTTAACAAGCCAATCCGTAGAAAATTTTTGAGAAATCGGTATTTCGTGACCACGAAAGACGAAGTTTGGCAAGCTGATCTCAACGACATGCGGTCATTTAAAAAGTATAATGATGGTTATAATTACCTACTTACAGTGATCGATGTCTTAAGAAAATATGCTTGGGGAATACCTTTGAAGGGCAAAAAAGGTTCACACGTGAAGAAGGCATTTCAACAAATTTTTCGCAAAAGTAAACGTAAACTATTGCATCTCTAAACAGACAAGGGAACAGAATTCACATCGAGTTTAATGAGAAAATTTTTCAAAGAGAGAAATATAAATTACTATGTAACACAGAATCCCGATGTGAAAGCTAGTGTCGTGGAACGATTTAACAGCACTCTTAAAACAAGAATGTGGCATTATTTCACACAACGCTATATTACCGTTATTTCAAAACTACTAAAAGTCTATAACAATGCAACGCACACTTCCATTAAAATGGCGCCTGTAGATGTCAATGATGAAAATATTTACGAGGTTTGGAAAAATTTGTGCGGTGTAAAAAATCGTGCACAACCTAAGGCACCGTGTTACAACGTTGGAGATCTAGTGAGAATATGTAGGGTAAAATCTCAGTTCGATAAATGTTATAACAATAACTGGTCAGAAGAGGTGTTCAAAATAAAAAAGTTTATTAATAGATCGATGGTGGTATATATCATCGAAGACCTTTGTGGTATTGAAATTTAAGGTACGTTTTACGAGCCTGAATTACAACGCATCCGCGTCACCCCCATGCAAGAACACAAAATAGATAAAATTATGCCTTACAAGTGAAAAGGTGTCAGACGTGAAGCGTTCGTCAAGTGGAGAGGCTATTCCGAAAGTTCTTGGTTTAAAATTAAGGATATAAGACAAAAAAGTTAAAATGATAGAGGAGTTTTATATTACATTGCCCATTAATAGCTCACGCCACTCGTTCCCGAATAATAGTACAACTAAATTCAGAACTCAGTTGCATCGACGTATCGAATTAAAAGGTCGATGGGTTACGGGCGTCGTGGAATTTCAATATCCTTGTTTTCTTCTCACTGTTAGTAACAACAACAACACTATTCGGATATGGGAAGAAAAAGGAGGTTCTGACAAATTAAAATTAAAACCTGGAAATTACGAAACTATTCATGATATAGTTCGTGAAATAAATGAAAAAGAAAAGATTTCTTCAAGGTCTATTTTCGAGATAGAAGAGAATACAGGACGTGTTAAAATAATATCAACCGATAAAAAAGAAATAAAACGCACGGACGTCAATAATTTTCACACCAAGATTGATAACATTGAGAAAGTTAAGCTAACGTTTTCACCGAGGCAGGCTCTTCAGCTAGGTTTTAATCCGAGAATCGATGTGGATAATGGCAATATTTCAAACCATCATGCAAATATTTTCTTAGGGTTTTCATATCAAATGTTCATTTACTGCGATATTGTGGAATCTCAAATCGTTGGAGATACATGTAACCCGCTTCTATGTATCGCGAACATGGATACCAAGAAGTACGATTATGGAACTCAAAAAGTGCTTATATTTGACGCACCGCACTATTTACTCGTGTTGCGTCGCGAGTTTGATTACATAGAAATAGATATAAGATAAAGATAAACTTAATTTTCGTAAAATATAAAGATGGTTAGGAAGGTTAGATGTACATCGATCTTCTGCAAAACCTACGGCAAGTAACGTGAACAATCATAAAACAAGACGGGGCAGAAACAACGCTTGAACATCGAGTAGGACATGTAAATAATTTTTTACACAGCATCTTCTCACAATTGGATGTGTACTTGAATCAGAAATTGGTTACTTCGCCAAGTAATACTTATCCTTATAGGTCTTATATCGAAACGGCTCTCAATTATGGCCCCGCTGCTAAAAAATCACATTTGACCATGCCTCTTTGGTATGACGATTCAGGCAAAGCGATGGATAGTCTCGATAATGGCCATTCTGTGTTATTAAAAAGAAGTGTGTTAACCAAAATTAAGTAAAGCCGTGTATATGATCCGTCATATACATAGCGATGTATTCAATCAAGACAAACTTCTATTAAACGGTGTCGAGCTTCGTGTTATGTTGATTCGCTCAAGGGACAGTTTCTGTCTGGTGGGTGATTCTAATTATGCAAAAATAAAAATACTTGACGCTACTCTTATGGTAAGGCGTGTTCGAATCAACCCCACAGTTCTTATTGAGTATAGTAGAACGCTGGAGAAAACAACGGCCATATACCCTCTAACAAGTGTTGATGTAAAAGTTCTCACAATCTCCTCAGGAATACAAAGTAAAATAATCGATAACATAATTATAGGTCAATTGCAGAAGAGGTGTATAATAGGTTTTGTGACCAATCGTTGCTTTAATGGTGATATAACATTAAACCCGTTTAATTTCCAACACTATAAAATTACACACCTGTCTTTCTATATCGGCGGACAGCAAATACCATCAAAACCGTTACAAACTGATTATACGGATGATAAATTATATGTGGGGGCGTATCACACACTGTTCAGCGGTACTGGAATCCATTTCCTGAGTGAAGGGAATTCGATTTCACGAGAACAGTTTCCTCACGGATATTGTCTAACAGCCTTCGACTTAACACCAGATCTATCATCAAACATCGGTTCACATTGGAAGTTAATAAGACAAGGAAGTCTACGTATGGATGTACGATTCGCAGAATCTCTTCCGGAGACATTAAATTGTATAATATATGCCGAATTCGATAATATTATCGAAATTGATCGTCATCGAAATATTCTTGTTGACTACAGTAATTTAAATATATGACAATTCGTTTTGAGTGAGTGGGCTTTCAACTGCTTACGATGCCGAACCTCTTCGTAGATTTCCAAGCATGCATTGACAACCAGGGAAGATACGTTTTAAAAGTAATGGCAATTCTTGGCGAAAACCAGTCTTTATTTCAGCACTGGATCATTCGAGCGCCTTCGACGTGTTAGAGAAAACGAGTGGTTGAAATTGCATCGTCATGGCATAGATTGGGATGACGGTTGTGGAACTTGCAACGATTTTAGAAGAGAATTGTACACGATCGGTAAAAGATACGAAAATATATTTTCCAAAGGGTTTCTAAAAACAGAATATTTATCCCAACTTTTGTGCAGAAGAAACAACGATTTAGAAACGCTTTTTTGTCCTTCTCTAAAAAGCTTCACCAATGACGTGCCTAGATGTTTCCATAAAAGCCATACTAAGGAAAAAATTGCGTGTGATCTACGTCAAACGTTTTCAACATAACCGAATGCTTTAATAAACACATCAGCTACGACAAACTATAATGAACTCTTACGAATTGAAAACAATTTTCTTCAACGTGAAAGGTTTTCAAAATATTCACACAGACGTGTTCGCTTCGGATAACCTACCAATGCGCACTGAACGCCCGTGCGCATACGTGTCGAACACCGGTCCTCGACATAGGCCGGGGGAACATAGGTTATCAATCTTCATTGACAAGTGTAACTGTGGAGAATATTTCGATAGTTACGGATTACCGCCAATCATCAAGGATCACCAAATATTTATCGCAAGAAATTCAATTTCTTGGACATATAATGACTATCCACTTCAGAGGTACACATCCGATGTTTGCGGGTGGTAATGTGTTGTTTATCATTAATTCAGATGCCATGGGCTAGAAAAGAAGGCTATGTTAAAATATTTAGCGTTAATAGAAAGAAAAACGATTGTAGGGTTACACGATTTTTTAAGGATATATTAAAGAATCAAAAGTGTTTGCATAATTACGAAACCGGTTTATCGTTATTACAAAACTGTTGTACTTATATTGATGGAAAATCTTATTTTGCTGTAAATCAACTTTGATTGAACATAAAATTTCTGTTGGTACCTTTATCAAATAAAACTATAAAAGATAAACTGTCTCGCTTCTTACTTAATGTAATGATACTTTCCGTAGCCTCTCTGTAAAAACGAAGCTTCCGAAATAGTGTCAACCGCCTCAGGTGCATTATTTTTCGCATACGCCAAAAGAGAAACTTCCTCACTTCGCCATGCTGACACTAGGCTTCCGCGCATAGGGATTTGCTGACGGTAGTCCCTGTCGAACTTTCAAAGCTTGAGGTTGTGTTTCTAAGCTAGTAAAGGTCATTCACATTTCATACGTGTTAAACCGTATAGCGTTCTCGTGATAGATACAAGGTATGACTTCAAACCACCCACTGTGAATAAAACTATCGAAATATTGGCAAACGCCTCAGGGTCTTGCTATACCGTTATAGAACATCAACACTCGTTGTCGTTCATCCAACTCCTTCGAAGCATAAAACAACCTGAAACGTCTCTCCCGTCTGGGACCTCGGGTTCGAGCCGATTGGAGACCTCAACAGTTTAAACAGAGAATTTAGAAAATGATGATGATGAGCAAACACACCTTTTAAGCCATAAAGGCTATGTAATCTTTCCTTTTCCTTATTTATGTCAATGAACACTTTGTTATTAATTATAATAAAAAAGTGGTATTTCCTTAAGAGAAAAAATAAATTGTAATAATCGATATCGATTCCAAATCGAACGATTTATACGGAGTTACATAACTCTAGACGTTATTTTGCTTTTCGATGGTTAACAAAATCAAACATTTCTGTAAAAATATCACCTATCAATCTGTATAAGTGTCATTATGTATATTTCGCATGTCAACCTTTCTATTTATGTTAAACGGTGATAAACCTCCCGTAATCTAGCTCAGATTAAAAATATATGCAAACTAATACAATACAATACACGTTTTAACTAGACCTACTGATTAAAATTTTAACCGAAATGGACAGAATTTTTTCAAAGTTGCTTCTATAGTATATATTATCAAATAGCTGTCATTTGAATATAAACAAGTTACTGATTAAACTCCATTAAAAAAATAAAACCAAACCATTTGTCCATGGTCATCATTATTTTATGCATAAACTCATCCCTGGAACTATCGGCTCATATCCTGCCTGGACAGTTGCTGTGCTACGACAAGAACAAACGTATAGAGATAGCCCAGAAATGGCTAATTGGACGATTATACTATCTGAAGGAGTTAAAATCATCACTTGTGGTATCACTCTATTTCAAGAATTAATTTACAAATTTATATGCATGGATTTTTTTTTAAATACCGGCAGCGAAATGTATAACTCAATGTAAGATACGTCCTGCCACCTAGGAGCAAGCGCTCGTACTTAAAGAAACAAGGTTGGCCTAAGAAGGTACGTAGTGGATTGGATGTTCAATCGAAAAATCAATTATTATACTCTTTATTAGGAACAACATGAAGCGAAGGGTATTGTTTATTAGTACTGTGGTGCAAGCGCGAGAAATATTATGAAATCTTATTCCACTAATATTCGAATATTCGAGCATCACCAAATTGCATTTTTGTGTTGAATGAAACGAGAAGTGGATCTTGTGAGGGTAGAAGAGGTTAAAGGATGGACAAGAAACAAATTTGTAGCGGTGTATCTTTGGGGGAAAACTACCGGTGCCACCCCAAAATTCAAACTTACGAATTCTTAAAGGAAACAGAAAAGCGGTGAGGATTTTGTAAAGCATTTTTAACATTTTTGAGAATAAACAGCAATGTGTAGCGTATTTTTTAATGAAAATACTCTAGCGATAAAGCATGCAGAGTAAATGGTTTTTAGTAGTTTTAGTCATTGCTGAAAAGCACTATTATCTTTGTGATATCCGTCCGTCCATACGTACTTCCGCACGAGTATATATCAGGTAAGAATTGGCTCTAACCGATTTCAACCAAATTCAGTGCATAGAATACTTACATAAATTAATGGCCAAAATGAAATATTTGGATAAGACCGACTAAGCGGGGGTGCCACAATAGCAAAGTTAAACTTTTCGGTAATTATGAATTTGGAAGTAATTGGTTGAACCGATTTCAATGAAATTTTGTATGGAGGCGTGTAACATATAGAAACTCGCTTAGAATAGATATAGAAATCAGGGCTACCACAATAAATCAAATAAAAACCTTTCTTTACACATACATTTGTTGAAATATATTCAAAAACATCAAACAAATTTAATATTTATAATATACACATATATAGAAAACAATAAACGCAGATTTAACTGAATCAGCTAATCAGGGATGCCACAATTACAAATTAATTTCTTTCACTTATTATGGAGTAGGAAGAAATTGGCTGAACGAATTTCAATTATATGTTTTATATAAGATTTGTACAACATACCATAATGACATCAAGATGTTTAAAGCGGAGCTAAAGAGCAGGGGTACCACACTAAAAATTAAAATAATATGGCTTTTAGATGTAATTCTAGAGAACTGACGGTATGTATTTTAACCAAATACGACGTACATTATCTTCATATAAATAAATAAATAATTATTATATTTCAACCAGGCCGACTGCTTTACAAATCAAATGTAGACGTTTAAAAATTATTTTTATTTTTAGTTTTGAGAAATTCATAGATTTTTAATATTTTTCGATGCTGTCTGGAAGATTTAAGACATTTGCCGTAAACATAATTTTTTTAAATTTAACTGTCTTTATTCCAATTTTATCTCTCACAAGGCAAGTCACTTTAAATTTACGATACGATACGATGCATTGACTTTCGTTCTTTGCCGCAACAGTATAAGCTCCTTCGCTCTGGCGGAGACAAGCTCTACTAACCATTGCCGGGGCAGGCTTTCTTCCTTTCTAGCCTGCCGTCATATACAGAAAATATACTCTTTGATAATTATGCTTGCAAAAATTTCTGAAATTAACTAAAGCATTTAGAACCTCTGCACTGAATGAAAATGTAATTTAAATGGTTGAATATATGGAGGTATTGGATATATTAAATTTTTGCAATTACAATAATAAGTTAAGATGTCCTAAAGAATTCAACACAACATTTATATATTCAATATCTCTATAAAATAGTTAATTTATTTTTTTATTCAGTACGTTTGTATTTTAGTTAATTATAAAAAAATTGTCATATTTTTATTTTTACAATTTTTGTGCGCTTTATAAATGTTAATAACTTCAAAAAATTATTCTTATTTATACACTTTTAGTTATATTTAATTTGAAGGAATTCAATTTATAACACTATTCTTGATAAAAATCCAAGAAATGTATTTAAAGAAACGTCGTTATTAAATAACGCCTTTTAAGAAATATACTATACGTCGAAAACAAACAACAATTAAATGTATAAAAACGAACGATGATACACTTGGTCCATTTTTAGGAAAAACAAACAACGAGAGTGATCACTTTATAGGAAATATTAAAATAGAAATCTACTAATTCTCGTAAAATATAATATAGTAAACGCCAAAATCGCCACCGATTTTTATAAAAAATAAACGTCCATTTAGTCTTTGATTTTTGAGAAAAATAAGCGTCGGAAACTACCAAACCTTTGTGTAAGCTTCAATATTTGTCGAATGTATCCCGGGAAAATAATCGTCGATTAAAATCTTCGATTTTAGACAGGTTGCTAACTATAGTACTTCCACAGAATATTACATTCTAGAGATTGGTATGTCGCACCCGCAAAGTTTAGATCAAGCACTAAGAAAAAGACAAAAACGTTCAGATGAAACCAACAAACAACGGACTAAAAAATGGCGGATTAAGTCGCGAGGCTAGAAAATAACAAGATAAACGAAGGGGAAGAACAGCGGACCCAGAGACTGGCAAATCAAGTCGTGAGAAAAAGGTATATAGATGCCAGAATTTAAAATCACAGAAAATTACAATGACTATATCGAATAATCAGTAGTATTAAAAGCAGTATTCTAGTGTAATACATTTCAAGTGCTTCACTTTCTGGGTGAATTTAAATTCGTGTAACTGTTTCGTTGATTTTCAAAGAAGAAATCTTTAGTATTATTATATCCATGAAGATTTTTCAGTTAGCAATTCTAAATAAATCTAGAATAATAAAAAGCGTTTTCATATTAGCATATCTGCATAAAAAGTTTCAATTTTTTATTCTAGTTTGATTTCTTATATATTATGCAAAGTTAAGGTGTTCTAATTTGATAATTTTTTCAATTAGACCGTTACCTGAAAAACGAAATTACTCAAACTACGAGGATTTTGTTTATTTTAAATTTAAATGATAGCAATACAAAAAAATCACATTGTCCCGTTTTTTTATCGGTAGTATGGCGATTATTTTTCTGGTTATGCTTCGTTTTTCTTCGCTTGCTCGTGATGCTCCATCACGAAAATATAGTTAATCTAAGATAGGAGGGAGAGAATATACGAAAGGATGTGGTGGAAATGAGAGAGGACAGATATAGGGGGAAATATTATTATGTGTAAGAGAGGCAAAGAAAAATTGAGAGAGAGGTTTGATGGATAATTTGAAAAAGAATGAAAGGAAAGGAAAGGAGACAAGGAATGAAAGGTGAAAAGAGAAAACGGTATGATGCAAAGCAGTAAAGGAATTGTGGGTGAAGTAGGATGTGGTAAAGGAGTCTACTATGATAGCCTAAATTGAGCTCTGAAAACCAATACAAATTAGAGCGATGGATCTGTCAGGAAATATTCCAATCAGCCACTTAGCAGCCACGTTCGGACACCGTGGCCTACCGCTGTCTCTGCTTTTCCTTCGGTTTCTCAATGTGTGCGATTTGGCAATGTCATGGAATTTTAGAGCTGAAGATAGTCTTAGTCTACCATAGTAGGTTGGGAGTAAGGGTTAATAAAAGTGAGAAGGTAGGCGAGGATAGATATAATATAGAGGACGTAGGCAGGGAAAGGGAGAATGCGATGTAAAACAAATAATTTTATGAGGATTCTGAGGCCATGATTAGGAAATAAGCGAACACGTGTCAATTTAAAGAGAGAAATGAATATCAAATAATCATTTATCAAAAAGTGCTATTTCACTATATTTTACGCGAGTTTATTAAATGTAAAAATCCAGCTTAGCGGAATTACTCGGAAATTATTCTCATTTATTGTCAAACGTATAGGTTGAAAATGAATTTGAGTAGTTTCATTTTAACAAAGAGTTGCTTATAGACATAGATACATGTAGATAGATATAGATGTCTGAAGTTAAAAACCTGTTTTTAGTAATCAACGAATGCTAAGGCTTTTATCATTCCTCTGATAAGGTAATTTGACATCTTTATCATTTAAATAAACTCAGACTTTACTCAAATATCATTCATTTTTAGATCTTTACAATTTATAGTTCAGTTAGTTTGGATTTTAGTGAAGGAAGTGAAAAGTATCCGTTTTGTATTTTAATGAAGTTCAAGGCCGTATATAGGAAAAATATGCTTAAGTACCGATTGAAACAAACTAAAGCATTTCTGAAATACGATTTAGAATTCTGTGAAAACCTCCGCAAAATATATTTTAAAATGCTTCCACTTCAACTAAGCGGTTAAAATATATTTCTATGCTTCGCATATAAAAGCGTGTTGTTTTAAGGGCGGAGTGCGGAACTTTTAGAAATTTCACGACATTTTATCGCATTAGATAATTCCAAATTTTGCAACGAACAGCAGCCTAGTTTCAGATATTTTATGCATAAACGATTTTGTGGATATCGGTTTCAAAACATTTCAGACCAGTTAGCATGACACGATCAAATGTTACTCGGCTGTGCGTGTGCCATATGATTGCATTGCAATAAATTTGCGAGCTGCAATAAGGCACCGCAACAAATCCGCTGGCCACATCCAATGATAAGAACATTATTCAAAACCCAACCTGCGTAGAGTGTTTTAAAATGGGAATGAAAATTAAACTGTGGATATTTTCAAAGTGTCTACTTAATAAATTTCTCGGATTACTTTAAAAATATTCTATTATATATTCGTTTGAGTTTGAGCTGCGTAAAATTATGAAGTATCTTGCTTCGCGGGCTCGTGTTTGATACCCCTGCCCTAGGCATATTTGTTCAAGAGTGTAAAGGAACTTTTGAAGTAACACTGAGGTGACTAAATTTTCGAAACCAAAAAGATTATATTGATGTGGTAAGAAAATGTAAAAAAACGTTCCACAGGGTTCATCTTTTCAGATTTTGTATAAATATATCATCATTATGCAGTAGGCTTTTGATACATCTGTATCATTATCATCTCTGATGAAGGATACTGCCTTGATATGGCTTCACTAAATTTATATTTCCGCGTGTCGCAATGGGTTTCTATCTTACATATATTAGAAACCATTAATCAATAACAAATTAATAAGATGTTGATTTTTATCATTGATATTGTACTAGTTTGCATATATTTTTATTCTGAGTTAGATTACTGGAGGTTTATCACCGCTTAACATAAATAGAAAGGTTGACATGCGAAATATACATAATGACACTTATACAGATTGATAGGTGATATTTTTACAGAAATGTTTGATTTTGTTAACCATCGAAAAGCAAAATAACGTCTAGAGTTATGTAACTCCGTATAAATCGTTCGATTTGGAATCGATATCGATTATTACAATTTATTTTTTCTCTTAAGGAAATACTACTTTTTTATTATAATTAATAAAAAAGAGTTCATTGACATAAATAAGGAAAAGGAAAGATTACAAAGCCTTTATTGCTTAAAAGGTGTGTTTGCTCATCATCATCATTTTCTAAATTCTCTGTCTAAACTGTTGAGGTCTCCAATCGGCTCGAACCCGAGGTCCCAGATGGGAGAGACTTTTCAGGTTGTTTTATGCTTCTAAGGAGTTGGATGAACGACAACGAGTGTTGATGTTCTATAACGGTATAGCAAGACCCTGAGGCGTTTGCCAATATTTCGATAGTTTTACTTCACAGTGAGTGGTTCGAAGTCATACCTAGTATCTATCACGAGAGCGCTATACGGCTTAACACGTATGAAATGCGAATGACCTTTACGAGCTTAGAATCACAACCTCAAGCTTTGAAAGTTCGACAGGGACTACCCTCAGCAAATCCCTATGCGCGGACACCTAGTGTCAGCATGGTGAAGTGAGGAAGATTCTCTTTTGGCGTATGCGGAAAATTATGTACTTGAAGCGGTTGATTGTATTTCGGAAGCTTTGTCTCATGGTGGACGGTTTAAGTAGTGGGTGCGGAAGGTATTACATTACAATTAATAAAAAGCGAGACAGTTTATCTTTTATAGTTTTGTTTGATAAAGGTAATAACAGAAATTCTATATTCAATCTAAGTTGATTTACAGCCAAATATGATTTTCCATCGATATAAGTACACCAGTTTTGTAATAACGATAAATCTGTTTCGTAATTATGCAAACACTTTTGATTCTTTAATATATCCTTAAACAATCGTGTAAACGTACAATCGTTTTTCTTTCTATTAATGCTAAATATTTTAGCAGAGCCTTCTTTTCTAGCCCATGGCATCTGAATTAATGATAAACAACACAATACATCCCGCAAACATCGGAAGAGGAAGAAGAGGATAGTCATTTTATGTCCAAGTAATTGAATATTTTACGATGAATTTTTGGTGATTCTTGATGATCGGCGGTAATACGTAACTATCGAAAGGTTCTCCACAGTTACACTTGTCAATGAAGATTGATAACCTATGTTCCCCCGGCCTATGTCGAGGACCGGTGTTCGACACGTATGCGCACGGGCGTTCAGTGCGCATTGGTAGGTTATCCGAAGCGAACACGTCTGTGTGAATATTTTGAAAACCTTTCACGTTGAAGAAAATTGTTTTCAATTCGTAATAGTTCATTATTGTTGGTCGTAGCTGATGTGTTTATTAAACCAATCGTTGATCCTTCTGCACAAATTTGGGATAAATATTCTGTTTTTTTTTAAACCCTTTGGAAAATATAATTTCGTATTCGTGAGGATACTGTTCCTGCGAAATCGATATCCCTTCACTCAGGAAATGGATTCCAGTACCGCTGAACAGTGTGTGATACGCCCCCACATATAATTTATCATCCGTATAATCAGTTTGTAACGGTTTTGATGGTATTTGCTCTCCGTCGATATAGAGGGACAGGTGCGTCATTTTATAGTGTTGGAAATTAAACGGGTTTAATGTTATATCACCATTAAAGCACCGATTGGTCACAAAACCTATTATACACCTCTTCTGCAATTGACCTATAATTATGTTATCGATTATTTTACTTTGTATTCCTGAGGAGATTGTGAGAAATTTTACACCAACCCTTGTTAGAGGGTATTTGGCCGTTGTTTTCTCCAGCGTTCTACTATGCTCAATAGGAACTGTCGGTTTGATTCGAACACGCCTTACCATAAGAGTATCGTCAAGTATTTTTATTTTTGCATAATTTGAATCACCCAGCAGACAGAAACTGTCCCTTGAGCGAATCAACTTAACACGAAGCTCGACACCGTTCGAATGTGATTTTTTAACAGCGGGGCCATAATTGAGAGCCGTTTCGATATAAGACCTATAAGGATAAGTATTACTTGGCGGAGTAACCAATTTCTGATTCATGTACACATCCAATTGTGAGAAGATGCTGTGTACAAAAATTTTTACATGCCCCACTTAATTTTCAAGCGTTGTTTCTGCCCCGTCTTGTTTTATGATTCTTCACGTGACTTACAGTAGGTTTTGCGGAAGATCGATGTATATCTAACCATTTTATATTTTACGAAAATTAAGTTTAACTCATGACGTCTCAAAATCAAATGGTATAGGCTCACCCGTATCGTCTCTTATATCTATTTCTATGCAATCAACCTCGCGACGCAACACGGGTACATAGTGCGGTGCGTCAAATATAAGCATATTCTGAGTTCCATAAACGTACTTCTTGGTAACCATGTTCGCGATACATAGAAGCGGGTTACATGTATCTCCAACGATTTGAGATTCCACAATATCGCAGTAAATGAACATTTGATGTGGAAACTCTTAGAAAATATTTGCAGGATGGTTTGAAAAACTGCCAGTAGCCACATCGATTCTCGGATCAAAACCTAGTTGAAGAGCCAGCCTCGGTGAAAAATTTAGCTTAACATTCTCAATGTAATAAATCTTGGTGTGAAAATTATTGATGTCCGTGCGTTTTATTTCTTTTTCATCGGCTTATATTATTTTAACACGTCCTGTATTCTCTTCTACCTCGAAGAAATCTTTTCTTTTTCATTTATTTCACGAACTATATCATGAATAGTTTCGGAATTTCCAGGTTATAATTTTAATTTGTCGGAACCTCCTTTTTCTTCCCATATCCGAATAGTGTTGTTGTTGTTACTAACAGTGAGAAGAGAACAAGGATATTGAAACTCCACGACGCCCGCAGCCCATCGACCTTCTGACTTTAGTTGTACTATTATTCGGGAACGTGTGGCGTGAGCTATTACTGGGCAATGTAATATAAAACTCCTCTATCATTTTAACTTTTTTGTTTTATATCCTTAATTTTAACACACGAATTAAAACTTTGGGAATAGCATCTCCACTTGACGAACGCTTCACGTCTGACATCTTTTCACTTGTACGCCATAATTTTATCTATTTTGTGTTCTTGCATGGGGGTGACGCGGATGCGTTGTAATTCAGGCTCCTAAAACGTACCTTCAATTTCATTATCACAAAGGTCTTCGATGACATAAACCACCATCGATCTCTTAATAAACTTTTTTATTTTGAACACCTCTTCTGACCAGTTATTGTTATAACATTTATCGAACTGAGATTTTTCCCTACCTATTCTCACTAGATCTCCAACGTTGTAACACGGTGCCTTAAGTTTTGCACGTTTTTTTACTCACCACAAATTTTTCCAAACCTCGTAAATATTTTCATCATTGATATCTACAGGCGCCATTTTATTGGAAGTGTACGTTGCATTGTTATAGCCTTACAGTAGTTTTGAAATCACGGTAATAAAGCGTTGTGTATTGAGGTGTGTGAAATAACGTCACATTCTTGTTTTAAGAGTGCGGTTAAATCGTTCCACGACACTAGCTTTCACATCGGGATTCTGTGTTACATAGTAATTTATATTTTTCTCTTTGAAAAATTTTCTCATTAATCTCGATGTGAATTCTGTTCCCTTGTCTGTTTGGAGATGCAACGGTTTACGTTTACTTTTGCGAAAAATTTGTTGAAATGCCTTCTTCACGTGTGAACCTTTTTTGCCCTTCAAAGGTATTCCTCAAGCATATTTTCTTAAGACATCGATCACTGTAAGTAGGTAATTATTACCATCATTATACTTTTTAAATGACCGCATGTCGTTGAGATCAGCTTGCCAAACTTCGTCTTTCGTGGTCACAAAATACCGATTTCTCAAAAATTTTCTACGGATTGGCTTGTGAAGCGTGTATGTTTCTTCCCCTTCTAACCAATGCTTAACTTCTTTTGATGTATATTTTCCACGCATTTAACTCATTGGAGCTCGAGCGCCTGCGAACCCCGCAGGATTCGCCGGGTTAAAATACGTTTCAGAGATACTCATTGTAAACGAAATATTGTCCACCCTTTAATTTTGTAAGGCGAATAACGTGATTATGTTTTTTCGTATGATGAGTTGATTACGGAGTTTCTTCTAACGGCTCGGATATTCTTTGACGAATGAATGACCACCTTCTTCTATTACCTATATATTACTGAGGGATATTTAACTATCTGAAAGCGGTGCAGAATATTTCCCAACCTTCGGGATTGCTGTCTTTACGAGGCCTTATCACGTCCTTGATCAAATCTGTTATGCTCGAGTATGAGAGAAATCTCCCATGAACGCTTATAACACCTCGCTCATCCCAAGAAACAATATCGCTGCGTAAAAGCTGATCGTGCAACAATTGTGCTTTTCTCCGGAATGTTTGCGGTACCTAACTTAAATTTTAATTATCTGCAAACGAGTCGCTCCTCCGCTCTTCAGTCATATCATTACCACGAAGTCTCGTCTCAGCGCTTTTTGGATTTATCTCATCATCATCTTTAAATTCCGACATTGGTAAGTATATAGGTTTTTTTCCTTTCGCCAACAGACTTAAATATTTTTGCAAAATTTCCTTATATTTTATCCATTTCTCCAGATCTGTGACATCTTTTTCAAGCAATACATTTCTCATTTATTCATCCATTCGTGACATTTGAGAATTTTCAGTTATTGGACTAAAACGTTGGAGAGCGTCCGGGGATATTAACAGCATTTTCTTTGCATGCCCCATGATTAGCCAAATAATGACCTTTAAATATGTTATCGATTATTTTACTTTGTATTCGGGGGAGCCGGTGGTGTAGTGGTAGTGTGTAGGTGGTGGTGGTAGTAGGGTGTTAACTCCCACCGTACGACGTACGAAACAAGGTTCGAATCCTTATGAGGATTTTTTCCGAGGACTCACCGGCACCCTATTTGTGCGTGTTGGAACTAAGGTGACGAGGACGAGCCAATGAATAAAGAGAAAATGAGGAGCGCGCTCAAATCAACACTCCGTCCTCCTCCCTTCCTGGCTATTCATTGCAATACCTCAAATATACCCATTGTGAGTAGGATAGAGGCCAATCAAGCTGGACTCAGTTATGACTTTGTATTTCTGTGTGGGTCGGTATGAAGACCACGGAAATATATTAAGAAATTTAAAAGAAAACATTGGGAGGATTCAAACAGAGCGTGCTAATTTTTTAATGAGGTCTGTTGGGGTTAATTTGCAAAACGGCGGTGGTTTGGATGAAATTAAGCTATTTCAAAAGGATTTGAAAAGCTACAGCATAACTGTTTTTGGTCGTAGAAAGGGACGAAAAATATTATTTGATGTACCGCATTCATCGCCACATCAACCTCGAAAGCCTATTCATTTAATATATGACGAAGGGCATTTTAACCTAATAACATTAGTATCAGGGGCGTTTTCATGCTCATGTTACTATCGGCTTTGTCACACGCATTATAATAAAGAGCACGGTCACAAATGATTTTTTAAATCCCCGCTCTGTGATGCCGAAAAAATATGTGATGATTCAACTAGTAAAATTAAATGCATGAATTGTGCTAGATGGTTTTTCGGCGATATCTGCATGGGCAACCACCTGAAAAATTAACTTTGTGAAAGGGTAAAATATTGTCAGAGTTGCGGGTGGGTCTATAAAGTAAATAAGAGTGGTCCCCCACATAAATTCAATATGGTTTATTGCAAGGGCGGATCTAGAAACCTCCAAAGGGGGGGGCGATTAAGTACTAT
The DNA here is from genome assembly GCA_028673005.1 of Tanypteryx hageni. Lineage (NCBI taxonomy): Eukaryota > Metazoa > Arthropoda > Insecta > Odonata > Petaluridae > Tanypteryx > Tanypteryx hageni. The sequence continues at coordinate 60,712,480 of CM054120.1, read as the reverse complement.
TTTCCACGTAAATAGGAAAAATATCAAATACAACTCCCTATATTCGTCAAAATTATATTCAGGACTTTTTAAAGAGATTATCTCAAGAAATAATAGTATAGTATATTTTATATCATAAATCCTATTTTAGGTGAAATGTATTTTGAAAACCACGCATACATTGACCTCCCTTATAATAATCCATATTTTGCGAAAATGATGTATAAGGCTTATGTTTCGCATAATGTAAAAAAGAAAAAATATATTTAAATCAGGTATCCGTGACATTTAATTTACTTTGAATAGCACTTCTTAACATTTTCTTTAAAAATCACAATAAAAAATCAAGTCGTCCTTACCAGAATTAGCAAAACGATCTAAAATCTCTCCCGGGTCAAGATGAATATCTTGATGTATATGGAGTAACGCCAAACCCACAAGTCTTTTTTCACTCATTCTGTTCCGCAACCAAGTTTTTAATCGTCGCAAAGCCGAAAAGCTGCGTTCAGAGTTAGCAACACTTATAGGAAGAGTGAGTAAAATTTTTAATAAAATTTTGCAATTTGGATAAATTTCCTCGTCGTACATACTGAAAACTTCATAGGCATTCATGCCAGTTTTAATGTTATTGCACTTATATTCACGTTCCCATTTGGTTTTCCACATTATTAATTCGCTTAGAAAAATAGTAAACGAATTTGAAATAACGGAAACATTCAAAAAGTCTGAATATTTTTCCCATAAAGACGTTGCAGTATTATCTAACTCAACTTGATCCAAACACAATAGTTGTTTCGGTAAAATATTTCCCAAATTAAATGCCTTCATTGTATCATCACAGAAACGGCTTCGAAAATCAACTAGGAGAGTATCGGGAAAAATACACTACGTCGATGGTATTACTCAGCGGTTTCCGAACAGTTAATTCGTCTTGATGCATACCAGGGCTTAATGAGCTTCAATTGCAAAATATCTGCAAATTCATTTGCGCTTTTCCAAATTCTATTAAATACTTCGTCAACCCTTTTCCTCTCACAATCTAATAAGCAAATGATGCCCTCATTGCATTTTATAGCTGAATACAGATCTAGCGATTCTACCTGTAATGACTTACTAACCGAAAGTGTTAAAGAAAAAATAAAAGTATTGCATTTCATCGAAACAATGAATACGCTTGTCCTGAGATTATTTAGGAGTAAATCTGCCTTTGTTGAAGATGTCGTATCTTCCCAATTACTGATATCGTTCAATATCTTGGTAATTATGGAAAATATTTTCTCAAACATTAAACAAGCATTATGCCTTTCTATCCAGCATGTATCGCACAAGCTACTTAATCCCCCACCCATTTCTCTCTTTAAAAGAAAACTTCTCTTAGCAGACAAATGATAAAAATTAATAACCTATCCCATTAATTCAAAACATTTTCTAATTGCCCTAATTTCGGACGATTTCGACAAAGTCAAGTTCAATGAATGGCTATGGCAAGGAAATATAACCGCATGAGGAGAAACCTTACGGATTTCTGAAGCAGCACCATGCTGCTCAGAAGCCATGACAAGGCAGTTATCGGTGCAAATACCATACACAGTTTTCCGTATCAAGATTATTTTTTATTAATAACTGAACAACTGATTTTCCTAGCACATTTCCCCCTAATTTAGGGTGTCTAATTCCTGATGTAAAATTTTCATCGTGCAAATCCACAAAACCAATGAAATCTTCCCAAATTTTATTTTCATAAACATACCTAATAACAAGGCTTAATTGAGACACCATAGTTATATCAGTAGTTTCGTCAAATAAATTGGAATAATATTTTCCATCCCTCACAAAGTTTAGGATATTTTCCAAAATTTCATCGCCGCAACAATCAATAATCGAGTTCTGAGTCGTTTTGAAATGTATGTGACATTTGCGCTAGAGGATTTCAGATGATTTTCAAGATCCTGGTCACCACCTCGGATACGTAATTTTAATATCGTGCGAAAGTTTCTCTCATTCGTAATGCTTTCACTGCTCTCAGGCCTGTCTGAAAAATTACCGTCATCCCTATGGCCTCGAAATGCTATATTTTGTCTACCTTGAGTGATGATCTTGTCAATAATAGGCAAATGACGCTTTCGATTCTCTTAAACTTGCTTTAGTCTCCCTGAAATTAACATGTTTTGAACATCATTTTGGGGCTTGCCAAAGTTCCTTAAAAACACTTTTGCCGATTCCACAGAGCTATTATAACAAGCATTGCCTTGGTGTTTTTCAAGGACGCCATCCTTACCAAATAATTGTGAAAAGGCAGTAAGCGGCTTTGAAACTAAAACCCCGGTCTGAGTTTTACATTTAATTGAACCAACAGTTTTTCTGAATGGTTGAGATAAAAATGCAATGTTTTCTGGCGCTTTTGTATGTTAGATTTCATTTTAATCAAGGTATATCTGAAAATGTTCAAATAATGATTCACGTTAATAATATACAAAACTTAACTATGCATCTTCAATGCTGAATAAAGTATAATATTATGACTATATATATAAATTCCCTTTTAAAGATAAATTCCACAGAATAATTTTTAAAATAATAATACTTTTATCAGACATTGATTGTTGCATTTTTAGTGCTTTGAATTTGAATATAGCGAAAAGAAACAGTAAAAACTTCCTAAGAAATCACTTACAGATAATTGTAGAATTCTTCCGCTGCATGTTCGTCGACTATCTCCAAAGAAGTAATAATCTCTCTTGAAGTGATGGTATTTCGAATACTTGTAGAACTGCTGCAGTAATGCTAAATTGTGGGACACGATATAACGAAAAACCTAATTGTCTGTACCGACTATATACTTCTGCGACACTTGCAACTTATAGCACTTCTCCGGCAAACTATCATATACGCGCTAGCGAATCACTGAATGAATGATCTTAAAACGCTCGGAAGCTCTTGAAAACAATGACGGGAAAACCCAAGATAGAGAAAGGTCCCTTGTAAAGGATTTTGGGAGATAGAAGAGCTCAGAAGTGGGGAAGCACTCTAAGCAAACGGGGGGGAGGTGAGAAGGGGGGGGATAATCCCAAAATGTGTATTAAGAAATATCATTGTAGTCCTTTTGGGTAAACCCAAGAAGACACATCTAAAAAGCTTCTTAAATTATAGCCATTCGTAAGAACAAAACGATTCGACACCAGTGAATGAGGGTGGAAGGACAAGCAAGGCATAAACCGATGGCATTGTTTCATCCTTTTACCGGAACCTAGCCGATAGCGTAGGCCGTTGACATGGCCATCGCCCCTACTCGCGGTTCGAAAGAGAGACGATTCATATGATACTATCTTTACTGCACCCGGTGCGAGGATTCTCCAAAAGGCTAGGCGACCGGAGTGCGCACATTGAGCGCATTAGAAGGCAATGTCCCGCGTGGCTAGGTTCATTCCCCTTCACTCGCCATTCGTTAAAAATCTTGGGAATCCCATTCTCCTCCTCACCACTCCAATTAGGAAGTTTCAGCACCGCTCAGTGTGACACTATCTCCAACAGGCCCTTTTTGCTAGTACTATACGTCGGCAGCGACATAAAGACAAGAAGCATGGGAAATTTCGAAGAAGAATCTATTAAATAACCTAAGCCTATTGAAGAAACCATTCCGCCACCTCAAAGACAGCTTATTCTCTCTCGCCCCCATCGCCCCCCCCCCCCCTTGGATCCGTGCATGGTTTATATTAATGTTAGTAAAATAGACTGCAATGCAGATCATATCTGCTACATACAGGTGGATTGGAGAAACCGGAGTCGATAATAAGGTTTTTTATGTGTATTATGACATTGAAAGCCTTAAGGATACAACCCTTTCAACGACGTTGGGTTCTACTTATGAACACATCCCCGTTTTATGCGTAGTACAGCAGAATTGCACCATCTGCGTAAATGTGTTGAATAGTGATCACGTCTGTCTTTCATGCGGTATTCGCCAGCATATGCTTGACTCGTGCGACCTTATTCGCGAGTTCTTTAATTATTTAACATTACCAAGATCAACTTTCAGTAAAATAATATATATTGCACATAATTCTAAAGGCTATGACGCAAAGTTTTATTGAGATATATGACAGATAAATTAATATGGTTGCCTAATATTTTGCTGACGGGTACAAAGATCACCTCCATGGATGTTGAGAAATACCGTTTCATTGATTCATTAAAGTTTCTTCCAATGGCGCTCTCCAAGTTGCCCTCCGCGCTTAGTTTAAGTTTGACATTGAAAAAAGCGTACTTTCCGCATTTTTTTACTAGATTAGAAAATCGGGGGTATGTTGGTCCAATTCCTACCAAAGAAACTTTTGGTTATGAATCGATGGCCCCCGGTGAGAGGGAGATTTTTGACAGAAGGTTCGAAACACAATCGACAATTGTGTTTGATTTTGAAAAAGAGTTAAGAGAATATTGCTCCAACGATACCTTCATAATAAGAACCGCGTGTTGCGAATTTAGCAAACTGTTATGGTCTAACAAAAGTCTCTCCGTTCACGGAGACATGCACCATATTGATTGCATTTCTCTCAGCGTATAGACGAAACTTTTTGAAGGATAACACAATAGGTGTTATACTTCCTGGAGGCTACCACTGGAAGGATAATCAATCACAGAGGCCATTATGTGGTTGTTTTCCGAAGAGATGAGGTGGAATATTAAAATAAGCTATGCCGCAAATGGCCGTGAGGTAAAATATGGCGGCTACAGAGTAGACGGGTACTTGGAGAGTGAAAATGGTGTAACGGTTTACGAGTTTTACGAATGCTATTTTCGTGGCTGTCCGAAATGTTTCGTTGACCGTAACACACCAATTGGTAACAAGCAAAACGAAACTATGGAGACTAGGTTCGAAGAAACCATGTATCGTCGCGAGCGTCTCTTAAATAGAGGTTGCTCTCTGACCGAGATGTGGGGGTGTGAATTCGATGAGTTCCTTCAATCGAACCCTGAAGTTAAAGAGTTTCTAGGTAAACACCCCCTAGCCATAAAAATAGCTCTTAAACATCGAGACGCTTTCTTTGGTGGTAGAACAAACGCTGCGAAACTAAATCACAGCGTGTGTCAGGGGGAACAGATAAAATATTTGGATGTGTGCTCACTTTATCCATTTATTAATAAATGGAAAAAGTACCCAATTGGACATCCGAAAATTTATGTTGGTTGCGAGTGTCCGGCTCCGGCATTGAACGAGTGTGGAGGCATTCTGAAATGCACGGTGCTCCCACCAACTAATCTTTATCATCCCTTGCTCCCCGTTCGTATAGGAGGGAAGTTGCTATTCCCTCTTTGTAGAACATGTGCAGAATGTAGCACGCAAAATGATTGTCCCCACAACTCAATCAACGATAGAAAATTCACGGGAACATAGGTTACCGATGAGGTGAAACATACCGTCGTAAGTGGCTACATTATTCTGGAGATGGTAGAGTTGTGGGGTTATGAGGTTACATGCTATGATCCCTTAAAAAAAGAGGGTGGTATTTTTTCGGGGTATATTAACAATTTTTTTAAAATTAAACAACAACCCAGTGGATGGCCTGACAGTTGTGTTACAGAAGATGAGAAATCATCATATGTGTCGGGTATGATGTTGAAGGAGGTTGTATCATTAGTTTAAGACTGCATAAAATTCAACGCGGGTCAGAGATCAACATCAAAATTGATGTTAAACTATCTTTAGGGTAAATTTGGCAAAAGAGAAGAACTCACCCGTACAGTAATTGTAAATAATTTAGAGATGTATTTTAAAATTGTAACAAACCCTAATTTTCAGTGAATGGACTCCTTCCGATTACCGATGAATTGATCTTTGTTAATTATGTAGATAATGTCGATGGTATGAAAACACATTCAAATGTCAGTGTCTCAATTGCTTGTTACATAACAGCACAAGCACGACTAGTACTGTATGAATATTTGGAAAAGTTGGGAGAAAAGGCGCTCTATTGGGACACTGACAGTTTGATATTCACTATAAAGGAAGGGGAATCGTCGCCACCGACCGGTTGTTACTTGGTAGATCTCACGGATGAATTAGGAGAGTACGGTGAAGAATCCTACATCTCTGAATTCGTTTCGGGGGGTCCAAAAAATTACGCCTATAAGGTGTTATGCGGCGGCGACCCTGCTTGTATAAAAATTGTATAAATTGAAGGGTATTTCGATAAATGCATCCAATTGCAATGATGAAAAGCTTAAAGACATGGTGGTGAATGGTTCACCCCCGGTAACGATCACCATTCCCCAACAAATCCGCAGAACAAAGAAGCATGATGTGGTGTACGCGCACAGAGACAAAATATACCGCGTTGTATACACAAAAAGTCGGAGAGTTGGAGAGTATTGTACGCCACCGTATGGGTGTGTGTGTGCATAGCATTTAAAATGTGTAATGCGTATAATTTTTCTGAAGTGCTTTCCAGAACGATGTATAATTAAGGAGGGCCTTCACTCTTTTCGCAAATTAATATCATGCTAAGAAAACGTTCCTGTTTGCTGATGTTATATATTTATGTATTATTTATACTTATTCATGTTTTTGCTTGCTATATTTGCATTTTTATTTTATTTTGTTATATTTGTATTTATTATTATTGATGATAATTTATTTATTTATGTAAATTTATTTTATATGTATATGTTTATTGTACTCTCGTATTTATTCTAAATTCATTCATGTTGCTGTTGTAATTGATTTTCTTATTTATGTACTTATTTATTGTGTTTTTCAACCGTGTGTAGCATTTTTAATTAATTTTTGTCTCTGTATTCATTTGTATAGAGTACGAATCGACATTCCAGAGCCTGATATATATAATGAAAAAAAATCATTGTGCAATGTAAAATATTTTTTGTAAGGACATACACCGTTTTCTTTTGGTAAATCAAATTTTCAGTTTAAAATAAGTGTGTAACATATGATGAAAAGCCGAAACATTCACTTTACATCTTCACTCTTTATCATGTCGATCCCTTGAAAACATCCGTTCACCGCCATATTGGAGGGTCCTGCAGGGTCCAGTAAATCTGTTTTCATGGAAATATTTATAAACGAAATCGATTCTATGGTCGATGTTAGAATTGAAGAGATTATTTGGTGTTTTTCAGAGGTGCAATATTTTCCGATAAAATTGAGAAAGAACGCTAACGTTAAATTTTATAAAGGGGTTACAGATCTGGATGATTTGAGAAATGGGGATAATGATTTGCAACCATGGCTATGGTTCATCATCCTTGATGATATAATGCGAGAGGCAGATCATCGCGTCGTTTATCTTTTTACTAAGGGGTCTCATCACCGTGGGCTGAGCGTGATTTTCATAACACAAAATTTATTTCATCAAGGGAAAGGTATACGCGACATATCCGTTAATTCCTATTATATTGTATGCTTCAAAAATCCGAGAGATAGTGCTCAAATCTTACATCTTTCTAGACAAATTTACCCAGAAAACCCAAAATCCATTCAAGACGCTTTTAGTGGTGCCACCTCAAGACCTCACGGTTACATCTTATTTGACTTAAAACAGGGTACTCCTGATGAATATCGAATAAGAACAAAAATACTTCCGAAAGACGGAATCACCCAAGTTTATATACCAAAACATAAAAACCGTAGCGCTGAGAGGTATTTTTCATTCGAAAAAGATGTCTCGCACGGATCGGAGCTGCCGTAATACCCTTAGAGCTCTCTGTTGGATCAAACCACCACAACGAATAGCGATTTTAAAAATGGCTGACAAAACTTTAATCGAGGCGATTTGAGAATGTGTTTCAACGTATTTAAAGTTAACGTCTCTCTCAAGTCGTGTAATAAACGCAAACTAGTTCGACACAAGAAGATCTTACGAAAACTAATCAGACGTGGCAAGTGCTGGAGAAAGAAGCGACGAGTCATAATACAGTGTGGTGGTGGTTTTCTCCCCATAATATTGGGTTACTGCTTAGCGGGGCTGTAGGGTCATTATTTGGTTAATCATGGAGCATGCAAAGAAAATGCTGTTAATATCCCCGGACGCTCTCGAACGTTTTAGACCAATAACTGAAAATTCTCAAATGTCATGAATGGATGAATAAATGATTAATATATTGCATGAAAAAGATGTCACAGATCTGGAGAAATGGATAAAATATAAAGAAATTTTGCAAAAATATTTAAGTCTGGTGGCGAAAGGAAAAAAACCTATATACTTACCAATAACGAAATTTAAATATGATGATGAGATAAATCCAAAAAGCGCTGAGACGAGACCTCGGGATAATGATATGACGGAAGAGCGGAGGAGCGACGCGTTTGCAGCTCAGTACCGAAAACATTACGGAGAAAAATACAATTGTTGCACGATAAGCTTTTACGCAGCGATATTGTTTCTTGGGATGAGCGAGGTGTTATAAGCGTTCATGGGAGAGTTCTCCCATACTCGAACATAACAGATTTGATCAATGACGTGATAAGGCCTCGTAAACACAGCAATCCCGAAGGTTGGGAAATATTGTGCACCGCATTAAGAGAGTTAAATATCCCTCAAGAATATATAGGTAATAGATGAAGGTGGTCATTTATTCGTCAAAGAACATCCGAGCCGTTTGAAGCAACTCCGCCATCAACTCATCATACGAAAAAACATAATCACGCTATTCGCCTTACTAAATGAAAGGGTGGACAAAATTTCGTTTACAATGAGTATCTCTGAAACGTATTTTTACCCGGCGAATCCTGCGGGGTTTTCAGGCGCTCGTGCTCCAATGAGTGAAATGCGTGGAAAATATACACCAAAAGAAGTTAAGCATTGGTTAGAAGGGGAAGAAACATACACGCTTCACAAGCCAACCCGTAGAAAATTTTTGAGAAATCGGTATTTTGTGACCACGGAAAAACGAAGTTTGGCAAGCTGATCTCAACGACATGCGGTCATTAAAAAGTATAATGATGGTTATAATTACCTATTTACAGTGATCGATGCCTTAAGTAAATATGCTTGGGGAATACCTTTGAAGGGCAAGAATGGTTCACACGTGAAGAAGGCATTTCAACAAATTTTTCGCAAAAGTAAACGTAAACCGTTGCATCTCCATACAGACAAGGGAACAGAATTCACATCGAGATTGGTGAAAAAATTTTTCAAAGAGAAAAATATAAATTGCTATGAAACACAGAATCCCGATGTGAAAGCTAGTGTCGTGGAACGCTTTAACCGCAATCTTAAAACAAGAATGTGACGTTATTTCACACACCTCAATACACAACGCTTTATTACCGTGATTTCAAAACTACTACAAGGCTATAACAATGCAACGTACACTTCCATTAAAATGGAGCCTGTAGATGTCAATGATGAAAATATTTACGAGGTTTGGAAAAATTTGTGGTGAGTAAAAAAACGTGCAAAACTTAAGGCACCGTGTTACAACGTTGGAGATCTTGTGAGAATAGGTAGGGAAAAATCTCAGTTCGATAAATGTTATAACAATAACTGGTCAGAAGAGGTGTTCAAAATAAAAAAGTTTATTAAGAGATCGATGGTGGTTTATGTCATCGAAGACCTTTGTGATAATGAAATTGAAGGTACGTTTTAGGAGCCTGAATTACAACGCATCCGCGTCACCCCCATGCAAGAACACAAAATAGATAAAATTATGGCGTACAAGTGAAAAGGTGTCAGACGTGAAGCGTTCGTCAAGTGGAGAGGCTATTCCGAAAGTTTTAATTCGTGTGTTAAAATTAAGGATATAAAACAAAAAAGTTAAAATGATAGAGGAGTTTTATATTACATTGCCCTGTAATAGCTCACGACACTAGTTCCCAATTAATAGTACAACTAATTTTAGAACTCAGTTGCATCGACGTATCGAATTAAAAGGTCGATGGGTTACGGGCGTCGGGGAATTTCAATATCCTTGTTCTCTTCTCACTGTTAGTAACAACAACAACACTATTCGGATATGGGAAGAAAAAGGAGGTTCCGACAAATTAAATTTAAAACCTGGAAATTCCGAAACTATTCATGATATAGTTCGTAAAATAAATGAAAAAGAAAAAATTTCTTCGAGGTTTATTTTCGAGGCAGAAGAGAAGACAGGACGTGTTAAAATAATATCAGCCGATAAAAAAGAAATAAAACGCACGGACGTCAATAATTTTCACACCAAGATTGATATCATTGAGAAAGATAAGCTAACGTTTTCACCGAGGCAGGCTCTTCAACTAGGTTTTGATCTTAGAATCGATGTGGCTAGTGGCAATATTTCAAACTATCCTGCAAATATTTTCTTAGGGTTTCCACATCAAATGTTCATTTACTGTGATATTGTGGAATCTCAAATCGTTGGAGATACATGTAACCCACTTCTTAGAATCGCGAACCTGTATAAGAGACGATACGGGTGAGCCTATACCATTTGAGTCTGAGAAGTCGTGGGTTAAACTAAATTTTCGTAAAATATAAAGATGGTTAGGACGGTTAGATGTACATCGATCTTCCGCAAATGCTACTGCAAGTCACGGGAAGAATCATAAAACAAAACGGGACAGACACAACTCTTGAACATCAAGTAGGGCATGTAAATAATTTTTTACACAGCATATTTTCACAATTGGATGTGTACTTGAATCAGAAATTGGTTACTCCGCCAAGTAATACTTATCCTTATAGGTCTTATATCGAAACGGCTCTCAATTATGGCCCCGCTGCTAAAAAATCACATTAGACAATGTCTCTTTGGTATGACGATTCAGGCAAAGCGATGGATAGTCTCGATATTGACCATTCTGGGTTATTAAAAAGAAGAGAGTTAACCAACCTAAGTAAATCCGTGGATATGATCGGTCATATACATAGCAATATATTCAATCAAGACAAACTTCTATTAAACGGTGTCGAGCTTCGTGTTAAGTTGATTCGCTCAAGGGACAGTTTCTGTCTGGTGGGTGATTCAAATTATGCAAAAATAAAAATACTTGACGCTACTCTTATGGTAAGTCGTGTTCGAATCAACCCCACAGTTCTTATTAAGCATAGTAGAACGCTGGAGAAAACAACGGTCAAACGCACTCTAACATGGGTTGATGTAAAAGTTCTCACAATCTCCTCAGAAATACAAAGTCATATAATCGATAACATAATTATAGGTCAATTGCCAAAGAGGCGTAAGGGTGATATAACATTAAACCCGTTTAATTTCCAACACCTTAAAATGACACACTTATCCCTCTATATCGACGGACAGCAAATACCATCAAAACCGTTACAAACTGATTATACGGACAATAAATTATATGTGGGGGCGTGTCACACACTGTTCAGCGGTACTGGAATCCATTTCATAAATGAAGGGAATTCGATTTCGCGCAAACAGTATCCTCACGGATATTGTCTAACAGCCTTCGACTTAACACCAGATCTATCATCAAACATCGGTTCACATTGGAAGTTAATAAGACAAGGAAGTCTACGTATGGATGTACGATTCGCAGAATAAATAAATTATATAATATACGCCAAATTCGATAATATTATCGAAATCGATTGTCATCGAAATAATAATGGTTGAATACAGTAGTTAAATTATATGTACAATTCGTTGTGAGTCAGTAGGCTTTCAACTGCGTACGATGCCGAACCTTCGTAGATTTCCAAACATGAATTGACAACCAGGGAAAATACGTTTTAAAAGTAATAGCAATTCTTGGCAAAAACCAGTCTTTATTTCAGCACTGGATCATTCGAGCGCCTTATCCAAAACATAAATTAAGGTTTCGACGTGTTAGAGAAAACGAGTGGTTGAAATTGCATCGTCATGGCATAGATTGGGATGACGGTTGTGGAACTTGCAACGATTTTAGAAGAGAATTGTACACGATTGGTAAAAAATACGAAAATATATTTTCCAAAGGGTTTCTAATAACCGAATATTTATCCCAGCTTTTGTGCAGAAGAATCAACGATTTAGAAACGCTTGGTTGTCCTTCTCTAAAAAGCTTCACCAATGACGTTTCCATAAATACCATACTAAGGTAAAAATTGCGTGTGATCTACGTCAAACGTTTTCAACATAACCGAATGCTTTAATAAACACATTAGCTATGACAAACTATAATGAACTCTTACGAATTGAAAACAATTTTCTTCAACGTGAAAGGTTTTCAAAATATTCACACAGACGTGTTCGCTTCGGATAACCTACCAATGCGCACTGAACGCCCGTGCGCATACGTGTCGAACACCGGTCCTCGACATAGGCCGGGGGAACATAGGTTATCAATCTTCATTGACAAGTGTAACTGTGGAGAATATTTCGATAGTTACGGATTACCGCCAATCATCAAGGATCACCAAAAATTCATCGCAAGAAATTCAATTTCTTGGGCATATAATGAGAGCCGTTTCGATATAAGACCCATAAGGATAAGTATTACTTGGCGGAGTAACCAATTTCTGATTCATGTACACATCCAATTGTGAGAAGATGCTGTGTACAAAAATTTTTACATGCCCCACTTAATTTTCAAGCGTTGTTTCTGCCCCGTCTTGTTTTATGATTCTTCACGTGACTTACAGTAGGTTTTGCGGAAGATCGATGTATATCTAACCATTTTATATTTTACGAAAATTAAGTTTAACTCATGACGTCTCAAAATCAAATGGTATAGGCTCACCCGTATCGTCTCTTATATCTATTTCTATGCAATCAACCTCGCGACGCAACACGGGTACATAGTGCGGTGCGTCAAATATAAGCATATTCTGAGTTCCATAAACGTACTTCTTGGTATCCATGTTCGCGATACATAGAAGCGGGTTACATGTATCTCCAACGATTTGAGATTCCACAATATCGCAGTAAATGAACATTTGATGTGGAAACTCTTAGAAAATATTTGCAGGATGGTTTGAAAAACTGCCAGTAGCCACATCGATTCTCGGATCAAAACCTAGTTGAAGAGCCAGCCTCGGTGAAAAATTTAGCTTAACATTCTCAATGTAATAAATCTTGGTGTGAAAATTATTGATGTCCGTGCGTTTTATTTCTTTTTCATCGGCTTATATTATTTTAACACGTCCTGTATTCTCTTCTACCTCGAAGAAATCTTTTCTTTTTCATTTATTTCACGAACTATATCATGAATAGTTTCGGAATTTCCAGGTTATAATTTTAATTTGTCGGAACCTCCTTTTTCTTCCCATATCCGAATAGTGTTGTTGTTGTTACTAACAGTGAGAAGAGAACAAGGATATTGAAACTCCACGACGCCCGCAGCCCATCGACCTTCTGACTTTAGTTGTACTATTATTCGGGAACGTGTGGCGTGAGCTATTACTGGGCAATGTAATATAAAACTCCTCTATCATTTTAACTTTTTTGTTTTATATCCTTAATTTTAACACACGAATTAAAACTTTGGGAATAGCATCTCCACTTGACGAACGCTTCACGTCTGACACCTTTTCACTTGCACGCCATAATATTATCTATTTTGTGTTCTTGCATGGGAATGACGCGGATGCGTTGTAATTCAGGCTCCTAAAACGTACCTTCAATTTCATTATCACAAAGGTCTTCGATGACATAAACCACCATCGATCTCTTAATAAACTTTTTTATTTTGAACACCTCTTCTGACCAGTTATTGTTATAACATTTATCGAACTGAGATTTTTCCCTACCTATTCTCACTAGATCTCCAACGTTGTAACACGGTGCCTTAAGTTTTGCACGTTTTTTTACTCACCACAAATTTTTCCAAACCTCGTAAATATTTTCATCATTGATATCTACAGGCGCCATTTTATTGGAAGTGTACGTTGCATTGTTATAGCCTTACAGTAGTTTTGAAATCACGGTAATAAAGCGTTGTGTATTGAGGTGTGTGAAATAACGTCACATTCTTGTTTTAAGAGTGCGGTTAAATCGTTCCACGACACTAGCTTTCACATCGGGATTCTGTGTTACATAGTAATTTATATTTTTCTCTTTGAAAAATTTTCTCATTAATCTCGATGTGAATTCTGTTCCCTTGTCTGTTTGGAGATTCAACGGTTTACGTTTACTTTTGCGAAAAATTTGTTGAAATGCCTTCTTCACGTGTGAACCTTTTTTGCCCTTCAAAGGTATTCCTCAAGCATATTTTCTTAAGACATCGATCACTGTAAGTAGGTAATTATTACCATCATTATACTTTTTAAATGACCGCATGTCGTTGAGATCAGCTTGCCAAACTTCGTCTTTCGTGGTCACAAAATACCGATTTCTCAAAAATTTTCTACGGATTGGCTTGTGAAGCGTGTATGTTTCTTCCCCTTCTAACCAATGCTTAACTTCTTTTGATGTATATTTTCCACGCATTTAACTCATTGGAGCTCGAGCGCCTGCGAACCCCGCAGGATTCGCCGGGTTAAAATACGTTTCAGAGATACTCATTGTAAACGAAATATTGTCCACCCTTTAATTTTGTAAGGCGAATAACGTGATTATGTTTTTTCGTATGATGAGTTGATTACGGAGTTTCTTCTAACGGCTCGGATATTCTTTGACGAATGAATGACCACCTTCTTCTATTACCTATATATTACTGAGGGATATTTAACTATCTGAAAGCGGTGCAGAATATTTCCCAACCTTCGGGATTGCTGTCTTTACGAGGCCTTATCACGTCCTTGATCAAATCTGTTATGCTCGAGTATGAGAGAAATCTCCCATGAACGCTTATAACACCTCGCTCATCCCAAGAAACAATATCGCTGCGTAAAAGCTGATCGTGCAACAATTGTGCTTTTCTCCGGAATGTTTGCGGTACCTAACTTAAATTTTAATTATCTGCAAACGAGTCGCTCCTCCGCTCTTCAGTCATATCATTACCACGAAGTCTCGTCTCAGCGCTTTTTGGATTTATCTCATCATCATCTTTAAATTCCGACATTGGTAAGTATATAGGTTTTTTTCCTTTCGCCAACAGACTTAAATATTTTTGCAAAATTTCCTTATATTTTATCCATTTCTCCAGATCTGTGACATCTTTTTCAAGCAATACATTTCTCATTTATTCATCCATTCGTGACATTTGAGAATTTTCAGTTATTGGACTAAAACGTTGGAGAGCGTCCGGGGATATTAACAGCATTTTCTTTGCATGCCCCATGATTAGCCAAATAATGACCTTTAAATATGTTATCGATTATTTTACTTTGTATTCGGGGGAGCCGGTGGTGTAGTGGTAGTGTGTAGGTGGTGGTGGTAGTAGGGTGTTAACTCCCACCGTACGACGTACGAAACCCGGTTCGAATCCTTATGAGGATTTTTTCCGAGGACTCACCGGCACCCTATTTGTGCGTGTTGGAACTAAGGTGACGAGGACGAGCCAATGAGTAAAGAGAAAATGAGGAGCGCGCTCAAATCAACACTCCGTCCTCCTCCCTTCCTGGCTATTCATTGCAATACCTCAAATATACCCATTGTGAGTAGGATAGAGGCCAATCAAGCTGGACTCAGTTATGACTTTGTATTCCTGTGTGGGTCGGTATGAAGACCACGGAAATATATTAAGAAATTTAAAAGAAAACATTGGGAGGATTCAAACAGAGCGTGCTATTTTTTTAATGAGGTCTGTTGGGGTTAATTTGCAAAACGGCGGTGGTTTGGATGAAATTAAGCTATTTCAAAAGGATTTGAAAAGCTACAGCATAACTATTTTTGGTGGTAGAAAGGGACGAAAAATATTATTTGAAGTACCGCATTCATCGCCACATCAACCTCGAAAGCCTATTCATTTAATATATGACGAAGGGCATTTTAACCTAATAACATTAGTATCAGGGGCGTTTTCATGCTCATGTTACTATCGGCTTTGTCACACGCCTTATAATAAAGAGTACGGTCACAAATGATTTTTAAATCCCCGCTCTGTGATGCCGAAAAAATATGTGATGATTCAACTAGTAAAATTAAATGCATGAATTGTGCTAGATGGTTTTTCGGCGATATCTGCATGGGCAACCACCTGAAAAATTAACTTTGTGAAAGGGTAAAATATTGTCTATAAAGTAAATAAGAGTGGTCCCCCACATAAATTCAATATGGTTTATTGCAAGGGCGGATCTAGAAACCTCCAAAGGGGGGGGGCGATTAAGTACTATTTTCCACGTAAATAGGAAAAATATCAAATACAACTCCCTATATTCGTCAAAATTATATTCAGGACTTTTTAAAGAGATTATCTCAAGAAATAATAGTATAGTATATTTTATATCATAAATCCTATTTTAGGTGAAATGTATTTTGAAAACCACGCATACATTGACCTCCCTTATAATAATCCATATTTTGCGAAAATGATGTATAAGGCTTATGTTTCGCATAATGTAAAAAAGAAAAAATATATTTAAATCAGGTATCCGTGACATTTTATTTACTTTGAATATCACTTCTTAACATTTTCTTTAAAAATCACAATAAAAAATCAAGTCGTCCTTACCAGAATTAGCAAAACGATCTAAAATCTCTCCCGGGTCAAGATGAATATCTTGATGTATATGGAGTAACGCCAAACCCACAAGTCTTTTTTCACTCATTCTGTTCCGCAACCAAGTTTTTAATCGTCGCAAAGCCGAAAAGCTGCGTTCAGAGTTAGCAACACTTATAGGAAGAGTGAGTAAAATTTTTAATAAAATTTTGCAATTTGGATAAATTTCCTCGTCGTACATACTGAAAACTTCATAGGCATTCATGCCAGTTTTAATGTTATTGCACTTATATTCACGTTCCCATTTGGTTTTCCACATTATTAATTCGCTTAGAAAAATAGTAAACGAATTTGAAATAACGGAAACATTCAAAAAGTCTGAATATTTTTCCCATAAAGACGTTGCAGTATTATCTAACTCAACTTGATCCAAACACAATAGTTGTTTCGGTAAAATATTTCCCAAATTAAATACCTTCATTGTATCATCACAGAAACGGCTTCGAAAATCAACTAGGAGAGTATCGGGAAAAATACACTACGTCGATGGTATTACTCAGCGGTTTCCGAACAGTTAATTCGTCTTGATGCATACCAGGGCTTAATGAGCTTCAATTGCAAAATATCTGCAAATTCATTTGCGCTTTTCCAAATTCTATTAAATACTTCGTCAACCCTTTTCCTCTCACAATCTAATAAGCAAATGATGCCCTCATTGCATTTTATAGCTGAATACAGATCTAGCGATTCTACCTGTAATGACTTACTAACCGAAAGTGTTAAAGAAAAAATAAAAGTATTGCATTTCATCGAAACAATGAATACGCTTGTCCTGAGATTATTTAGGAGTAAATCTGCCTTTGTTGAAGATGTCGTATCTTCCCAATTACTGATATCGTTCAATATCTTGGTAATTATGGAAAATATTTTCTCAAACATTAAACAAGCATTATGCCTTTCTATCCAGCATGTATCGCACAAGCTACTTAATCCCCCACCCATTTCTCTCTTTAAAAGAAAACTTCTCTTAGCAGACAAATGATAAAAATTAATAACCTATCCCATTAATTCAAAACATTTTCTAATTGCCCTAATTTCGGACGATTTCGACAAAGTCAAGTTCAATGAATGGCTATGGCAAGGAAATATAACCGCATGAGGAGAAACCTTACGGATTTCTGAAGCAGCACCATGCTGCTCAGAAGCCATGACAAGGCAGTTATCGGTGCAAATACCATACACAGTTTTCCGTATCAAGATTATTTTTTATTAATAACTGAACAACTTATTTTCCTAGCACATTTCCCCCTAATTTAGGGTGTCTAATTCCTGATGTAAAATTTTCATCGTGCAAATCCACAAAACCAATGAAATCTTCCCTAATTTTATTTTCATAAACATACCTAATAACAAGGCTTAATTGAGACACCATAGTTATATCAGTAGTTTCGTCAAATAAATTGGAATAATATTTTCCATCCCTCACAAAGTTTAGGATATTTTCCAAAATTTCATCGCCGCAACAATCAATAATCGAGTTCTGAGTCGTTTTGAAATGTATGTGACATTTGCGCTAGAGGATTTCAGATGATTTTCAAGATCCTGGTCACCACCTCGGATACGTAATTTTAATATCGTGCGAAAGTTTCTCTCATTCGTAATGCTTTCACTGCTCTCAGGCCTGTCTGAAAAATTACCGTCATCCCTATGGCCTCGAAATGCTATATTTTGTCTACCTTGAGTGATGATCTTGTCAATAATAGGCAAATGACGCTTTCGATTCTCTTAAACTTGCTTTAGTCTCCCTGAAATTAACATGTTTTGAACATCATTTTGGGGCTTGCCAAAGTTCCTTAAAAACACTTTTGCCGATTCCACAGAGCTATTATAACAAGCATTGCCTTGGTGTTTTTCAAGGACGCCATCCTTACCAAATAATTGTGAAAAGGCAGTAAGCGGCTTTGAAACTAAAACCCCGGTCTGAGTTTTACATTTAATTGAACCAACAGTTTTTCTGAATGGTTGAGATAAAAATGCAATGTTTTCTGGCGCTTTTGTATGTTAGATTTCATTTTAATCAAGGTATATCTGAAAATGTTCAAATAATGATTCACGTTAATAATATACAAAACTTAACTATGCATCTTCAATGCTGAATAAAGTATAATATTATGACTATATATATAAATTCCCTTTTAAAGATAAATTCCACAGAATAATTTTTAAAATAATAATACTTTTATCAGACATTGATTGTTGCATTTTTAGTGCTTTGAATTTGAATATAGCGAAAAGAAACAGTAAAAACTTCCTAAGAAATCACTTACAGATAATTGTAGAATTCTTCCGCTGCATGTTCGTCGACTATCTCCAAAGAAGTAATAATCTCTCTTGAAGTGATGGTATTTCGAATACTTGTAGAACTGCTGCAGTAATGCTAAATTGTTGGACACGATATAACGAAAAACCTAATTGTCTGTACCGACTATATACTTCTGCGACACTTGCAACTTATAGCACTTCTCCGGCAAACTATCATATACGCGCTAGCGAATCACTGAATGAATGATCTTAAAACGCTCGGAAGCTCTTGAAAACAATGACGGGAAAACCCAAGATAGAGAAAGGTCCCTTGTAAAGGATTTTGGGAGATAGAAGAGCTCAGAAGTGGGGAAGCACTCTAAGCAAACGGGGGGGAGGTGAGAAGGGGGGGATAATCCCAAAATGTGTATTAAGAAATATCATTGTAGTCCTTTTGGGTAAACCCAAGAAGACACATCTAAAAAGCTTCTTAAATTATAGCCATTCGTAAGAACAAAACGATTCGACACCAGTGAATGAGGGTGGAAGGACAAGCAAGGCATAAACCGATGGCATTGTTTCATCCTTTTACCGGAACCTAGCCGATAGCGTAGGCCGTTGACATGGCCATCGCCCCTACTCGCGGTTCGAAAGAGAGACGATTCATATGATACTATCTTTACTGCACCCGGTGCGAGGATTCTCCAAAAGGCTAGGCGACCGGAGTGCGCACATTGAGCGCATTAGAAGGCAATGTCCCGCGTGGCTAGGTTCATTCCCCTTCACTCGCCATTCGTTAAAAATCTTGGGAATCCCATTCTCCTCCCCACCACTCCAATTAGGAAGTTTCAGCACCGCTCAGGGTGACACTATCTCCAACAGGCCCTTTTTGCTAGTACTATACGTCGGCAGCGACATAAAGACAAGAAGCATGGGAAATTTCGAAGAAGAATCTATTAAATAACCTAAGCCTATTGAAGAAACCATTCCGCCACCTGAAAGACAGCTTATTCTCTCTCGCCCCCATCCCCCCCCCCCCCTTGGATCCGTGCATGGTTTATATTAATGTTAGTAAAATAGACTGCAATGCAGATCATATCTGCTACATACAGGTGGATTGGAGAAACCGTTGTCGATAATAAGGTTTTTTATGTGTATTATGACATTGAAAGCCTTAAGGATACAACCCTTTCAACGACGTTGGGTTCTACTTATGAACACATCCCCGTTTTATGCGTAGTACAGCAGAATTGCACCATCTGCGTAAATGTGTTGAATAGTGATCACGTCTGTCTTTCATGCGGTATTCGCCAGCATATGCTTGACTCGTGCGACCCTATTCGCGAGTTCTTTAATTATTTAACATTACCAAGATCAACTTTCAGTAAAATAATATATATTGCACATAATTCTAAAGGCTATGACGCAAAGTTTTATTGAGATATATGACAGATAAATTAATATGGTTGCCTAATATTTTGCTGACGGGTACAAAGATCACCTCCATGGATGTTGAGAAATACCGTTTCATTGATTCATTAAAGTTTCTTCCAATGGCGCTCTCCAAGTTGCCCTCCGCGCTTAGTTTAAGTTTGACATTGAAAAAAGCGTACTTTCCGCATTTTTTTACTAGATTAGAAAATCGGGGGTATGTTGGTCCAATTCCTACCAAAGAAACTTTTGGTTATGAATCGATGGCCCCCGGTGAGAGGGAGATTTTTGACAGAAGGTTCGAAACACAATCGACAATTGTGTTTGATTTTGAAAAAGAGTTAAGAGAATATTGCTCCAACGATACCTTCATAATAAGAACCGCGTGTTGCGAATTTAGCAAACTGTTATGGTCTAACAAAAGTCTCTCCGTTCACGGAGACATGCACCATATTGATTGCATTTCTCTCAGCGTATAGACGAAACTTTTTGAAGGATAACACAATAGGTGTTATACTTCCTGGAGGCTACCACTGGAAGGATAATCAATCACAGAGGCCATTATGTGGTTGTTTTCCGAAGAGATAAGGTGGAATATTAAAATAAGCTATGCCGCAAATGGCCGTGAGGTAAAATATGGCGGCTACAGAGTAGACGGGTACTTGGAGAGTGAAAATGGTGTAACGGTTTACGAGTTTTACGAATGCTATTTTCGTGGCTGTCCGAAATGTTTCGTTGACCGTAACACACCAATTGGTAACAAGCAAAACGAAACTATGGAGACTAGGTTCGAAGAAACCATGTATCGTCGCGAGCGTCTCTTAAATAGAGGTTGCTCTCTGACCGAGATGTGGGGGTGTGAATTCGATGAGTTCCTTCAATCGAACCCTGAAGTTAAAGAGTTTCTAGGTAAACACCCCCTAGCCATAAAAATAGCTCTTAAACATCGAGACGCTTTCTTTGGTGGTAGAACAAACGCTGCGAAACTAAATCACAGCGTGTGTCAGGGGGAACAGATAAAATATTTGGATGTGTGCTCACTTTATCCATTTATTAATAAATGGAAAAAGTACCCAATTGGACATCCGAAAATTTATGTTGGTTGCGAGTGTCCGGCTCCGGCATTGAACGAGTGTGGAGGCATTCTGAAATGCACGGTGCTCCCACCAACTAATCTTTATCATCCCTTGCTCCCCGTTCGTATAGGAGGGAAGTTGCTATTCCCTCTTTGTAGAACATGTGCAGAATGTAGCACGCAAAATGATTGTCCCCACAACTCAATCAACGATAGAAAATTCACGGGAACATAGGTTACCGATGAGGTGAAACATACCGTCGTAAGTGGCTACATTATTCTGGAGATGGTAGAGTTGTGGGGTTATGAGGTTACATGCTATGATCCCTTAAAAAAAGAGGGTGGTATTTTTTCGGGGTATATTAACAATTTTTTTAAAATTAAACAACAACCCAGTGGATGGCCTGACAGTTGTGTTACAGAAGATGAGAAATCATCATATGTGTCGGGTATGATGTTGAAGGAGGTTGTATCATTAGTTTAAGACTGCATAAAATTCAACGCGGGTCAGAGATCAACATCAAAATTGATGTTAAACTATCTTTAGGGTAAATTTGGCAAAAGAGAAGAACTCACCCGTACAGTAATTGTAAATAATTTAGAGATGTATTTTAAAATTGTAACAAACCCTAATTTTCAGTGAATGGACTCCTTCCGATTACCGATGAATTGATCTTTGTTAATTATGTAGATAATGTCGATGGTATGAAAACACATTCAAATGTCAGTGTCTCAATTGCTTGTTACATAACAGCACAAGCACGACTAGTACTGTATGAATATTTGGAAAAGTTGGGAGAAAAGGCGCTCTATTGGGACACTGACTGTGTTATATTCACTGTAAAGGAAGGGGAATGGTCGCCACCGACCGGTTGTTACTTGGTAGATCTCACGGATGAATTAGGAGAGTACGGTGAAGAATCCTACATCTCTGAATTCGTTTCGGGGGGTCCAAAAAATTACGCCTATAAGGTGTTATGCGGCGGCGACCCTGCTTGTATAAAAATTGTATAAATTGAAGGGTATTTCGATAAATGCATCCAATTGCAATGATGAAAAGCTTAAAGACATGGTGGTGAATGGTTCACCCCCGGTAACGATCACCATTCCCCAACAAATCCGCAGAACAAAGAAGCATGATGTGGTGTACGCGCACAGAGACAAAATATACCGCGTTGTATACACAAAAAGTCGGAGAGTTGGAGAGTATTGTACGCCACCGTATGGGTGTGTGTGTGCATAGCATTTAAAATGTGTAATGCGTATAATTTTTCTGAAGTGCTTTCCAGAACGATGTATAATTAAGGAGGGCCTTCACTCTTTTCGCAAATTAATATCATGCTAAGAAAACGTTCCTGTTTGCTGATGTTATATATTTATGTATTATTTATACTTATTCATGTTTTTGCTTGCTATATTTGCATTTTTATTTTATTTTGTTATATTTGTATTTATTATTATTGATGATAATTTATTTATTTATGTAAATTTATTTTATATGTATATGTTTATTGTACTCTCGTATTTATTCTAAATTCATTCATGTTGCTGTTGTAATTGATTTTCTTATTTATGTACTTATTTATTGTGTTTTTCAACCGTGTGTAGCATTTTTAATTAATTTTTGTCTCTGTATTCATTTGTATAGAGTACGAATCGATATTCCAGAGCCTGATATATATAATGAAAAAAAAATCATTGTGCAATGTAAAATATTTTTTGTAAGGACATACACCGTTTTCTTTTGGTAAATCAAATTTTCAGTTTAAAATAAGTGTGTAACATATGATGAAAAGCCGAAACATTCACTTTACATCTTCACTCTTTATCATGTCGATCCCTTGAAAACATCCGTTCACCGCCATATTGGAGGGTCCTGCAGGGTCCAGTAAATCTGTTTTCATGGAAATATTTATAAACGAAATCGATTCTATGGTCGATGTTAGAATTGAAGAGATTATTTGGTGTTTTTCAGAGGTGCAATATTTTCCGATAAAATTGAGAAAGAACGCTAACGTTAAATTTTACAAAGGGGTTACAGATCTGGATGATTTGAGAAATGGGGATAATGATTTGCAACCATGGCTATGGTTCATCATCCTTGATGATATAATGCGAGAGGCAGATCATCGCGTCGTTTATCTTTTTACTAAGGGGTCTCATCACCGTGGGCTGAGCGTGATTTTCATAACACAAAATTTATTTCATCAAGGGAAAGGTATACGCGACATATCCGTTAATTCCTATTATATTGTATGCTTCAAAAATCCGAGAGATAGTGCTCAAATCTTACATCTTTCTAGACAAATTTACCCAGAAAACCCAAAATCCATTCAAGACGCTTTTAGAGGTGCCACCTCAAGACCTCACGGTTACATCTTATTTGACTTAAAACAGGGTACTCCTGATGAATATCGAATAAGAACAAAAATACTTCCGAAAGACGGAATCACCCAAGTTTATATACCAAAACATAAAAACCGTAGCGCTGAGAGGTATTTTTCATTCGAAAAAGATGTCTCGCACGGATCGGAGCTGCCGTAATACCCTTAGAGCTCTCTGTTGGATCAAACCACCACAACGAATAGCGATTTTAAAAATGGCTGACAAAACTTTAATCGAGGCGATTTGAGAATGTGTTTCAACGTATTTAAAGTTAACGTCTCTCTCAAGTCGTGTAATAAACGCAAACTAGTTCGACACAAGAAGATCTTACGAAAACTAATCAGACGTGGCAAGTGCTGGAGAAAGAAGCGACGAGTCATAATACAGTGTGGTGGTGGTTTTCTCCCCATAATATTGGGTTACTGCTTAGCGGGGCTGTAGGGTCATTATTTGGTTAATCATGGAGCATGCAAAGAAAATGCTGTTAATATCCCCGGACGCTCTCGAACGTTTTAGACCAATAACTGAAAATTCTCAAATGTCATGAATGGATGAATAAATGATTAATATATTGCATGAAAAAGATGTCACAGATCTGGAGAAATGGATAAAATATAAAGAAATTTTGCAAAAATATTTAAGTCTGGTGGCGAAAGGAAAAAAACCTATATACTTACCAATAACGAAATTTAAATATGATGATGAGATAAATCCAAAAAGCGCTGAGACGAGACCTCGGGATAATGATATGACGGAAGAGCGGAGGAGCGACGCGTTTGCAGCTCAGTACCGCAAACATTACGGAGAAAAATACAATTGTTGCACGATAAGCTTTTACGCAGCGATATTGTTTCTTGGGATGAGCGAGGTGTTATAAGCGTTCATGGGAGAGTTCTCCCATACTCGAACATAACAGATTTGATCAATGACGTGATAAGGCCTCGTAAACACAGCAATCCCGAAGGTTGGGAAATATTGTGCACCGCTTTAAGAGAGTTAAATATCCCTCAAGAATATATAGGTAATAGATGAAGGTGGTCATTTATTCGTCAAAGAACATCCGAGCCGTTTGAAGCAACTCCGCCATCAACTCATCATACGAAAAAACATAATCACGCTATTCGCCTTACTAAATGAAAGGGTGGACAAAATTTCGTTTACAATGAGTATCTCTGAAACGTATTTTTACCCGGCGAATCCTGCGGGGTTTTCAGGCGCTCGTGCTCCAATGAGTGAAATGCGTGGAAAATATACATCAAAAGAAGTTAAGCATTGGTTAGAAGGGGAAGAAACATACACGCTTCACAAGCCAACCCGTAGAAAATTTTTGAGAAATCGGTATTTTGTGACCACGGAAAAACGAAGTTTGGCAAGCTGATCTCAACGACATGCGGTCATTAAAAAGTATAATGATGGTTATAATTACCTATTTACAGTGATCGATGCCTTAAGTAAATATGCTTGGGGAATACCTTTGAAGGGCAAGAAAGGTTCACACGTGAAGAAGGCATTTCAACAAATTTTTCGCAAAAGTAAACGTAAACCGTTGCATCTCCATACAGACAAGGGAACAGAATTCACATCGAGATTGGTGAAAAAATTTTTCAAAGAGAAAAATATAAATTGCTATGAAACACAGAATCCCGATGTGAAAGCTAGTGTCGTGGAACGCTTTAACCGCAATCTTAAAACAAGAATGTGACGTTATTTCACACACCTCAATACACAACGCTTTATTACCGTGATTTCAAAACTACTACAAGGCTATAACAATGCAACGTACACTTCCATTAAAATGGAGCCTGTAGATGTCAATGATGAAAATATTTACGAGGTTTGGAAAAATTTGTGGTGAGTAAAAAAACGTGCAAAACTTAAGGCACCGTGTTACAACGTTGGAGATCTTGTGAGAATAGGTAGGGAAAAATCTCAGTTCGATAAATGTTATAACAATAACTGGTCAGAAGAGGTGTTCAAAATAAAAAAGTTTATTAAGAGATCGATGGTGGTTTATGTCATCGAAGACCTTTGTGATAATGAAATTGAAGGTACGTTTTAGGAGCCTGAATTACAACGCATCCGCGTCACCCCCATGCAAGAACACAAAATAGATAAAATTATGGCGTACAAGTGAAAAGGTGTCAGACGTGAAGCGTTCGTCAAGTGGAGAGGCTATTCCGAAAGTTTTAATTCGTGTGTTAAAATTAAGGATATAAAACAAAAAAGTTAAAATGATAGAGGAGTTTTATATTACATTGCCCTGTAATAGCTCACGACACTAGTTCCCAATTAATAGTACAACTAATTTTAGAACTCAGTTGCATCGACGTATCGAATTAAAAGGTCGATGGGTTACGGGCGTCGGGGAATTTCAATATCCTTGTTCTCTTCTCACTGTTAGTAACAACAACAACACTATTCGGATATGGGAAGAAAAAGGAGGTTCCGACAAATTAAATTTAAAACCTGGAAATTCCGAAACTATTCATGATATAGTTCGTAAAATAAATGAAAAAGAAAAAATTTCTTCGAGGTTTATTTTCGAGGCAGAAGAGAAGACAGGACGTGTTAAAATAATATCAGCCGATAAAAAAGAAATAAAACGCACGGACGTCAATAATTTTCACACCAAGATTGATATCATTGAGAAAGATAAGCTAACGTTTTCACCGAGGCAGGCTCTTCAACTAGGTTTTGATCTTAGAATCGATGTGGCTAGTGGCAATATTTCAAACTATCCTGCAAATATTTTCTTAGGGTTTCCACATCAAATGTTCATTTACTGTGATATTGTGGAATCTCAAATCGTTGGAGATACATGTAACCCGCTTCTTAGAATCGCGAACCTGTATAAGAGACGATACGGGTGAGCCTATACCATTTGAGTCTGAGAAGTCGTGGGTTAAACTAAATTTTCGTAAAATATAAAGATGGTTAGGACGGTTAGATGTACATCGATCTTCCGCAAATGCTACTGCAAGTCACGGGAAGAATCATAAAACAAAACGGGACAGACACAACTCTTGAACATCAAGTAGGGCATGTAAATAATTTTTTACACAGCATCTTTTCACAATTGGATGTGTACTTGAATCAGAAATTGGTTACTCCGCCAAGTAATACTTATCCTTATAGGTCTTATATCGAAACGGCTCTCAATTATGGCAACGCTGCTAAAAAATCACATTAGACAATGTCTCTTTGGTATGACGATTCAGGCAAAGCGATGGATAGTCTCGATATTGACCATTCTGGGTTATTAAAAAGAAGAGAGTTAACCAACCTAAGTAAATCCGTGGATATGATCGGTCATATACATAGCAATATATTCAATCAAGACAAACTTCTATTAAACGGTGTCGAGCTTCGTGTTAAGTTGATTCGCTCAAGGGACAGTTTCTGTCTGGTGGGTGATTCAAATTATGCAAAAATAAAAATACTTGACGCTACTCTTATGGTAAGTCGTGTTCGAATCAACCCCACAGTTCTTATTAAGCATAGTAGAACGCTGGAGAAAACAACGGTCAAACGCACTCTAACATGGGTTGATGTAAAAGTTCTCACAATCTCCTCAGAAATACAAAGTCATATAATCGATAACATAATTATAGGTCAATTGCCAAAGAGGCGTAAGGGTGATATAACATTAAACCCGTTTAATTTCCAACACCTTAAAATGACACACTTGTCCCTCTATATCGACGGACAGCAAATACCATCAAAACCGATACAAACTGATTATACGGACAATAAATTATATGTGGGGGCGTGTCACACACTGTTCAGCGGTACTGGAATCCATTTCATAAATGAAGGGAATTCGATTTCGCGCAAACAGTATCCTCACGGATATTGTCTAACAGCCTTCGACTTAACACCAGATCTATCATCAAACATCGGTTCACATTGGAAGTTAATAAGACAAGGAAGTCTACGTATGGATGTACGATTCGCAGAATAAATAAATTATATAATATACGCCAAATTCGATAATATTATCGAAATCGATTGTCATCGAAATAATAATGGTTGAATACAGTAGTTAAATTATATGTACAATTCGTTATGAGTCAGTAGGCTTTCAACTGCGTACGATGCCGAACCCCTTCGTAGATTTCCAAACATGAATTGACAACCAGGGAAAATACGTTTTAAAAGTAATAGCAATTTTTGGCGAAAACCAGTCTTTATTTCAGCACTGGATCATTCGAGCGCCTTATCCAAAACATAAATTAAGGTTTCGACGTGTTAGAGAAAACGAGTGGTTGAAATTGCATCGTCATGGCATAGATTGGGATGACGGTTGTGGAACTTGCAACGATTTTAGAAGAGAATTGTACACGATCGGTAAAAGATACGAAAATATATTTTCCAAAGGGTTTCTAATAACCGAATATTTATCCCAACTTTTGTGCAGAAGAATCAACGATTTAGAAACGCTTGGTTGTCTTTCTCTAAAAAGCTTCACCAATGACGTTTCCATAAATACCATACTAAGGTAAAATTTGCGTGTGATCTACGTCAAACGTTTTCAACATAACCGAATGCTTTAATAAACACATCAGCTACGACGAACAATAATGAACTCTTACGAATTGAGAACAATTTTCATCAACGTGAAAGGTTTACAAAATATTCACACAGACGTGTTCGCTTCGGATAACCTACCAATGCGCAAAGAACGCCCGTGCGCATACGTGTCGAACACCGGTCCTCGACATAGGCCGGGGGAACATAGGTTATCAATCTTCATTGACTAGTGTGATTGTGGAGAATATTTCGATAGTTACGGATTACCGCCGATCATCAAGGATCACCAAAAATTCATCGCAAGAAATTCAATTATTTGGACAAATAATGACTATCCACTTCAGAGGGATGTAATGTGTTGTTTATCATTAATTCAGATGCCATGGGCAAGAAAAGAAGGCTCTGTTAAAATATTTAGCGTTAATAGACAGAAAAACGATTGTACGGTTACACGATTGTTTAAGAATATAATAAAGAATCAAAAGTGTTTGCATAATTACGAAACCGATTTATAGTTATTACAATACTGTTGTACTTATATCGATGGAAAACCATATTTGGTTATAAATCAACTTTGATTGAATATAAAATTTCTGTTATTACCTTTATCAAATAAAACTATAAAAGATAAACTGTCTCGCATTTTACTTAATGTAATGATACTTTCGGCAGCCACTCTTTAAAAACGAAGCTTCCGAAATAGAGTCAACCGCCTCAGGTACATTATTTTCCGCATACGCCAAAAGAGAAAGTTCCTCACTTCGCCATGGTGACACTAGGTGTTCGCGCATAGGGATTTGCTGACGGTAGTTTCCGTCGAATCTTCAAAGCGTGAGGTTGTAATTCTAATCTCGTAAAGGTCATTCGCCTTTCGTACTTGTTAAATCGTATATCGCTCTCGTGATAGATACAGTATATGACTTCGAACCACCCACTGTGAATAAAACTATCGAAATATTGCAAACGCCTCAGGGTCTTGCTATACCGCTTTAGAACAACGGCCGTCGATGTCGTTCATCCAACTCCTCCAAAGTGTGAAACAACGTGAAACTCTCTCCCATCTGGGACTTCGCGTTCGAGCCGATTGAGACATCAACTGTTTAGACAGAGAATTTAGAAAATGGAGTGGGAGACCTAATCGGAAGAGATAATTTGAGTTTGATTTGAAATGACTACCACAGTGCATGTGGCTGTTAGGGTGGGTGAGGCGTCTGTTTAGATTTGGGCTATTTTGAACACTATTTTAAATACATGCATCTTTAGCGTCGCAACCATTAGTAGGGGAACGTAAGTGAAGGGGGGGGGGGGGTCTGGTTTTTACGTGGCCTACTTTACCTAGACAGACTGTCTCACAGCTGACCCCACGCCTGAAGGGTTCCCACAACCCCTCTGACGTCACTGGTTCCAGTGGGGTGAGACAGCCTGTCTGCACGAAGTAGCCCACTGATCACGTTAGTAAATTTTTCTTCGTTCACATCATTATAATAGTTAAAAACATGCGTAAGAGTTATATTGATAAGGAATACTCTCGGCTCACAGATTGAAAACTTGTAGAATAACTTATTCGGGAACAATGGCGTGTATTACAACAATGTTTGGAATTTAATTTTATTATCATATTAAACAGAAGTGGAAATTTTTACTCGATAGATATAATATGAATATATTAGTTTGAATCTTATATTACAGGGCTGTGCGTATATAATACCGGTTAGAAAAATAAACCCCAGGGATTTCGCAATGATTAATTTCTTACTGTTAAAACTTCAATTGGTACTGCAACACTAGAAAGAGCTAAGCGAGTACATATTTGAATTTGGCACCGACAAACCCTTGGTTTTATATTCCTCTCGGAAGAAGAGTTCTGTTTTTTAAATCTTTGTTAGGAAATATAGCACTCCCGTTAAATCGCCACTTTCGATTCAGGGCTACCCTTCTATTGTATACATTTACACACAAATCCTTTTATTGTAACAGCATGTATTACACGTTTTAACGAGACCTACTGATTTAAATTTTAACCGACAATGACAGTGTTTTTCAAAGTTGCTTCTATGGTATATATTTTCAAAAAGCTGTCATCTGATTATAAATGAGTTACTGAGTAAACTTCATTTAAAAAATGAATAATTGATGTACATTTTCATTATTATTTTATACGTAACCTCATCCCTGCAGAGCGGGTGTTAGATAAAAGGCAGCGGCCTTTTCCCCATTCCAGGCTGCCAGCTAAGCTATAAGCCTGCCAGGTTTTGAGAAGGTTTCTGCAGGTTGTGATATTACAGGTTAAGTTGTGGCGACAGGAAATGCTGCCGCCTCAGCCGCTTGTGCAGAGGAGAGAATTCCGCCCCCATCGACGCTATCGGGCGCCTGAACCAGTCCCAGGGCATCACGCGGATCCCTGAGAGCTGCCGTATGAGGGCATGCTGTGAGCCAGCGGTCTTCCGGTAGAATGCCCTGTCCTTCTTATCCAGGACGCGTTCTACAGGCTCAACCCCTGTTGTGGCTTGGAGCTCCGTCACTCGGACAAAGCTCCTCCAGCTCACCCCTAAGATCATCCGTAGCACATTGTTTTGTACTACGGCAATCTTCTTGATTTGGGTGGCTGCCGTGCCGGACCATATTGGTGAGGCATAGGTGAGGATCGGCAGTACGCAGGCCCTATATAGCCTAACCTTGGTTTCCAGGGTGACTTCCCTGGAGCCAAAGATAGGGCCAAGTCTGCGTACTGCACCTGTTGCAGCCCCTCTCGCGCTGGTGATGTGGAGGCGCCAGGTTAGCTCTCTATCCATGGTCACTCCGAGGTATTTAGCCTCAGAGGACCATGGGATAGCGTGCCCCTGCAGGGTGAGCGTGGCTGCCGGTTGCACCCAAGGGAGGGCACGGAACATGACGGCGACGGTATTAGATGGATTTACTGCAACTCTCCACTTGCAGTACCAGGCGTTGACCTTATCCAGAGCTCGCTGCTGGTATTTGACTGCCTGTGCCTCGTTCGTAGATCTAGCAAGGATGGCTGCATCGTCGGCATAAAGGCCAACTATGACCTGAGGCCCGTGGTCCCTAGGGAAGTCATGGGGGAAGGTGTTGAATAACACTGGGCCTAGGACGGATCCCTGGGGGACGCCCGCCTGAAACAGGTGAGTCCCGGATCGCTCTCCCTCCCAGCACACCCAGAATTTTCTGTTCCCCAGGTAGGACCTCAGAAGAAGAATTAGGGGTAGAGGCATATCAGCCCAAAGGATTTTGGCCATCAGTGCCTCCTGCCAGACTCGGTCAAACGCCTGGCTAATGTCCAAGAAAACCGCTGCCGTCCTATGCCGGACATTAAAGCCGTCGGCGATGAAGCCGACGACCCTGGCAAGCTGATGCGAGGTGGAATGCTGCTGGCGGAAGCCGAACTGGTCTCCAGGGAGGATATTCCTATCGGAGAGGTGTCTCCGCAGGGTTGGGAGGATCAACCTCTCGAACATCTTCCCAAAGTTATTGAGGAGGAAAATGGGGCGATAATTCCCGGCAACACCCGCAGCTTTGGGAATCCCAATTATCTTCGCCCTTTTCCACTCCTCAGGGAAGTGCCGGATGCGTAAGCAGCCATTGTACAGCGCTGTAAGGAACTGTACAGCTGCAACAGGGAGCTCCTTAATCACCAACCCGCTGATTTCATCATCACCTGGAGAGCGGTGCGAGGATAGGTTCCTCATGACGGCAACTACTTCCGCGGTGCCAATCCGAGAAAAGAAGTCCCGATCGTCATCAGCAGAATTCTGAATAGCATTCATGTCTGTTTCCACCGCCGCCTCAGAATCCGCCGAGTCAGCAGTGGAAGGGTTAGGCCGGAAAGTGCTAGCAAGGTGTTCTGCAAACACTTCCGCCTTTTCTCTGGGGGAGCAGGCAAGTCCTGTAGGAGTTGAGAGGGGAGGGTCCCTCCGCTGGGTGGATTTTAAACCACGACAAACCCGCCAGATGGAGTGAACAGCAAGGGACATCTCCGCCAACTGTTCCTCCCAGGCGTCGTTTTTAATCTCCCGGATCGCTTCTCGGACCTCCCTATTAAGACGGTCGAGCAGGTTGCGCAAATCCGGCGTGCCATGGCGCTGCCACCTCCGCCGCACGCTGTTCCTGTGGGTGATGATTCGCCGGACTGGCTCAGGGAGCCGTCGGGAGATCAGCCTGGGAGTGAATTTCCAGGGAATATTCCCCTCCATTGCTTCTCGGATGACACCAGACACAAAAGTTGCCATGGCATCAGCTTGCTCAGGGGATTGCGGCTCCTCAGCATTAGCCGGGAGGGCAGAAGCTACTTGGACACGGAAGGCTTCCCATTTTGCCTTGGCGAAGTCGCGCCGTTGAAGGGGGGGGGAGCCTGACAGGGAGGTTGACGTAATGAAGGAGTATCGACAGATGGTCTGACGATAGCTCGTTCAGGGTGGACACGTTTAGAGACGACTGAGCATTGCAGGAAATGACAATGTCCAGAACGTCAGAAGTAGGAAGGTAAGTCGGGGTTCTGGGCCCCAAGACAGAAAACCCCGCATCCTCGATGAGGCGATAGAGATTCCGCCCCCTGGGGTTAGACAGCCTGGAGTGGCAGGCTCTGTGCTTGGCATTAATGTCGCCAAGCACAACCGTCGGGATTCCATCAGGGGGAAAAAGAGCATATATATCATCCTCATCAAGGTCTTGTCCAGGAGAGTAATACGCGGCCACCACTCGCAACCTCCCTTTGGTCATGCGAATGACCGCGGCCACTGCCTCGAGCTGGTTCATTTCCGGGAGCTGGTACTCGTAGAACCTTAGAGATGTGTGGATCAGAAGGGCGACGCCCACTACAGTGCGGCCTGTCCTGTCCTTTCTGAGCACAGCCCACCCTCGCAGGTTCAGGGGGATGTTGGGCGTTAACCGCGTCTCGCCGATGGCAGCGACCGTGTCACCAAGGTCATGAAGGAGTGGGAGGAGTTCGTCGGTACGGTGGCGAATCCCGTTGGCGTTCCAACCCACTATCGAAAAACAACCCCTTTTACGGCGTATCTCCATTTCCGGACTTAGAAAGGGCAATTTCCTCCAGCAACGCCAGGAGAAGGAGCCCTTGGCGGCTGGAAATGTGCTTCTTCAGGACCCTCTTTATAGAAATTATGGTATCCCATAGCTCCTCATCGTCAGAGGGAACAGGTTGGCTTCGAGTGGCGGGAGGGGCGCCACGCGGCGCAGGTGGCACTAGCTGCCCCGCGGAGGGTGTTGATGCCTGTAGTTTTGCCGTGGGCGGAAGATCCCTCTGAGGCTCGGGCGCCGCTTTGGTGCTGGCACAGCTTGGAATAGCAGGCTCAGCCCTCCTCAGGCGTTCGGGATAAGGGGTCGTGCTGGCACTGGCCACCGCGGCCGCAAAGTTTCTGCTCGGGACGACAGTGGAGGATCGCTTGGCAACCGCCGTCGGAGTCACTGTCCTGCCTTTGTTGGCCTTGCGCTGTAACGCATCATTGCGCTCATTTGCCGCCAGCGCCTTGTCCAAAGCTTTAAGGTAAACAGAACATTGCCTGTATGTGGAGGGATGGTCACCACCGCAGTCACAGCACTTCCTGGGTGCCGTGGGGGTTGGGGCAGTCGCGGGACCGATGATTTCCCGCGCACTTGTAGCAGCGGGCCACCATCCTACACCCAAGGGAGGAGTGCCCGAACCTCTGGCAGTTAATGCAGGTCTGCGGCGCAACTCCTCCCTTAAAGTACTCCGCCTGCACCCGACAGTTTTGTATGTGGGTGATCTTGTGAAGGGGAGGGTTGCTCGGAGTTTTGTCCACCACGGCGATGAACTTCCTGGTCTTATCAGGTTGTGTCCTCCCCTCTGCCGTTTGCACCATGTGCTTTACGGATTTCACCGTGATTCCCAACGCCGCCAACCCTGCGGCCACTCTAGCTGGAGGGAAATCACTGGCCAGTCCCTTAATGAGCAGTCTAGCTGTTTTGATATGCTCTGTCGGGTGCGAGAAGTACTCGAGCTTTTTCTCGTCGAGGATCTGCAGGACTTTCTCCTGCTGTTCCGGCGAGGTAACGATGACCCTGGTGGAGACATCTCTGATAGCAAGCTCGAATTCATTGCCACATCTCTCTTGGAGCGAGTCAATGAGGTCGGGGTGGTTCCGTACACCATAGACGTTAATCGGCTTCACCTTAGGTCTACTGGGTTGTGTGGCGTTAGAGGGGGGATTTTCAACTTTTTTTCTGGAGGTTCTCTTCCTCTTCTTCTTGGTCACGATCTCGAAAGGCTCATCGGCTGCGGCCTCCGTTCCCTGGGTAGCAGGCTCCGGGGGGTGATGCGATTGCCGTGAGGGTACTACCTCCAGTGAGTCCGAAAGCTTCCGCTTCAGTATGGAGCAAGACGTTTCGGTCTCCATATCCTCAACATTCACAGTGAGTGACGCAGGAACGGGCATGGTACACTCAGAGAGAGGTAGGGAGGAATCAGGCGTCACTGGGGCGGATTCTCCAGCATTTGTCTGAGCACCCTGGGTGGCGGACTCCTTGGGTGCATGCATTGCCACAGATTTAGAGAGCTTCCTCTTTTACAATGGAGCATCCAGGTTTTCTGTCTCCATAGGGTGAGTATCAATTGGAGAAGGGAAGGGTGCTGGCTGCTCCGATTCGGTCTCAGGAAGAACCACCGCCACGTGCGATGGGGCCTGAGTCGTCGATGTGGTAGGGGTAGTTTTTTTGAAAGTTTCTTGTATAGTATATATTTTCAAAAAGCTGTCATCTGATTATAAATAAGTTACTGAGTAAACTCCATTTAAAAAATGAATAATTGATGTACATTTTCATTATTATTTTATACGTAACCTCATCCCTGGAACTATCGGCACATATCCTGCCTGGACAGTTGCTGTGCTACGACAAGAACAAACGTATAGAGATAGCCCAGAAAAGCTAATTGGACGATTATACTATCTGAAGGAGTTAAAATCATCACTTGTGTTATCACTCTATTTCAAGAATTAATTTTCAAAATTATATGCATGGATTTTTTTAAATTACGGCAGTGAAATTCGAAACTCAATGTAAGATACGTCCTGCCACCTAGGAGTAAGCGCTCGTACTAAATGAAACAATGTTGGCCTAGGAGGGTAGGCAGTGTATTCGGTGTTCAAACGAAAAATAATTTATTATGCTCCCTGTTAGGAACAACATGAAGCACAGTGTGAACTTTATTAGTACTGTGGTGCAAGCGCAAGAAATATTATGAAATCTTACTCCACTAATATTCGAATATTTGAGAAGCACCAAATTTCATTTTTTTGTTGAATGATGCACAAAGTAGGTCTTGTGAGGGTAGAAGAGGTTAAAGGAAGCACAACCTTCACTAGCCCTTGGCGCAGACATTCATCCTCCTCCAGGAAGGATCCGCAGGCGGATCTTCCCTGATTCGCAGTTATAGCTCAAGAGCTAGTGAAAAACCCAGATTATAGCGAATCACTAACTCACACCTACGCTTTTCGCATATCTCCTGGACAGATACTTTGCTATGACAACAACTAACGTATAGAGATAACCCAGAAATGGCTATTTGGACAATTATATTATCTGAAGGAGTTAAAATAATCACTAGTTTTATCTATCTATTTCAAAAAATAAATTTCAAAATTATATGAATGGATTTCTTTTAATACCGGCAGTGAAATGTGTAACTCAACACAAGATGCGTCCTGCCTCCTAGAATTAAACGCGTTCTGGGGATCATCGCGAGTATCTTCAGATCTTTTTTTTTAAGATCACATGAGTATCTACACTTCTATCTTTCTGAAAAAATTCATTTGCTGTAAAACAAAACCGTGAATTGAAGTCGATAAATGTAACCACACCCCCGGATGTATCAGCTCATATACTGCCTAGGCAGTTGCTTTGATATGACAAAAATCAACGTCTAGAGATTACCCAGAAAAGGCTAATTGGACGATTATATTATCTGAAGGAGTTAAAATAATCATTTGTTTTAACTCTCTATTTCAAGAAATCATTTTCAAAATTATATGCATGGATTTTTTTAATACCGGCAGCGAAATGCATAACTAAATGTAAGATACGTCCTGCCACCTAGGAGCAAGCGCTCGTACTTAAAGAAACAAGGTTGGCCTAAGAAGGTACGTAGTGCATTGGATGTTCAATCGAAAAATCAATTATTATACTCTTTATTAGGAACAACATGAAGCGAAGGGTATTGTTTATTAGTACTGTGGTGCTAGCGCGAGAAATATTATGAAATCTTATTCCACTAATATTCGAATATTCGAGCATCACCAAATTGCATTTTTGTGTTGAATGAAACGAGAAGTGGATCTTGTGAGGGTAGAAGAGGTTAAAGGATGGACAAGAAACAAATTTGTAGCGGTACATCTTTTGGAGAAAACTACCGGTGCCACCCCAAAATTCAAACTTACGAATTCTTTAAGGAAAAAGAAAAGCGGTGAGGATTTTATAAAGCATTTTTAACATTTTTGAGAATGAACAGCAATGTGTAGCGTTGTTTTAATGAAAATACTCTAGCGATAAAGCATGCAGAGTAAATGGTTTTTAGTAGTTTTCGTCATTGCTGAAAAGCACTATTATCTTTGTGATATCCGTCCGTCCATACGTACTTCCGCACGAGTATATATCAGGTAAGAATTGGCTCTAACCGATTTCAACCAAATTCAGTACATAGAATACTTACATAAATTAATGGCCAAAATGAAATATTTGGATAAGACCGACTAAGCGGGAGTGCCACAATAGCAAAGTTAAACTTTTCGGTAATTACTAATTTGGAAGTAATTGGCTTAACCGATTTCAATGAAATTTTGTATGGAGGCGTGTAACATATAGAAACAAAATCAACATGCTTAGTATAGATGTAGAAATCAGGGCTACCACAATAAAACCAATAAAACCCATTTTTACACATACTTTTGTTGTAATATATTCCTCAATTTTAAACAAATTTAATATTTATAATATACAAATATATAGAAAACATTAAACGCAGATTTAACTGAATCAGCTAATCAGGGATGCCACAATTACAAATTAATTTCTTTCACTTATTATGGAGTAGGAAGAAATTGGCTGAACGAATTTCAATTAAATGTTTTATATAAGATTTGTACAACATACCATAATGACATCAAGATGTTTAAAGCGGAGTTAAAGAGCAGGGATACCACACTAAAAATTAAAATAATATGGCTTTTAGGTGTAATTCTAGAGAACTGACGGCATGTATTTTAACCAAATACGACGTACATAATCTTCATATAAATAAATAAAAAATTATTATATTTCAACCAGGCCGACTGATTTGCAAATCAAATGTAGACGTTTAAAAATTATTTTTATTTTGAGAGTTTCGAGAAAATAATAGATTTTTAATATTTTTCGATGCTGTCTGGTAGATTTAAGACATTTGCCGTAAATATAATTTTCTAAAATTTAACTTTCTTTATTCCAATTTTATCTC
Organism: Tanypteryx hageni; assembly: GCA_028673005.1. Classification (NCBI taxonomy): domain Eukaryota; kingdom Metazoa; phylum Arthropoda; class Insecta; order Odonata; family Petaluridae; genus Tanypteryx; species Tanypteryx hageni. Next base: position 60,674,818 of record CM054120.1, on the reverse strand, counting down.
TCACAAGGCAAATCACTTTAAATTTACGATACGATACGATGCATTGACTTTCGTTCTTTGCCGCAACAGTATAAGCTCCTTCGCTCTGGCGGAGACAAGCTCTACTAACCATTGCCGGGGCAGGCTTTCTTCCTTTCTAGCCTGCCGTCATATACAGAAAATATACTCTTTGATAATTATGCTTGCAAAAATTTCTGAAATTAATTAAAGCATTTAGAATCTCTGCACTGAATGAAAAAGTAATTTAAATGGTTGAATATATGGAGGTATTGGATATATTAAATTTTTGCAATTACAATAATTAGTTCAGATATCGTAAAGAAATCAACACAACATTTATATATTCAATATCTCTATAAAATAGTTAATTTATTTTTTTATTCAGTACGTTTTATTTTAGTTAATTATAAAAAATTGTCATATTTTTATTTTTACAATTTTTTGCGCTTTATAAAAGTTAATAACTTCAAAAAATTATTCTTATTTATACACTTTTAGTTAATTGGAAGGAATTCAATTTATAACACTAATCTTGATAAAAATCCAAGAAATGTATTTAAAGAAACGTCGTTATTAGATAACGCCTTTTAAGAAATATACTATACGTCGAAAACAAACAACAATTAAATTTATAAAGTAGAACGTTGACATACGTGGTCCATTTTTAGGAAAAACAAACAACGAGAGTGATCACTTTTTAGGAAATATTAAAATAGAAAACTACTAATTCTCGAAAAATATAATAAAGTAAACGCCGAAAATCGTCACCATTTTTTATGAAAAATAAACGTCGATTTTAGTCTTCGATTTTTGAGAAAAACAAGCGTTGGAAACTACCAAACCTTTGTGTAAGCTTCAATATTTGTCGGAAGTATCGCGGGAAAATAATCGTCGAATTAAATCTTCGATTTAAGAAAGATCAAATTTGAATTTCGGTATGATGTCCCGACGCATTGTTGTCCCGGAGCACTTTGGTAGGGACGATAAGGAGGGAAGTGAGCTGCTTTGTTACTGCCAATACTTATACTTATACTTATGCGCAGGGCAGTAGGAGAGGTAGGGTGGGAAGAGAACTGCTTGGTAGAGGGGAGTGAAATGCGCGTGACAGGTCGCTATCTGTAGTACTTCCACAGAATATTACATTCTAGAGATTGGTATGCCGCACCCGCAAAGTTTAGATCAACCTCTAAGAAAAAGACGAAAACGTTCCATTGAAACCAACAAGCAACGGAATAAAAAATGGCGGATTAAGACGCGAGGCTAGAAAATAACAGGAAAAACGAAGGGGAAGAACAACGGACCCAGCGGACCCAGAGACTGGCAAATTCACTCCTGAGAAAAAGAGCAAGGTATATAAATGCAAGAATTTAACATCACAATAAATTACAATGATTTTATCGAATAATCAGTAGTATAAATAGCAGTATTCGAGTGTAATACATTTCAAGTGCTTTACTTTCTGGGTGAATATAAATACGTGTAACTTTTTCGTCGATTTTCAGAGGGAAAATCTTTAGTAATAACAAATTCATAAAGATTTTTAAGTTCGCAATTCTAAACAAATCTCAAAAATAAAACACTTTTTCATGTTAGCATATCTGCATAAGAAGTTTCAATTATTAATTCTCGTTTGATTTCTTATATACTATGAAATATTAAGGTGTTCTTTTTTGGCAAATTTTTCGATTAGACCGTCAGCTGAAAAACGAAATTTTTCAAACTACGACGATTTTGTTTATTTGAAATGATAATTTTACAAAAATATTACATTGTCCCGTGTTTTTTATCGGTAGTATCGTGATTTTTTTTCTGGATATGTTTCGTTTTTCTTCGCTTACTCTTGATGCTCTATCACTAAAATATAGTTAATCTAAGATAGGAGGGAGGGAATATATGAAATGATGTGGTGGAAATGAGGGAGGACAGATAGAGGGGGAAATATTAGTCTGTGTAAGTGAGGCAAAGAAAAATTGAGAGAGAGGTTTGATGGATAATTTGAGAGAGAATGAAAGGAAAGCAAAAATGTAGTAAGGAGACAAGGAATGAAAGGTGAAAATAGAAAACGATATGCTGCAAAGCAGTAAAGGAATTGTGAGTGAAGTAGGATGTGGTAAAGGAGTCTACTATGATAGCCTAAATTGAGCTCTGAAAACCAATACAAATTAGAGCGATGGATCTGTCAGGAAATATTCCAATCAGCCACTTAGCAGCCACGTTCGGACACCGTGGCCTACCGCTGTCTCTGCTTTTCCTTCGGTTCCTCAATGTGTGCGATTTGGCAATGTCATGGAACTTCAGAGCTGAAGATAGGCTTAGTCTACCATAGTAGGTTGGGACTAAGGATTAATAAAAGTGAGAAGTAGTAGAGGATAGATATAATATAGAGGACGTTGGCAGGGAAAGGGAGAATGCGATGTAAAACAAATAATTTTATGAGGATCCAGAGGCCATGATTAGGAAATGAGCGAACACGTGTCAATTTAAAGAAAGAAATGAATATCAAATAATCATTTATCAAAAAGTGCTATTTCACTATATTTTACGCGAGTTTTTTAAATGTAAAAATACAGCTTAGCGGAATTACTCGGAAATTATTCTCATTTATTTTCAAGCGCATAGGTTGAAAATTTATTTGAGTAGTTTCATTTTAACAAAGAGTTGCTTATAGACATTGATACATGTAGATAGATATAGATGTCTGAAGTTATAAACCTATTTTTAGTAATCAACGAATGTTAAGGCTTTTATCATTCCTCTGATAAGGTAATTTTACATCTTTATCATTTAAATAAACTCAGACTTTACTCAAATATCATTCATTTCTATATCTGTGCAATTTATAGTTCAGTTAGTTTGATGTGTAGAGAACGAAGTGAAAAGTATCCGGTATGTTTTCTAATGAAGTTTCAGACCGTATATAAGAAAAATATCCTTAAGAACCGATTGAAACAAACTAAAGCATTTCTGAAAAACGATTTAGAATTCTATGAAAACCTCCGCAAAATATATTTTTAAATGCTTCCACTTCAGCTTAGCGGATAAAATATATTTCTATCCTTTGTATATAAAAGCGCGTCGTTTTAAGGACGGAGTGCGGAACTTTCAGAAATTTGACAACATTTTATCAGATTAGACAATTCCAAAATTTGGAACGAACATCAGCCTAGATTCAGATATTTTATGCATGACATATTTTTTGGATATCGGTTTCGAAACATTTCAGACCAGTTAGCATGACACTACCAAATGTTACTCGGCTGTGCGTAAACCATATGTTTGCACTAAATTTGCGGGCTGCATTTAGGAACCGCAACAAATCCGCGGGCCGCATCCATGAAAAGATCATTATTAAAAACCCAACATGCGTAGAGTGTTTTAAAATGGAAATGAAAATTAAACTGCGGATATTTTCGAGGTTTTATTTTATAAATTTCTAGGATTATTTAAAAATATTCTATAATAAATAAGTTTGAGTTTGAGCTGCGTCAAATTATGAAGAATCTTGCTTCGCGGGCCTCGTGTTTGAAACCCCTGCCCTAGGCATATCGGTTCAAGTGTGTAAAGGAATTTTTGAAGTATCACTGATGTATCTAGATTTTTCGAAATCAAAAAGATTATATTGATGTGGTAAGAAAATATAAAAAAGCGTGCCACAGGGTATATCTTCTTCAGATTTTGTATTAACATATCTTCATTATGCAGTTGGCCTTTTGAGACATTTTTATCATCATCATCTCTGTTGAAGGATACTGCCTTGATATGGCTTCACTAAATTTATATTTCCGCGTGGCGCCATGGGTTTCTATATTTTATCTATTAGAAACCATTAATCAATAACAAATAAATAATATGTTGAGTTTTAACAAAGATATTATATTAGTTTACATATAATTTTATTCTGAGTTAGATTAGTAGAAATTTATCACCGCTTAACATAACTAGAAAAGTTTACACGCGAAATATTGATAATAACACTTATACAGATTGATAGGTGAAATTTGCACAAAATTTTTTGATTTTGTTAACCAACGAAATGGCAAAAAACATCTAGACCATTGTTCCTCCATATAAATCGATCTATTTAAAATCGATATCGATTTTTACAATTTATTTTTTTCTCTTAAGGAAATACCACTTTTTTATTATAACTAATAAAAATGAGTTCATTGACATAACTAAGGAAAAGGAAAGATTACATAGTCTTTATGGCTTAAAAGGTGTGTTTGCTCACCGTACGCGCCACCTAATAATGTTACTTTTTTATAAATATTTTATAAATCTCAATGCAAACACAATTTAATCTAGCAACGAGATGAATGCCTGAAAGAGAAATCATTCGACAATTTTATGTTTCCAACTGTTTGATTAGTTCGATATAATGTATTATGGATCCCAATGAATTTTAACCAATGTAAATACCTGTATTGCCTGTGCGGAAAATAAACTGCTCGTCTTTAAATTATAAAGTAATATTTAATCCACATATTTATCCATTTTATTACTCAGTGAAGTCCGTCCGTATAGTTGATTTAGTCCCTCGGCCTGCAGGTGTCTATAGCTATGATTTCTTGTCGCTCGCATGTTGGTATTTATAAAAAATAATCAAGACCGAAAACACCTTTAATATCATGAAAAGGAGTCAATATTTCCCTTTTTAGGAAAAGTTAACAAATATAAGACTGAAATAATTCCCCTAATAAATAGCTGTTCGTTAAATATCAAAATAATATATTTTGTCCATTCTTTCCCTTACCCTTTAAAAACCCATGCTTCATCGTACCCTTCCTAGGTTGGATGTGGCATAGAGTTTGACAAGCTTTCAGTTAAGCCTAAGGCCATAATCCTTTGTACCAGGGGACGAGTACATACGAAGGGGTACAAAAGCAACGATAACCCACTAGCACATGCAGGAGCACAGAATTAACACCCGATATAGCGGATTCGAAACACACAATAGGAGCATACAAAATCAAAGAGGCCATGAAAATAAAACCGAAGGTATTAAAAATCAATCGATTCCGTTCTTAGGGCGAGTGTCGCGTGCGAGCGGCAGCGAAATTTCGTCCGAACATTATACAAGTTGGGAGCCAATGACCGATCGATAATAAATATAAGTAATTGTCTCAAAAAAGGTTTTATAAACTATCGCCATTTGAAGATAGGATGACTTCAATTTCGTAAATATTTCCATTTGGATTTTTGAAAATATTTAGCCTACATGCGACCATGAAAAATTTTGCAAGATTTTATCTGCTCGTTCTACAAATTTGATAGTCCACGAGCGATCATTAATTTTAGTAATGACACTAAGTTAGCGCCATGTTTTAAAGCAAATCTTAATCAACACACTATTTATTCTAGCAACGAGATGAATGCATCAAAGAGAAATCATTCGACAATTTAATATTTCCAACTATTTGAATAGTTGAGCGATGGATCTCTCAGGAAATACTCCAATCAGCCACTTAGCAGCCACGTTCGGACACCGTGGTCAACCGCTGTCTCTGTTTATCCTTCGGTTCCTTCAGGTTTGCGATTTGGCAATATCATGGATTTTCAGAGCTGAAGATAGTCTTAGTCTACCATAGTAGGTTGGGACTAAGGGTTAATAAAAGTAAGAAGTAGTCGAGGATAGATATACGTTGGCAGGGATAGGGAGAATGCGATGCAAAACAAATAATTTTAAGAGGATTCTGAGGCCATGATTAAGAAATGAGCGAACACGAATCAATTAAAAGAGTGAAATGTATATTAAATATTCACATCTCACAAAGTGCGATTTCACTTTATTTTACGCGAGTTTATTAAAAGTAAAAATCCAGCTTAGCGGAATTACTCGGAAATTATTCTCATTTATCGTCAAACGCATAGATTGAAAATTTATTTGAGTAGTTTCATTTTAACAAAGAGTTGCTTATAGACATTGATACATGTAGATAGATATAAATGTCTGAAGTTAAAAACCTTTTTTTAGTAATCAACTAATGCTTTTACCATTCCTCTGATAAGGTAATTTGACATATTTATCATTTAAATAAACTCAGATTTACTCAAATATCATTCATTTCTATATCTGTGCAATTTATAGTTCAGTTAGTTTGATGTGTAGAGAACGAAGTGAAAAGTATCCGGTATGTATTCTAATGAAGTTTAAGACCGTTTATAGGAAAGATAATCGTTGAGTACCGTTTGAAACAAAGTAAAGCACTTCTAAAATACGATTTAGAATTATGTGAAAACCTCTGCAAAATATATTTTAAAATGCTTCCTTTTCAACTTAGCGGATTATTTAAAAATATTCTAAAGTAAATACGTTTGAATTTGAGCTGCGTAAAATTATGTAGTATCTTGCTTCGCGGGCCTCGTGTTTGATACCCCCGCCCTAGGCAAATCGGTTAAATTTTTGAAGTATCACTGATGTGACCAGATTTTTCGAAAACAAAAAGTTTACATTGATGTGGTAAGAAAATGTAAAAAAGCGTGCCACATGGTTAATCTTCTTCAGATTTTGTATTAACATATCATCATTATGCGGTTGCCCTTTGAGACATCTGTATCATCGTCATCTCTGTTGAAGGATACTGCCAAGATATAGCTTCACTAAACATATATTTCCGCTTGGCGCCATGGGTTTCTATATTTTATCTATTAGAAACTCTTAATCAATAACAACTAAATAAGATGTTGAGTTTTAACTATGATATTATATTTGTTTACATATATTTTCATTCTGAGTTAGATTAGTAGAGGTTTATCAGCGCTTAACATAACTAGAATTGTTTACACGCGAAATATTGATTATAACACTTATACAGACTGATAGGTGAAATTTGTACAAAATTGTTTGATTTTGTTAACCAACGAAAAGGCAAAAAAACATCTAGTGTTATGTACCTCCATATAAATCGTTCGATATGGAATCGATATCTATTATTACAGATTATTTTCTCTATTAAGGAAATACCACTTTTTTATTACAACTAATAAAAAAGAGTCCATTTACATAGCTAAGGAAAAAGAAATATTACATAGTATTTATTGGTTAAAAAGTGTCTGCTCACCCTACGCACCACCTAATAACGTACCTAATTTATAAATATTTTAAAAACCTTAATGAAAACACTATTCAATCTAGAAACAAGATGTATGCATGAAAGAGAAATCATTCGACAATTTAATATTTCTAACTGTTTGAATAATTCGTTAATGTTTTTTATGGATTCCATAGACAATTAATCAATGTAAATACCTGTATTACCTGCGCGGAAATTTAAACCGCTCGTCTTAAAAGTGTTAAGTAATATTCAATCCACATATTTATCCATCTGATTACTCAGAGAAGTCAGTCCGTATGGCTGATTTAGTCTCTCAGCTCTATGATTTCTTGTCGCTTGCATTTTAGTATTTATAAAAAATAATCAAGACCTAAAACCCCTTTAATATCATGAAAACGAGACAATTTTTCCCTTTTTACGAAAAGTTAACAAATGTAAGACTTGAGAAATACGTTTTCTAAAATAACTCCCCTATTAAATAGCTGATCGTTTTTTAACAAAATAAAATATTTTGTGCATTACTTCCCCTTACTCTTACTGTTGAACATTTGCCACGTGAAAAAATATATAGTTCATTACTTGTGCTTATCGTAAGGACACTTAACTCAAAGATTGACATAACCACTTTTTCTTTATTTCCACTGCTTTTAATCACATTCGAAGGTTAACATTTTCACGGCAGAAATGTATACTTTGCTGTACTGCAATTAATTACATAAAAACTATGAAAATAAACCAGGAAAGGACAACTTTGCTTCAGAAATCGGCGTCAGCGCCAAAAATTAAGAGCCAGGGCTGATTTAACAAAGAGTGAGAAAATAATCTCTACATACCGGAGGGACAAGTTTGCTTTTAATCTTACACTTAAACGAAAAATGAGAAGCAATTTATATGAAAAACATTTATTGGTAAAGTTGAGAAAAAGAGTGGCTGCTGCCGAAATATTTCTAGGCACAATGATTAACTGGAGCTTGGTATTAATCGAACCCTTGTAATTAAAAGTCTTAATTTCCGCTATTGGCATTAGTAGAAAGGGGCCTATGAAGGATTATCAAAAAGGCAAGTTTTAAAAACATTTAATGTATCAACGACCATATAATCAAAACAGTTATAATCTAAAAGGAAATTAAATATTTTCTGGCTGTACTACACAAAAGAAATTAACGAGACGTAATTAGCTCATGTTATTCGTGAATGCTTAATTTTTATGCCACCACGCGTTGTTTCTGTTGAAAATAAATTTTAAAACTGAAACTAAATCATTTAGCGAAGTCAACGATTCTGTTGCAATTGTTATCGTAGAAATTAGAATAAATCATCTCTTTTACCTACATGAATGTTTTATCATGCATGTAATTTTATATTGACAAAAATAAAATGATGACTGTTTCAGCCCATTCGTCGGCAGTTTTAAAAACTGCACTTACTGAAAAAATATCACGTTAGTAAATTTTTCTTCTTTCATATCGTTAATATAGTTAAAAACATGCGTAAGAATTATATTTATAAGGAATACTCTCGGCTCACAGATGGAGAACTTGTAGAATAACTTATTCAGGAACGGCATAAAAGGAAACAATTTCGTGTAATACAACAATGTTTGGAATTAAAATTTATTATCATATTAAACAGAAGTGGAAATTTTTACCCGATAGATGAATGATGAAATTAGTTTGGAGCTTATATTACAGGGCTGTGCGTTTATAATGCCGGATAGAAAAATAAACTCAAGGGATTTCACATTGACAAATTTCTTATTGTTAAATCTTTAATTGGTACAGCAGCACTAGAAAGAGCTTAGCGAGTACATATTAGAATTTGGCACCGACAAACACTTGGTTTTATATTTCTCTCGGAAGAAGTCGTTGGTTTTTCAAATTATTGTTAGGAAATATAGCACACCCATCAACTCACTACTTTTGATTAAGGCCTCACATTCTATTGCATACATTTACATGAAAATCCTCCTATTGCAACAGCTTGCATGACACGTTTTACATGACCTACTGATTCAAATTTTAACCGTTTAAGACCGTTTTTTGTTTAAAAATTCCTTCTATGGTAGCTATTTTCAAAAAGCATATACCTGATTATAAATGAGTTACTGAGTATACTCCATGAAAAAAATACATGTTTGATGGATATTTTATATATTATTTTATGTGTAACGCCATTCCTGGACTATCGGCTCATATCCTGCCTGGGCAGTTGCTTTGCTATGACAAAAACAAACGTATAGATATAACCCAGGAATGGCTAATTGGACGATTACATTATATCAAGGAGTTAAAATAATCGCTTGTTTTATTTCTCTATTTCAAGAAATAATTTTCAAAATTATATGCATGGATTTTTTTAAATACCGGCAGTGAAATGTGTCACTCAATGTAAGATACATCCTGCCACCTAGGAGTAAGCGTTCGTACTAAATGAAACTAAGTTGGCCTAAGAGGGTACGTAGCGCATTGGATGTTCAAACGAAAAATCAATTATAATGCTCCTTATCATAGGCGTAGCCAGGATTTTTGTTTCGGGGGGCCCACAATGGTAAACACTCATTTCCATGTTTTCATTTTTTTATGTAAACATGCACACACATGCATGTATTCACGAACAAACATATACATAGGCAGTGGTATATTTAGAATGAAACTCATTGATTTAGTGTATGAAAATACATATTTTTAGCAACGCATTTATTATCCTGTGGATAAAATATATTAAATTTAATAATTAGAACAGTTATACCATTACAGCCAAAAGAAAATACGTTCATTTACTAATAAAAAAATAAGTTGTCATAAAAAATACAAGGTCCCCAGCTAGCGTCTATGCATAAATCAGCCTCTGCATATAGGCATTCATAAAAACATATAAAATAAAAAACAATGTTGGTTACAAATTTATCTGTTATTTAGAACAAACATTCTCAGTTTCTCATAGAAATATGTATATTAACATTGAATTTGAATATAAATCTTTCGATTTTTCATATCACGAAATTAATATTTATAGGTTTTGTTTGCTAAAACATAAAATTAAAATTAATTGGGTAACACAATTATAATTTTATATCTAGTCTTCAGTCTTTTTTTGTAATTCATCTAATATGTCTTTGGGGAGCAATTCCATTTCCTTATAAATGTTGAGGAGCGCTAAACCATTCAGTCTTTCCTGTCCCATGGAATTACGCAAGTACGTTTTCATTCTTCTTAACGTTGAATATTTTCTCTCTGCTGTGCTAGTTGATACCGGCAGAGTTGCAAATATTTTTAATAAATAATAAATGTTTGGATATATATTTTGATTGCATTGCATTAATGCTTCTAATGCATTTGTAGGGGGTATCCTGTTTTCGTACCGTTTTTGCAAAAGCTTTAGTTCACTCTCTAAGACTGAATCGCATACTTCCACGGAATAAAATTTTGCCAAAGTTAATAGGCTATCTACATCTGATGTAGAACTGCATCCTTTTGGAAGGAGGCACATGAAGGATTTTAAAATACTTTTATGAGCCAAGAATCTCGTCTCTAATTGTGTCACAAGACAATCCAAAAATGGAATAAACATAGATCGCCTGTAATAAACTTTCGCTGATTTAGTAGGAATATTATTTCTATTTTTTGATATTTCGATATCCTCGGTATTGTAATTTCAACTCCAAAATCTCCTACTTTTTCTGTTGCCTCTTTGAAAATATGTGCAAAGTTTGTATCAGCGTTTTCTCGGATACATTTTAGAGCAGATGTTACATCTTCAACCACATGTATTACGGAAATTAAGTCAATTTTTCACTTTGTAATACTCTACTTAATGGCAGTCTATAACTGTACAGTTTTTGTATACAAAGACACCAAAAATTTTCCTTGGAATATTACATTCTGAAGAATCTGTACTGTAGATGAAGTGTCTTTGTCATTCCAGTCACTTATTTCTTCGAGCGCTAAGTAAATTGCAACTAAAAGTTCCACCATTACCATGACAGAATCATGACGCTCTATCCATCTAGTTGGGCACATCTGCTTCAATCGTAGATGCCTACAATTGGGAATAAACTCGCTAATTTTTTTTTATAATATATTTAATCGCTTTGGAGTGTTAAAAAAAGTGTATGATTTTTCAATAATTCCTAAGCAATTCCTTATATCTTGATTATTTATACTGTTTCCAATGGCTAAATTTAAACAATGCGAGGTGCAATGTACACATAATGCTTGTGGGAGCTGTTGTTGTATATGTGCCTGAACACCTTCAAATTTGCCACTCACGGAAGCAGCACCATCATACCCCTGACCTCGAAGGTAAGAAATATCAATACCAAATTTTAGTAAACTATCTATAATGGTAAAAGCCAAACCTTTTCCACTAGTGTCGATAATTGGAACAAACTGTAAAAATTTCTCGCAAACTCTAATTTCCTTATCTACGTATCTTACGCATAATGTCAATTGCTCAGTTGTTGAAATGTCTGTTGTTTCATCTGCTAAAATAGCAAAACATTTTCATCATTTACTTCTTTAACAAGTCTTTTCAGATTCAAATCATTACAAATTTCTATTATTTGGTTCTGGATGTTGGCGCTTAAATATGTACTGTTTCGCCGGCATTGTTTAAAGTGATTTTTTAAATCGGTGTCACCAGCTTTTAGCCTTGCTCTAAGGATTGCACGGAAATTACCTTCATTTTTCACAGGCTTTTTATCAATGTTAAACTCTCCAGAGTCCACATGACCTCGTAGTGCAATACCTTGCTGTCCACATAACATTATATTCATGATTATGGGTTCCAAGCGTTTTCGATTCTCAAAAACTTGTTTCATTCTCATCGTATCGATCTGTTTGTCGATAGGTATTCTTTTGCCTGTCATTATATCACATAGGCTTTCATAAGAACATAATGAATTTGAATGTTATAACGCTTTTTCATGAGCTTCAAATGTTTCAACTGCATGTTTCCAATTATTGTACCCACTTGATGCGAGTTGACCTAAAGGTTGAGATTTACTTTTATCAATTTCTTTTGGCGCGAATAAGCAACAATATTTACAAAATCATATATCTAGTCTCGAATAAGCAAGCCACTCATATTTGTGCAGCCATTGCAATTGAAATTTTCTTTTCTTTCCATTTTTTTCAGTCATTTATGGAAATGGAAAAAGATCATCTGGTTTCCACAAATTCTGTATAAAATCCACTTTATCTTCATTTATAAGCAAGCTCTTGCAAGCCGCGATATCTGATTTAATTAATGTTCCAGTAGTGTTATTCGATGCAGTCTGCAAGTATTCACCCGTCTCGGGTGATTTTGATAGGACTATCCTGTTTTCCAATTTTGGTTTTCTGGTCAAATACTTGAATATCGTTCCTATTCCCGACTTTCTTTTATCATCCATTACCCCTGTAAATATTTTTTGAATAAATTATTTCTTATAATTGTAATACTTTGCATGAGAAAAATTAATGCTATTGACTTAAAACTTTTAATTTTACAATTTTAAGTGAACTTTTACCTCGTAAATGTAGTGGCTAAATGAGACTAACATTTTTTTCAATGAATAAGAACGGCTATTCCGTGGAAACGTGACACCTGGTCACAGCTTACTGAAAATATGCACAAATTTTACCTTTTAAATATATAATAGTTATATTTTCAAATAAAAATTTACAGTATTTATTTTTCAACAGTAATATGGAATAACATATTCGCGGGCAGAATAATAAATAATTGAAATTAATATTATAATAAAAAATAATTTGGCGTGTAATATATGTAATATAAATAATCAATATAGAAAGATTTTCCCAATCTTTCAATCCAGAATTTGAAATTTTGTTTTTAAAATCAGAAAACAACTTGCAAAAGAAGCAGAAAACGCAGTCAAGTTTTTAAGAACAAACTAGCCAACGACGATCGATGAATTCACCATTTAAAAGTTTCCGGGTGTACAATTATACAGAAAAACGCCTATTACTCTCATTCACAGGATAGTCAAAGTTACTGTCCCTGTTTGGACCTTTATCAATTACAAAGACTAGCTGATTATCAATCAGAGGTATTGGCCACAGACCAATATCACTACAGTTAATTTTACATGATTCTGTCTTTTCAAACCGAGTTTCTGTTAAGGATATAGATGAAGCTGATGTGAGTACTGGTAATTCTACTAACGGTGTTGTTTCAATGTGTTCTTCTAATAAATGAAATTACGATAACATTTTATTAAAGTTTTTATAAGTTTAATTCAAATTACTTTATCAAAATCATCCAGTTACATTACGGAAGGGATTTCAGTCTCCTAAAGGACATTATTATTAACAACAAAAATTAAATAAAATTCCGCATCATAAAATAATTAGCTTTACTTACCAAATACTGCTAATTGGGTACTGTAAAAAGTGGCCGTTTTGGGAAAGTATCCGGTAAAAAAAATTTGTCGGCAACCAAGATCTTCCGAAGCTGTTCCCTTCGTCTGCAGAGAAACACTCGTGATCAACGTAAAATGTTGAGATCAAACCATGAAAATTAATTATTTCAGAAGAATATCTTAATCACCTTTGCGTATTTTCAAACTAATTATCCAGTGTTCAGTCAAAACGAAACATACGAACTTGAACTATTGATGTTGTTTCAAAGAGAAACAAAATGAGACTAATCCTATCAAATAGTTTCCCTCTTTCAAAAAGGACTAGGAAACATTCCTACATCTGGAAACTATTAAAGGGGTCGTTTCCTTTGGCCCATTCGTGCGGAGAAAAGAGAAAGACCAAAGTAAGGGACCCGAGACCCTCTCCCTCCTCCTACGGTCAACGTTCGGTCGGAATATGGGAAGGGATAGTAAGATAAGCTTGAAGGAATGTGTGAGAAAAGAAACGCTTTTGGAATTTTTTGAAGAGCAAGTGTGGCAGAATTAATGATAATTCCATTTACTCGATCACTGTTATTTTTACAAGTCCTTATCTAGCACAGGTATGTAAGTACTAGCAGCGGCCTCTGTAACTGGCGGATCTCTTGAAATTGACGACCCTAGATGGCCTATGCAAAGTCCAGCCCTGCCAGTAACTAATAAGAAATAGTAGTATTGGAAAAACAATGCTATTACATATTTTGAATTAAATGCCAATGTGAACATTGGGAACCTGCAGATTTTGGGGGATATAAGTTATTTTAACAGCAATATTCGTCACAAAATTCTTAAAACATCGTGAAAATGTTCGTCAGCAAATTAGATTTTGCGAATGTCTTTCGTAAGAACTTTTTACGAAAATGTAATCGCATCCAAATATCGTAATCATTTGTGAGACAAATCGGCTAATTTTTGGAAAGTATTGCGGCATATAGAATCGAATAAAATTCCACTAAATCATTTGCTTCATATGAATTTTTACTTTCTCTATATACGTAGATAGAGAAAGTACTGTTGCCTTTTTCATTTCTCTCAATATATCTAAATTTCAAATGCAGTGTTTAAGCCACTAATACAGTTTATAAGCCACCTATACCGTTTTTAAGCCAGATATCTCCTTTTGTGAATCGAAGTAGAGTTAATACCATAATGGCATATTGCCATAATTTACAAGATATTCTTCCTTTGTGCTCACATAGTGTAAACGCACCTTTAAAAGCCGATCTATTGATCGATTCGACGTGTATTACAAAATCTATGGCAGGAAAACAAACTTCCATTATTTAGGCGTACGTTGTTTCATGTCTCGAACACCTACGATGATTCTGTGATTTTAATATGCGAATAATTAATGTTCTACATTCAAATTTATTCCTTCTCGCATATAACGCAAAGAATGTTGTTTAAATTGGTTGCCTAAATCCTCTTTCAAAACATGAATTGCCCAAATTTATTTTGGGGGGGGGGGGGGCACGGGCCCGGTGGCCCCCCCTCGGTACGCCACTGGCCAAGGGCATAGTTGTATATGTTTGTCCTTGTTATAGTTTTTGCGGTCATTACAAAAATCCATAAAGATGTTTATGTGCTAGTAAATATAATTATAGTGAATGTGGAAAGCTTAGCATTAATCCTTTATTGTTATACTTTAGCTTAATAGCTGTCTGCATTTTGTCTTAAAAACATTGTATATTTAAACAAGCCTGAGTATTTTCTCAGTTGAACTCCATGTGGACAGCACTCAGCCTTTGTTTGTACTCTGGGTGACATAGAAAGGGTTAAGAAGGATTATATTGACTTCCATGGAATCAAAACAAACATCAGAGATATAAGATGCCCAAAGGAAATCAGCTAAGCTTTGTAATTGAAACCCATCCAAGTGGATGCAGTTATTAACGAGTTAACGAGTTTCTCGATCGACAATTGCATGCTCTAATTAATGAAATGCTCTCACGATAAGAAAATGTCACCTCTAGCTCTCGGAAACAAAATCCGCATACTAAAAAATCACAACCTGATGAAGCACAAGTATGCTACCGTGCATCGGTATTTGACACATCTCTAATCATGAATGAAATCGCAGGATGACCACGGCGGCCTATAACTCAATCTAATATATCATTCGTGCGTCACATTTTCATACAAACACGTAACGATGGAAATTTGATTATACTTCTGTAATGCGATCGAATTCCACTTTTACCTACCTCGTTTACAGACAGGGCCAGCCCGACAATACAAGCGAACCAAGCATCGCTTGGGGCGGCAAAATTTTGGGGGCGCAGATTTTGATTCACAAGAATTTAGAAAATATCTTAATTCTGTTGCATTGGCAGCTGACAAAAATCAGGAAAGATATTCAGCTGGTAACGGGGAGAAGACGTTCGGATATATCGTTTGAAGAAATTGGTCTAAGAAAGGCGAAAAGGAAATTGGAAAAACCGAATAATTGAACCAGGCTCGAAAAATTCCCTCGTCTTGGGGATCCTTGCAAATATTTCACACGGTCAGTTTTCAAAGTGCAGCTGTGCAGGAGAGCGAGGCTGCGATTTTTCTTTTCTTTGGCAGCCTTTCTTAATAGCCCTTCCTCAACCCTTCATAGAAAGGCATGCGACTTCCTGGCATGATCTTTGAGGGTGGCCAGAGGAAATTTCTGGGGAAATTCCGGTGGTCATAAAATCGGAAGTGAAACCTGTGCCACTATGCTCAAAGAATGCATTTCTCCCGAGGGTCCCGGGGAAATTTCTGGAGCGCAAAACAAAGAGAATCGGTAGGAAACATTCATTCAGGCGACCCATAGGTCTTCATGTCGTTCCCTGTCTTATCATTCTATTTCATTCTTTTTCTTGAAAAATTAAAATTCCTGGGAAAACACAATCTACTATGAAGCGCGCTGTATTATCACCATTCTCACTTAGTAAGGAGAAGAGCGCGGTGAATATTCTCCGTTGGCCTGTCTCTGTTATAAGTTGTGTTATAAGTTGCAGGAGTATATTTAGTGTTTCAAGAAGGAAGGGGAGTGGCAAAGTCTACGTTTCCTACGAAGAGATCAACGTGACACATTTGACTGAATGGATTATAATTTATAGAGGTAAGACAGTGTGTTTTATACAATCTTGAACATTTGTCGAGAGACGTAAGAGAAACATTTTCATTTATTTTTGCAATAAATTATTGAATTCTTTCAATCCATATTAATTATCTTAATAGGAGGCACGTTCCCTGTTCACTGACGCTCATCACCCGCCCCCCATTGCTCGCTGTTATTCGTTTTTAACATGTACTTGTTATATTTAGATTGTTTTAATGGGATGTTTAATATTTTAATGAATTCATATTTTGCCTCAATTAGAAATTAACAAAATTATATAGTTAAGATCTCTAACTTAGCCTTTTCTTATAAACAACATCATAAATTATTTGATTTTCTGTTCTGCCACCATTATAATTTAAAATATTATAATTTTATGAATTCAATTGAATAATTTATAAGGGATTTGTTTGGTTTTTAATGAATTAATTGCACAACACGTTAAAAATAAACATGGAGGAATAAAAATTACCGGAGATTAAAATATCCGAGATTGAGCATTGAAATATGACAGACAACCAAAAATAGAATGCTAGTCTTATATAGATTAAAAGACAAGTAAGACCCAATTTATTTTTATTTAATCCATAACTTCATTCAATTCCGAGAAAGTTTATTTTTCAAGCACTGAAATTACCGAGGTCAACAATACACTTAACCATGGAAATTTTGTAAAAGTTTGGAAACCTTGAACATAAATTCAATAAAAGGGATTTCGACTGAGATAGTAAAATGCGACAAGAATCTATTAATTTAGGTGGGTTCAAGCAAATATTAGTAACAATATCTTGATTTTCAGATGTTTTAAAGGAAACAAAAATGAAACCCATTAAAATAAAACTGTGATTTTTACGTTTTATCTCATCCTCATCCTCTGTATTTGAACCCGTGATCGTTCACGAAATTATTTTAGATCATTACGCAGATATTCATTAACAATGATAATCTGAGGAATTTCAGACTTCTAAGTTTATTTCTAATCGAATTATTCACAAAATTCGATCTTTAGGATCACGATGATTCCCATTTACAATTTCATTGTAAATATTACTGCTGTAAAAATAACAAATAATATTACAATAATATTCAACTTTATATTATATTTTGGTACAAATATTATAAAAAATTAAGATACTATTTCTACATTACAGTTAAAAACACAACGCTTGGTCGTAAAATATTATCGGGATCCGAATATCGCAAGAGAAAAGCTTAGATTCAATTAGAAATTAAAAAGCAATCGGTGTCTATACAAAAATTCTTAAAAGAAGATCCGGCTTTGAGAGAATCCGCAATACAAGAAAATGTGGTTCTCGAAGACAAGAAAAATGAGTCATCTTCGCATAGGTCTACGGAAGTGGCGGATAGTGCGATCAATTCTGATCGTAGGTATGAATGTAGAGATGGAATTGTTGACAATACTTCGGAACCTGCAACCTAGCCCTCTGTTATCACAGATTCGTTTAGATTAGAGACAGTTTTAAGAGGACCAACACAGCCAAAAGCAGATATTAATTACCCTAAAGATAAGAATAACCGACGATTTACTGTTGCAAACGTCAAAAGGAAGCTAGCTGAGAAATGGAAAGGAGATTGATAGAACATGGCTTGTTTACTCAACAATTAAAAACGCAGTGTTTTGCTTTTTTTGTAAACTTTTTAGCTTGACAAAAATTTCTATTACTGAAGATGGATATAATGACTGGAGAAATTTGAGACAAGCCCTTAAAGAACATAAACCTCACCAATTCACTTTGAATCACATAAAAAATGGATAGAATTCAAAAAAAGGATTTTTGGTAATGAAACATTAGATTCGTACTTACAAAAAAATTTGAGTGCTGAAATTCGTCATTGGAGAGGAGTATTAGAAAGACTATTTGTTATAGTCGAATTTCTCGGCCGTCAATGTCTCGCATTTAGGGGCTCATCAGACAGATTGCATAAAAGCAATAATGATAATTATCTACAATTAGTAGAGTTGCTGGCAAAATTTGATTCAGTCTACAGCAAGTCTACTGAATAATAATAATAATCTTTAATTATTAAAGTTGTAATATATTAAGTTCGAAATTACTTACAACATTAATTTCGATACTTCATAAACAGCGCGAAGCGAATAACGCAATTCTTTCGTCTATTTTAAGGCTTAATAAATGCTAATTCAATCGGAGGCAAGAATACGGGTCGCCTTGGGAACCCCCGGAAAGAGTACGAAAAAGCCATAAAATTTCGAAAAGAAATGCGTGTCTCTGCGAAATTCTTCCGTGTAACATGTAATCATTGCAAGAATAAGATATTTTATAATTTTACTTTCAAATAAATAAAAGTGGAGAAATTCGATCCATATTTACGAATTTGAATGAATTATAAACCTTGAAAAATCAAAAGATTTGTGCAAACATATGGAGAAATATAATCGTCTCCCGGAGTCGTAAAATAGTTTTTCCCGGGGTCTCCTAGTTGGCAGAAACAACCCTATTTATATCATTTTCTCATTTTCTTTGCCCTTTTGTCCTAAATACCAAATTTGATGAACATCTGTCCTGTAGTTTCGCAGATGACGGACAGACGGACGGACATGACAGGGTCATAAGGCGTTCTTTTTTTAACTTTTTGCAAAGAACGCCTAAAATTGAACGCCATATTGTCAGGTTGTTCCTGTCCGTCTGTTCCTCCATCCGCAAGTTTCATCTGCGGAACTACTTGGCGGATGTTCATCAAATTGCGTGATTATGACATAAGGGCAAAGAAAATAAGAAAGTGATTTAAATGGTTAACGTAACCTGATCGGGAGTGCCACTTTACTGGTGACAAAAATAAACTTTTCTTTATATCTCGTGAAATATCACTTATAAATATACTAGGTAGGATTAGAATTAAATCGATAAAAATAAAACCTAAAAACATAATCAGAAAATCATGATGATGATGATGTGAGAAAAATTTTATTCTCTGTATCGTAAAATTTTACTTAAAAAGTTTTCTAACATAATTTGTAGAACTAGTCAAATAGTCAAATGTTTTGTTCAGTACATTTATATCGAAGGAGTAGCCAGTTTTAAGAAATTTAAACGAGAATGTCGTAATTCGCTTTGAGATTAAAAAATTTCGTATTGAGTGAAATCTGAAGATCAATTGCTATATTTTTGACGTGTTTTGACAAATTTCCCAAATTGGCAGAAGACTGAAATTTGTTATGAATGTTTGATTTTTATAGTTAAAACAATTTATGAAAAAATCTCAAAATAGATTCGGGTTCGACTTCAGGCGACAAATTATATTTCCCGTAAGATAACCCGTAAAAATCGATTTTTCAACTTACAAGCTTTAACTTTTTTCAAATTAAATTAAGAAGAAATTGACCTACGATCTACAGACAAATATTTTTATGGAAATCTGATAACGTTTCATTTGCTTGTCGTCATATCTTGCTCACGATTTAATATAGCTCAAGCTTTACGTCTAAAATCATATTATTTGAAAAATGTAAGCTTTTTAACGATAGATTGCCCCGCCTAACCTCCCATTATTAAACCTCGTGATTGTATTTTCGTCTCAATCCTTATACTACACTAGCGTAATTGTCCGTCAATTATGCGGGAATATTCAGATTATGTATTAAAATTAAGAAACTCTCCATTCTTCCACTATTTCTCTCTTCCTTCCTCCCATTCCCTTCCCTCCTTCGCACTTTATTCTCTCTCCCTCCTATTCTCCCTCACTCCCTCCTCTTTCCCATCTCTCTTCCTTCTTCCCATTCTCCATCCCTCTCTCCCTCCTACTCTTCATCCTCCCTCTCCCTCACATTCTCCTCCTTTTCACCCTCACATTCTCCTCCCTTTCTCCCTCTCATTCTCCTTCTCATCCTCCTCAGCGTGATATACGTAGAATATTTATTTGTTAAACATTACGCTAGAACTCTTTAACTTACCAAAATTATTTCAACTCGCTGGAACATACTATAATGTGAATTATATATTTTTTTATTTTCAATCCACATGAACTTTTGTTTCATTAAATTAACATTTATATCTTTTATTCAGAGGAAATATCCCCCCTCAAGACAGCACCATAAATGAATTTACTTCTTAAATTACTATGTAAACCTTAAATAAACTAATTCCGATTAGCTCATTCTATAAATTTCTTCCACATTTTAAATTTCTATATACAACCTTGATCGAGTTATTCGTGTTTTGATAACTCAGGCCAAAGGGCGGACAACATAGCATTTTATTGCTATTTTTGTGATTCTTTTAACTCCTATTTCTCTCCCTGTTTCCCAAACAGTCCTCAAGACCTCCATTCTCCTACCTGGCTCCCGTAACCTGTCTCCCAATACATAACTCTATACAATTTTTACATCCTCGGTTTGTTACTTATAACATCCAGCAACTTTATAAGATTTTATTACCTTTTCTATTTCACATATATTAAATTTAGCTCATTATTACGATTGTTAATCTTTTTCGATAATATTTCAACTTTTTAGGTTTCCTTCTCAAAAATAACGCAAAGAATATTTTTTACATCGATTTTTTATTAGCGTACACAGTCGAACATACGTATATGAGAAAGATTGTGCAATGTATATATCGCGGTTTATTTTTTATATCATAGCATGTAAAATTAGCGACCCTTTCTGTGCCTTTGCGTGGTCAAAATTAGAATTTTTGTCTTAACTATTTGTCACAGTTATTGAGATGCAATAGAGCGAATTCTCCAAATTATTGTTTTTAATGGCAAAACAGAAATCCAATCTTCAACATAACGTTTTTGTCAGCTATGGCTCTCATTTAACAACTCAAGTCTTTCTATAAAACCTATCACTTAAATAGGGCCCTAACGCCGCTTCGGGATTGACATGCCTGATGTATACTGTATACCTACGTACATTTAAGTTCGTGAAATTTATGTTTAGATGCAATAACTGAGCAGGAACTGAATGGACATAGGGGACATTGCTAACCTTACCCAGCAAGATTGGCCGGACGGTCCAAATACATATTTTTCTTATTAAGATGGCCTTAATGTACTTTTTAAAGAAAATATGTAGAAAACATTCTATTTGTTATTGCGTTTTCGTGATAAAGAAGGATGGCCAAATAGGGTCTTGCACACGGGCAGTCGTTACGCATGCCAAAACCGGGGCGCAGTAGCGCCAAGTAACCGTGATAACAGTGGTCCCACGGAGGCCGCAAGCTGTCTGTATGGTGTAGGAAGGGACCTGCGAAAAATCTTGGTCATACCTTGGGGGGCATTATAATGTTAATGGATGGAGGTTCGATGAAAGACGAGATGTGGTTCGCTTGCCGTCTTTTAACAGCTCATGTCGAAGTTAACCAACGCTGCCCTGAAACATACGTATATAAGATATTGAAAGTTCTTTTGCTATCGATCGATGCCGGTGATTATTTCGGCCAATTTGAAAGGGCGAATAACAAAGTAAGGGAAAAATGTACGCAATGCTATACTATGTAGTTTCCATATTCCCCCTTCCTTATGTGTAATGTTAAAATACTCAGGTAATTATTGCATCCGTTTTCAAATAAAAATTTAACTATATAAACATTCATCGTTAGAGTGTAGCGCAATTTACCAGTGTAAATATCTTTAAAGATAAAACGCCATGATCATTGCCTTTTTAATCATATATTCATGAGTATGCACTTGTTTTACCATTTCGGCGTCATATGCTCCTTAGATTATATTTATCAAGATAACTGAATATCACTTGAGTGTCCTCTCCGAAAACGGATTTATTCAATGCTTCCGTTTATTTATAACGAGCGGAATTACCCGTTGAACATAAACGGGACTTTGTAGCGTGATTAAAATATAACTTCTGAGGTGTGAGCGAAAAACCTTTATATATATAGTAAATGTATTTGACTTTCAAAAATCGAAATTCTCGTGTAAATTTATGGGAAAATATAATTGTTTATATATATATGGTAAATGTTATTGTTTGATTAATTAATAAACTACTGACAATCATTTGAATTCTCCCAGAAAATGATGCGCTGGAAATTTTTTACATTCTGGCATCAATATACGACTTTATTTGCCACTCTTTGGCTGCGTTATTTTTCCTCCTCGTATGTTTACTGAATAATAATATTATTCAATTATTAAAGTGGCAATCTATTAAGATTGACATTGCGTGAAGCGAATAACACAATTCTTTCGTCTATTAGAAGGCTCAATAGACGCAAATTCAATCGAAGGCAACATTGGAGGTCGCCCTTGCACACACCCGGAAAGAGTACGAAAAAGTCATAAAATATCTAAAATAAATGCATGTTTCTGACAAATTCTTCTATATAACATGTAAACGTCAAATGAATAGAATATGTGATATTTCTGCCGGTCGAATAAAACGAAAAAGGAGAAATTCGGTCCATATTAACATATTTGAATTAATAAAGGAAATAAACCTTACACCTTGAAAAATCGAAAATCCCGTGTAACCTTATGGGAAAATATAATTGTCTCCCGGAGTCGGATCCGGGATGCTTTATTTTTCTAGAGACCATCTCATGAGGGTTTAAGGATTGTGAATGTTTCAGCTCATAATTCCATTGGCAAATTATCCAAAGACAGACAGACAGACAGACGGACACTTGAGTATTATTATTTAAGGATTACTTGCTTAGAGTGTGCTAAAGAAAATTACATAAATTGACGCTTTATTCGTAAAACTGTCGACCTACTGATGTATTATAGACAAATAACATTAATATTTCGTTCACGTTCTGTTTATAAGCCACTCCTCCAGACTGCTTACCTCACCGTAAGTATTCCTGAGCTGCATGCGGCTCTTTAAGGACTTGCGCACGGCTCCCGAGAGCCACTCTTTCCGTTAAAACAACTAAAAGCTCCCCGGACGAAATTGGCTTTGTAAATTATTTAAATAGAAAATGGAGGGCATAAAAGCTGTGGACGTATTATAGGAAGAATCATTTTTATTGTGATGGAAAGAAGGAATAAAATTAATAGGTTTCATAGTCCCTTCAGCAGGTGAGCGAATCATTCCGCGAAAACATAAGTCATTAAACAAAATGATTTCCTATTGTCAAGGGTGGAAAATTGTTAGAGCGCAAACAGTTGAAAATAAGTTTTTTTAAGGATATATTTGGAAATAAAATTTAAGGCCAGCCGTAATTCTAAAAATAACATAAACCATCCTTCGTAGCAACGATTATAAACAAAGTACGTTTACTTCAATATACATTTGCATTAATGCGACCATTCCTACGTTTCTTAAAGAGATATTGTTGTAAGGTAGCGTAATTGCCCGTCAAATATAACGGGAATGCGTTGATTAAGTATTAAATTGAAGCCACTTCACATTCATTCTCCTTTCTTCTCTTCCATCCTCTTCCCTCCCATTCTTGCTCCCTCTCCCCCTCTCTTTTTCCTGGAAAATAGACTTCCTAGTCTCAATCTCGCCCTAATAAATACAATTATTTTTTATATATTCTCTATCTCTTTCTCTCTCCTCCTTAATCACCTTCTTCCTCGCCAGCCCTCCTTCTGCCTCCATCTCCCCATCTCTCCTCTAAAAATAGACTTTGTAGTCTTAATCTCCCCCTAAAAAATACAATTATCTATCTCTCCGTCTCCCTCCTCCTGTCTCTCTCCCTCCATCCATCCTTTGATCTCTATCTTCCTCGCCATCTCTCCCTAATTCTCTCCCTCTATCTTTCTGTAAAACATAGACTTTCTAGCCTCAATCTAGCCCTAATAAATACAATTATCTACCTATCTCTCCGCCTTCTCTAACTCCATCTCTCTCTCCTTCTCTCTCTCTCTCCTTCTCTCTCCTTCTCTCTCCTTCTCTCTCTTCTTCTCTCTCACTCCCTCTCATTCTCCCTCCCCCTCTCTCTCTCGTATAAAATCATTCAGAGCTCGCCTTCCTTAAGAATTTTCTAATATAAAAGGTCTGATATTTCTGCCTATACTTTTGCGAATAACGGTGATGACGTAAATTATGACTTTTCGCGCCTAAAATTCCAATTACTCGATCAAATATGCAGATATAAACTTTAAATTTGTCATAGATACGTAATCTATTCAGATTTTAAAATGCTGGGACAAAGGAAAATTTACAAAAAACGTCCAGATTTCTACTCCAGGGGATGATTTGCATTCACCATAAGGTAACACGTAAGAGTCGACCTTTTGACGCGCAGGCATTTTTAATTTGGTAAATAAAATTAGAAACAATTGACGTAAGACCGTTCGATTTAGACCATTCTACTGAAAAAATCAGCGTTTCTAATTCTGTTCACTGTTTTTCGCCTACAGTTCGAAATCCTTCCTGTTAAACGTTTCATTAACATATTTAGCGGAAATTTTGCCATTTTCACGGGATGTTTGTCTTGCCCACCAATTTTATTGATTTACCTAAAAACCTTTCGTCACCTCAAATTTCAGAGGATCAAGCGTGCTTCGAAGTCTTTTAATACGAGATGAAGAGAATGACGGAAGGAGAGGGAAATGATTTTCTCAGCAATCAATGTAAAAAATATTCTTTGCGTTATTTACGAGAAGGAAACCTAAATTAACCTAGATTAACAATCGCAATAACGAGCTAAATTTAATATTAATGAAATAGAAAAAGTACGAAAATCTTATAAACGTACTGGACGTTATAATTAACAAACCGAGGATGCAAAAATTGTATAGAGTTAAGGATTGGGCTACAGGTTACGGGTGTTAGGTGGAAGAAATGATGACGTGAAAACTGTTTTGGAAAATGGGAGAGTAATAAAAGTTTAAGAGAATCACAAAAATAGCAATAAAATGCTATGTTGTCTAAACTTTGGCCTGAGTGTAAAGTTATTAAAACACGAATAACTTGATCAGAGTTGTAAATATAAAATTGAAATGTATGAGCAATTTATATAATGAGCTAATCGGAATTAGTTTATTTACGGTTTACATGGCAATTTAAGAAGTAAATTCATTTATGGTGCTATTTTGAGGGGGGATATACTGCACTTCTTACGGATAAAATTTATAAATTTTAATTTAATGAAAAAATGTTCATGTGGACTGAATATTAAAAAAATATATAATTCACATTAAAGTAAGTTCCAGCGAGTTAAAATAATTTTGGTCAGCTAAAATTGTCTAGCGTAATGTTTAACAAATAAATATTCTACGTATAATACGCTGAGGGTGATATCTATATTTTTTAGTGGGAGGATGAGAAGGAGAATGTGAGGGAGAAAGGGAGGAGAATATGAGGAAGAGGGAGGATGGGATGATGAAGAATAGGAGGGAATCTGCACATACCCGCATAATTGAAGGACAATTACGCTAGTGTAGTATAAGGATTGAGGCGAAAATACAATCAGGAGGTTTAATAATGGGACGGTAGGCTAAAATTAAAAAAAAAATAAGATTTTAAACGTATAGTTTGAGCGATATTAAATCGTGAGCAATATATGACGAGAAGCAAAGGAAACTTTATCTATTTTTCCATAAAAATATTTGTCTTTAGATCGTAGGTCAATTTCTCTTAATTTAATTTGAAAAAGAGTTAAAGCTTGTAAGTAGAAAAATCGATTTTTACGGGTTATCTTACGGGAAATAAAATTTGTCGCCTGAAGTCGAACCCGAATCTATTTTGAGATTTGTTCATAAATTGTTTTAACTATAAGAATCAAACATTCATAACAAATTTCAATCTTCTGCCAATTTGGAAAATTTGTCAAAACACGTCAAAAATATAGCAATTGATCTTCAGATTTTACTCAATAGGAAATTTTCTAATCTCAAAGCGAATTACGACATTCTCGTTTAAATTTCTTAAAATTGGCTACTCCTTCGATAAAAATGTACCGAACAAAACATTTGACTATTGGACTAGTTTAACAAATAATGTCAGAAAACATTTTAAGTAAAATTTTACGATACAGAGAAAAGTTCATTTTTTCTCACAGCGAAGTGGCGCTCCCGATTAGTCTACGTGAACTATTTAAATCACTTGCTTATTTTCTTTGCCATTGTGTCATAATCACCCAATTTGATGAACATCCGCCTAGTAGTTTCGCAGATGAAACATGTGGACGGACGAACAGACGGACGGGAACAACCTGACCATTTGACGTTCATTTTTAGGCGTTCTTTACAAAAAGTAAACAAAGAATGCCTTATGACCCCGTCGTGTTCGTCCGCTTGTCCGTCCGCATGTTCATCTGCGAAACCACTGGACAGATGTTCATCAAATTTAGGACAAAAGTGCAAAGAAAATGAGAAAATGATATAAATGGGTCACGTAGCCTAATCGGGAGTGCCACTTTACTGGTGACAAAAAATGAACTTTTCTCTACATCTCGTAAAATTTCACTTATAACTTAGCTTGGTAGGATTAGATTTAAATCGATAAACGTCGATAAACATAAAACCTAAAAATATAATCAGAAAATCTTTATCATTGTAAAGCCCAAACGCAGTTAACTGAATAATATTAATCTTCAATTATTAACCTTGCTACTTTAAGTTTGACATTGATACAACTATAATTGCGATGCTTCATAAAAAGCGCGAAGCGAATAACGCAATTGTTTTGTCTATTTGAAGGCTTAATAGACACTAATTGAATGGAAGGCGGGTCGCATTGGCAACACCCGGAACGAGTACGAAAAAGCTATAAAATTTCGGAAAGAAACGTGTGTTCCATACAAATTCCACCATGTAACGTCTAAGTCAGTGCAAGGCTTTCTAAAAATGCATTTTAAAATTACTTTTAATCTGGATACGAATTCATGAGAAGAAACGTTGTCTAGCTGAAAGAACCTAATTCCTAATTTTTTAAAGCAGAATTCAAATAAGTACCGAATTAGCGTAAATATCTGCATTAAATCGAAAAAAACTGTAAATACATACTCTTTTCAACAATGGAAATCTTTAAATACTATGACAACGAGTCGTTGCCAACAATCTCAATGCTTTTAAAGGGATCTGATATTATACGTTACCATTACAGTGATTTAATGCTTTTAATGGAAACTAATGCCTTCAAAACGAACTTCCATAACTCGAATCTCAAGGGAAAGTAAAATTTATTTGAGTTACGGAAATATGGGAACAATTTTTGAAACGAAACAGCTTATGCCTGTCTGCATAGGATCTTCGGATCATATCTTTCCAACAATTTTACGGAAATATGTTTTATTCATTTTTATTTAGACGACTTAACATCAAGTTAATTAAGTATATAAGTTAACTATTTCTAATTTTCAATATAATGCATATTATGAAAACATCATCATCAATATTTTCCTCCGGTAATAATTATGTGAGGTTTCACTGTATCCAAAACTCTAATTGCATCACGCACTGTGATTGAGTGTATCATAGACAATTGCAATTCTCACGTTCTACTCAATGCCCAAACATATCGATTAAATTTGGATTATCGACTGTAGGAAGGAGCGAATAGGTTTGCTTTTCCCCAGGGCTATAAGGGATCACAATCGAAGAATCAACCCCGGTAGGAGTGACGGTAAAACGTGAAAAGTATTTTAATGTTGTGTATCGAGAAATTTTACCTTATTTCAATTGTTAAATATAATGGCGTCATACTGGTTTCTCGATATTTTTATCCAAATACGTGCTAAATGCACGGATGATGATTCCATAAATGTAACAGAAAATATCATATTTTTTCCTTATATTTAAAGTATAGGGTATTGTTTTAATGATGATTATTCTTATTGCTCATGGAGTGCGATCTGAATCACGAAACTTGAAATATGGAAACTTGGACACGAGTTGCAACAGAATTTGGAAATTACGGATAGTTGCCTTAATTTGGCGGAAAATTACAAACATTCAGCTAGAACTCATGGAATTTATTATCTAATACATATAGGCTCCACGTGGCTGAAGTTCTGTTGCCCTGGAGATCGCGTTGGATTATTTACGAGTTTAGATCTTGGTAAATGGTGATTTTTACAGCACTTGCAGCACCGGCAACTCGTATTAGTTATATATAATCGTATATTTTCGGAGATATAAATTCGAGACTGTACCAAACATGCAAATACGTATTTAGTCTACATCGATTGGAACCAAGATTCATATTCTATTAGATGAAAAACATATTCTCTTCTCCATACGTCTGATATGAGGGACCGATAAAAAACTTATTCAAAGACAAAACCTCGAGAATTTCAACGTAGACGAAGGAAAAATTTCCCATGGACTCGAACCCTGGAATCGCGGAGAGAAAGATATGCCTCGTTGCTCTTCAACTCGAAAAGACTAACAAAACGGAAACAAAATTTAGTTTATTCGTTGACCCCCGTGAGCTCAAAAAACGTCGAATTTCCGCGTTAAAAACAATTTTCCCTATCGATTTGATGCCTCTTTGAAATTTGACGAAATAAAAGTAAAACTATTTTTGTGCGTTTCTGGCTCAAGTTTCTTTCATCGATAATAAGTAATTTTAAGATACGAGTGAAAAATTCGCTGTACTCGTTCCCATGAAATTTTAATGGGAAGAATAAAACTCCTGGATGCGAACTTGAGACTTTGAGATTGAAAGCATCCTCCCCCGACCTTCCCCAGTATGGAGGTGGATTCCAAGCAAAATTTGGCAGCATCGCGATGTCCGAGAAATTACGGTTAACTCAATCCCAAGCTATTCTAAAAAAGTGAAAGCACCTGGAATTGAACTCGGGACCTCGGAATCGAATGAAAACCTGTCCGTTGATCTATTCCGTGGTGGAAGGTGCAACAAGTTGGTTGCTCTAGCAATATTTTCCTTTTTACTATCGTAGAAATTTGAGCCATTAATGCCTTTGCATTTTGATACAAGCAATAAATTGGAGTGAGCATCAGATTCTACGGTAGCTTCAATTTATCGAAGGTAGTTATACTTCGTCTATTTTACTCACCTTTACAAATTAAAATGAAAAATTTTTGTTTAAAATAAATGGAGAAATTTAGTCGCGGAACGTAAAATTAACCAGAGAGAGGGAAAACAACTTTGTCTCATCGCGGGGTGTTCGCCACTAATTGTTTCGTTGATAGAATGCAAAATTTCTAGTCTCTCATTTGTATTTTCTTCCCAATTCGGTCATGGAAATCCCAATGATGATTGTAAATCGGCTTAGACGATTGTTTCCGAAGACTAGCCTCAATTATTCCTTCGCCTTCCTGCATTAACATCCATATTCTTACGAAAATAATACAGAACTACCCTTAAATCAGTTTACTTTGCGCTTCCATTGGAAGAGTATCTGTTTCTTAATGGTGCGCTTGGCTGAAAGTCAGAAGAAAAGAAGAAAGTTCGCTCTTTATGCATACGGATCGAAGCATTTGCATAAGCGTTTGCTTTTGCTGCTTTTTATGCATGCCACCCATTATCTCGGTTAAATATAGCGAGCTAAATTTAATAGAATGGTACTCGAACATTTTAAATTGGATCTACATATTAGAAAGTGCAATTCGGACTATAGATTTAATAACGTTTTAGTGACTGCGAAAGAAATTGTGGAAAACGGCTGATGCGACATTTTCCGTCACATAATCGATTCTTTCTCGAAAAACAATTTTGAGCATAAAAACAATTATGAGATAATCCAGGATGTCAAACAAAATTTTTATTATTTTATATTGGATGCACCTGTCCAGTACTTGTAAGAAAGATTCGAATTATTAGATAGCCTTAGTGATGCATTTATTTCTTTTGGAAAAAATAAAAGATATTCGTCCGGTTAGTAAAAAAGGAGGAAAAGAAGCACTTTATGGATCCAGGTTCTAAATTATCTGATAATATTAGGAAAGTATGTGACATTAACGCCTTTGATAGTTGTTATGAGCTCGAAATAACTCTCGAGTTATTTAAAACCAAGAATGACAGTTTGTCATTTTCTGGACTATATGTTCGCGAATTGATTATTAGGCACGTGTATCATCGTTTCGATTTATCTTCGGGCTTTTTTAATCCCGGCCGATTTCAATCAAAATTTCTGAATTTATTATATTTGTTCGAATAAATTATTTTTTTGCAGCATAGCCAGTGACTACGGAAATTTCGATTCCGTGAACTTTTCCTTTCCCTATTTAAATAGTGAATCAACGTTTTCAATAATGCCGCGAAATGGCTGCAACGCGTTTACAACTCCGGGATTCTAGCAACGCCTAACACCGAAGATTGAATTCAAGTACAGTAGAATCTCGATAATTAGAGTTTTGGTAATCCGAGCTCCACTTAATATACAAGGTCGAGTTCTGAGAGACAACGCAACGAATAAAGATGTATGGCAAAGAAACAAAATACTCTCGATTGTTTTTTCCTCATTAATTTACTATACATATGTTTTATTATTGTGTCATTTCTCAAAGAAGATTAAATTGTGTTTTGTAATTGTTTTTAATAATAAATATATCTAAATACGCGAATGTTTTTTACAACATTATTTTTAGTCATTCCGTATAATCCGAGTGCTCAATAATCCGATTTGGTTATCTCGGATTACCAACACTACTGTAGCATGAGATTTCGTTAATTCTTGCCTTAAATCGTCTATGTCGTTAATTTAAATAGTTACCATCATAAAACTTCCTTTAAGAAGAAATAGCAGTTTCGTTCGATTGTGTCATTGGCTACGTATCTGTATAATTATATGCTGGTTATTCATGAATAAATAAACAGTTTGTTGAGAAAAAATAGCATTTATTGACAACAGAATAAAGAAAAATTGTCGCAATCCAATCCTGGGAGAGTCGAGTTTTATATGATGATGGAACGTCCATTCGTCTTCAAGTATTTATTGCCAAGACCACTGAAGCGGTTTTTCTTCAAAATTTGTAGATCTTTTCATTGATTTTGTATCCTTCCTCGACTTTTTTCTGGAGGGCATTTTGCTGCCTGGAAGAAATTGTTTAGGCCAAAAAAATTATTCTTTAACAAAAATTATTAGAATATTCCCGTTTTAAAATTTATCAAAACATAAAAGTTGCAAAGACTTTTAATCGGAGAAGAGAATGATTATATCTGTCAGCACCAGGTTATAATGTGCCAAAACAGAGGCCATATTTAAGCTGAAAAAATTTAACGCCATGTACCATATTATGCACACCGGACCAAAAAGGGTTAAGGAGTGGTTTCGGCATGGGTAGGAGAGATACCGGCCCATGCCATGCCCAAGTTCATTGATAATAAAAACTTTCAAAAAGGGAAATTAAAAAATTTAAGTGAATCTAGAGGACATGCTACGAGTGTTCTCTAGATTCTCAGCAATCATTTAAGAGGTACACCCATTTGCGAGTTTAGTGGCGATACTCATCCGTATCTTGATGGATGGGCTCTTTGAAGTTGCAGCTTTGCCTTGATCCATGTTAGGTTGTCATTCTCGAATTCCATGCATGCGCAGATGATGGTGTTGCTAGGTTCGGTTTGCTGGTAATTGGATGTGGAGTGGCTGGCGACA
Source organism: Tanypteryx hageni (assembly GCA_028673005.1). Lineage (NCBI taxonomy): Eukaryota > Metazoa > Arthropoda > Insecta > Odonata > Petaluridae > Tanypteryx > Tanypteryx hageni. The sequence goes on along the minus strand of CM054120.1, from coordinate 60,642,814 downwards.
GGCAGCAGAAGATTCCTTACTTGGAAGTTGCCTCCAGGGCAGGCATGGGGGCTGAATTGAGGCGACCTGTCCAACATATTTGGCGATAGAAATTTAGTATGCAATTAGGAGAATAATAACCAATATTCATCTGGCAGTTGCCATATATTATTACTATTTATTACATTTAGTTCTTCATTGACAGTGATAGAGAGAAATTGATCCACAGACTTCCTAGCCCACCCAAAGAGGTGCTGTGATATAGGCTCGTTTCCCCTTTTAAGAATGGAGGGGTTCGCCCCCAAACTGCAACTGTTTATTGCCCGGGCAGCAATTGCAGCAAGAGAGCCCTATGAAAACCATGTTACGGCACCGTGTGTGACAACAGGTGCCGCCAAGGAAAGAAAGAAAGGACAGCTTTTGGAAGAACGGTTTTATTTCACGCACCTTGTGAGGAGTATTGGCCAAGCGACCAGTGTACATTGTAGGAAATCCTTATAACTAGACATCGTTACCTCTAGACTAAAATTAAATTAAGTTTAGTGTTCACTCTAATTTTCCCCTTCCCCCTGACTTTAAGGTAGAGATTTCCTTATCGCCCGTTCGGTGGGCCCTAGCGGAGGGATACCATGCCTGCTATGACTTACTCACTACACCACTTACGCTGGAAGAGAGCGGGATTGGAGGATTTGATTCCCGGGAATCGTAGAGCCCCTACCTGTGCTGTGGCAAATCCTCCATCGGCGGAAGGACTCAGCGTTCCAGCGGCGAACGAAAATCCTCTTGATGCACTCGCACATCACCATCACAGAATGACCATTGCACACACACACAAACACACTCACTTCACTGTGGTTGGCTGGTTGAGAGATGCCGGAGGTCCCTCGAGGATGAAGCTTCGAGACGTGCAGGCCTGCAGTCGAGGTAGTGGAGAAGTCGAATAGGCATGGGATGTCAGGTTGAACGGGGAAGGGAAAGCGGGAGGAGAAGCGCTAGGTGCCGGTCAGGAGCGAGGGTTCGAGTGGATAGGGAGGGATGGGGAAAAGTCAACGGGTGCCTAATTCGTGCCAGTCCTGAAATGAATAAAGGATAGATGTAAGACTAATCGACTAAAACCTGCGTTGTCGGCAGTTGAAGAAACTGCTCGAAATTAGGCGTATTATATATAATTTTAAAGATGGAATATAAGCACTTGCCATTATTAATTATTTATTTCAAGATTACAAAGCGTAATACATCGTTTTATCACCTTTACAGATTAGTTAAAGTTTATATGGAAACAGATAATAGAATCTAAGTATAAGAAAATAAAACGAGATCAAGTGAAGAATTAAAAGTTCTTACCTTTACGTTGATTCTGCATGGCTTTCTCTTCGAAATGACGGCTTCTTCCGACGAAGGAATAGTTTCGACTAGATATCGAACTGGGAATCAATCTCCCTCTAGTAACGTATGCATAATCGCGGAATTTAACTTCCAGCACTAAATTTTTCTAAATGTTTTCGACAATGCAATTTCGTTATAATGGAAAAATAACTATGTAGTTTCCACAAATTTGAATTTAAACACTTGCGGTTTCACTACGATCCTAGCATCATCAGATGATGATCACCTGGTAATGCTACAATTGTAGTGAAACCGGTCGTGTTTAAATTAAATTTTGTGGAAGCAACAAAGTTATTTTTTCATTACGAGTAAATTCCACCTAGTTGAGCCTGACCTCATTACTTATATTCGACTACGTTATCTTAGACACTTCTGTGTACTAATATTTTCAGTTCTCTTACAAACTGATTCCAGCTCAAAACTTTTCGCGAATACCTCCCAGTCTCCAAAGACTCGACTAGTGCTCAGCCAAAACACGTCTTACTGTTTCTGCCGCCGCCTTTTTCCTTCTTTTCTGATCGAAGCCGGTGTTGATTGGGCTCGTAGCGTCTTCTTCCGTCGTGGTGGATGAATGGTGGACAAGAAGGAAGCCCATCCTTTATATACAGCTCGGACAGGTCACTTGTTCTATTCTGAGGGGGAGGAGAAAGGGGTTTGGAAGGTTGAAATCCCGAGAGGAGGAGAGTCTACGGTCAAAGGCAGTCAAATTGGCGATATCAGAGGAAATGAAGAAGAATGCTGACGGGATCTACTAAATATTTAATTCGTATCCGAAAGAAGATTTGCTTCCTGAAGAACTAATTTAAATGTTTGAACATTAGCTGTGTTTAATAGCTGTTCATTCATTCAATGTCTAACATACAAGCCTCGAAAATCAGTATCAATTTTTTAAAGTTAAATGCTATTTCATGGTAATGATCGCCGCAGTTAAATTTCTGAGCATTAAATTTAAAATTTCGATGTTCTGGAAATGGGTATGCATTGTGTTTTTCACGAAAAAATGTCGTTAGCATTTATATTAAAAGGCCGAAGGAAAATAGTTGTCGCTTAATCAGGAATATTTATTTAACATAACTCATCGATACAAAGCTATTTTGTTGAATTGTAGTGTAGGTGCAGATCATAGATATTAGCACTACGTTCAGGATGATTCGATGGAAAACATTCATCCACAGCCATACAATCCGTCTTAAATTCTTTGAGAGCAATGCCAGAGATGTGGTTCATGTATAATTGAAATATGCACTGGTTTATGGTATTATAATAATTAAAGCGCAAACAGCGACACTTTCCTGTTCTCGGGATAATAATGGCAAATAAATGGTCATTTTTTTTAAATATACAAATTTATCTTCTTTAAAATGACAATGGAAATAATAACCATGGTAAAGTTGAAGTTAATTGTCGGCACTAACATTATAAGTGATTTATGGATCAAATGAATAGATTTCCCATCCAAAAAAATGGCTGTTAATCTTTGCTTTTTGACTGATTGCTGTCTTGTTGAATTTTTTGACAAATAAGGGATTTGTTAACCACTTATTTTGTCCATTTTATTAGCGGAAGATCTTTTATGTCATAGATAAATAAGGTCCTTCAATTAATGAATTCGAGGAAAGGAACTATGGAGCATAAAATAAGTATCGTGGAAAAATAGTTATGGTTTAACATGCTCCTGGATGATAATGCAGTCAAGTGCTGTTTTTATTAAAGTACTTATTTCCTCATAGTGATTGCCCCATATTCCGTTTACTCTTCCAGATTAATACGGAATTCGTAGTAAGGAGTAGGAGGAATCGTGGATAGATTGGCATTAAACGAACATGCAGAATTGGGTATGTCGAGGAGGATATGGGAAGGAGGTGGTCTGCAGAGTGGAGTGGGGAGAAAGGGAGAGAGCATGCATGAGTGTCAGAAGGAATCGGCAGACCTCCTAACTTCTCCTAACTCGGTTAACAAGTATACGTGAAGGAGAGGGGCGACGAAGCAAAGCGTAATGTGAAAGGGAATGCTGGAGCAATGCCGATAAACGGAAGGAATATCGCAGTTTAATGCGGTGTTCTTTACGAATGGAGAATTGGTCGAGGGTGGTTGAAATGAGGGTAGGAGGGAAGAGGTAGAGTGAGAAAGGAAGGGGAAGAGAGAGGGAGGGCGAAACGGAGGGAGAGAGGATTCGGGAGGGAGGGAGAGGGAAGCATTGGGGGGGAGGGACGGGTGGACGGAGATAGGGAGAGATAGGCTGGATAGAGGGAAGGGGAAAGGAGGGGAGGATCTGCAGGAGAGTACGTGGGGAGATTTTTGGTATGTGCAATGGAGAGAGAATGTTTAGGCGAGAAAAATACCTTCTAATTTGAGCTAAATTCCTGCGTTAGAATTTTATTTCCATGTAAAATATTTTTACTTTTTCGAAAGTAAGCCATATTTTAACGAAACCCTTCTTGCTACATTTAACAAAGTCATACTAACCATTCTTCGGTTTAAAACATGGCGCATTGAATGTTCGTCAGGTGATTATTCCGAGTGCTAGTTGCCAGTTTTGTATCGTTATGTCGTTTTAAAATTTCAGTTATTGCATGAAGTGACGGATTAGGTTAGTAAGGTGAATTACGACTGCGATGAGAGAGAATTGTAATGGAATGAGAGGTCGAGGGGCAAACGAGGAAATAGATATTCAAATCAGGTGTAGGATTTTATTTACGAAATATTAAAAGTGTTATATCCTTGCGTTTAAATTGTGAGCGGCGCGAAGGATACTCGTATGTAATAAACGTTCAAATAGAAGTTTATTCCTGTGTCGTGAGAATCGATCAATTATAATATATGTCGACGGGTCCTTCTTCATATTAAATTGGTAATTTGGCAATAAATTCATTTTTATAAAATGATACATCGAAAGTTCGTTTATTTAAATTGGCTTGAAATACGTAGTCTAAAATTCTTACGGTCTCCACTTAGAGGAAAGAAGGAAAATTGTGTTGGAGATTGCTATCTTCTGGGGAGGAGAAGGGGGAGGTGCTGTTGGAATACCTTATGCAAGCACATCCCCTCGAAAAAGGCTCGTGTTCTGGGAAGGCCTGTACTCGAGGCGCGTCGACTCGTGGTCGTGCAAGGGGTTGGAGTAGAATGCATCGTCTCGTCATCTATCGGGCAGTTTCCCGGAGCGGCGAGTGTTAATATAACGCCGCAATCTTGTATCGGGACTGCGATTTCCTAACAGATGTACCTTGGTGGTTTTTTCACTACGGTGAAATTCACGAAGTAAGCGTCTCATCTGGCGGTTATGTCAATCGCCAGGTTTGCATCCTTTGGATATTTTGGCAGTCATATTATTTTGTATTGAAATGGAAAAATAAATTATTATATAATCTGATAAAAGAATTTTAAAGGTTTGATTAAAAATAATTATGATTTACATAATACCACCAGTAATTGATTGGTGCCGCGTGACACTCGTCTACCATTTCCTTTTGGATCTCTCTAGTTTTACAATAGACGACGTACTGTGTCAAAAACTATGTACTTATCGTAAACAACCAAAATATTTTTAAAATTAAAATAAAATTTATATATATAATGCTTGACGATTTTTGCACCCTTTACTGATGTCTTCCATGATAGCCGAAGATCGGCGGCAAGTACTAATAGCCGACCTGGGAAGGATTATGTGCATCGCTTCCCCCCTGCGCCAAATGATCCGGCGAGATAAGGACGAGGCGGCTGCTTCGCGAAAGAGAAAGGGCAAGGGGACAGTCGAGGCAACCTTGGAAACTATGAAACTATGTGCTGAAGCGAACGACCTTCCCCTCCAATCCTTCATCCTTCCACCCTCCTTCTACCGCAAAAATGTAGTTAATATTAGCGCAAAATCTGGTGACCAATGAACCAAATTGCGCATGGAGAAAGTTAAATAAAAAGGTTAATCATTGCAGTTGATATCAGAGATCCCAATTCATAGTGGAGCATTGTATTTTACCCATGCAATCAACAGTGCTTATTTAATAAGATTTTAATTTGTATATATCTCAAGTTAAAATAGCATTCACTCAAAATATATCTTTTGTGTTCTTCTTCTACAAAATCAGTATCAGGATATCAAATTCATTTTGTTTGTTCAGTTTTCTATTTGGTTATCACGGAATGTAAATTTTTGTTCTGTCTTTTGTCATCCATCTCTTTGTGGCAGTCTCCTGGTTAACAATTATCAGCAACTTTATTTCTCTGACTTTGAATTAAATTAAGCGGAAAATAAATGAATAATGTACATCGAATTATCAACACACTTAGTTTGAGCTGGTGACTTATATATGTTTGTTATTAGAACTTTTGCAGGTGTAAGTACATAAGGTTGAACACAAAATCATTTGTGATTGTTGGATTCTATAACGATACATGATTTGTATGCATTTGATGCAAAGTGAACATCAGTTTTTGTCAATGCTAAAAATATATTTTGAGATTCAATATTTTTATTATCACTAGGAACATTTATTCAAATTTGAAAAAAATTCAAATTTGTGAAAAAAAAGGATACACACAATAAATCTCAGTTTAATATATTTTAAAATAATAACACCCATATCAATAGGGGAAAAAGAGATTGCATTTCAATATCAGAAACAATCAGTTAAAGCTATCTATCTAATCACTTTGCTTCTTCTGTAACGTTTTCTGAATCCTTCTATCTTCCGCAGATCCTTATCCTCTTGCACAGCAATCAGGATTCTGTAAAAAAATTAGCGTTTTCTTATAATATGAGGACTTTAATCAAATCTACCTCTAATAAAGTATGATGTTTTCTTTAATAACCCCCATTACATCATGGTTAATAAAAACTACAAGTGAGATCGTTTTATGTATAGATTTGCTAATTGATGCAGTATAATACCTTTATGCGATCATTGTAATTGAAAGAATAAAGTGGATATTTCTATTAAAAACATAATACAGGCAGTATTTCCTTAA